>CAJNDS010002512.1:254359-455403 GCA_905221605.1 Symbiodinium natans
CAGCACAGGAGGTTGGCATGCGATCATCCTAGGTCGGTGGGCACAAGGTGGACTACCGTTGCTTGGCGGGCAAGTCAACAGGTCCTCGTAAAGGTCACCAGGGGAGGAGGCATTGCCTGCCTTTGGGGGCAAGGGCAACAGCGAAGTTCTCGTTGACACCACGTGCAGCAAGTGTCACGTTGGTGGGACAAAGGGAGGCTTAAAGTAACACTGCCCCGATGAAGGTGAGCCCACCATATGGGTACTTGTTAGGGGCGCAACCGACTACGGCTTCAGACCATGTTGCTCTAGAGTTGAAGCACAAGCAAACGTAGTCGTAACATTATAGGAAATATGTTCAGCTGCATTCATTGCGCCGCTTGCGGAAAGGCTGTTTGTGTTTTTTTTTGCAGTGTGCCTTGATAGGATAATGTGCCTGTCGAGGGCTTCTGGGGCACGCGGCCTGACCGTGGCATGTTATGCTTCTGTGAATCGGTTGTCCGAACAAGCCTGACAGCAAGGCTTGGGTGGAATTCTGGTTGAGATTCCACTGTGGTGCTTTCTGCACTACACCTTCGGCCACTGAGCTACAGACAGGCAACGACATGTAAAATCAAATCTAAGCCCCTGTGCGCCGAGAGAAGTCGGGGCGCCGTCTAAGGCCCTTCCACATTCTGCTACTTGTGCTGCGGCTGCAGTTGTAGGAGGGGGGATGTGATTCCAGCGTTTGCTAAGCATTGTCAAGAGATCAGAACGTCTCAAATCCACACGCCCCAACAGTGACGTGACAGGATTCAGACTTTTATGAGAAGACGGGTGCTGTGCTGTGTGATAATGGCCTGGTCGTATGCCGTTGAAGGCAAGTTTTTTTGGCAATCCCTTGAGAAGTCTGGAATCGTCCCTTGACAAGCTGCGGCGCTCAGGTGCATGTACCTCACCGCGGGAGCCATCTTCGTTCCCTGCTCCCAGGTCGCCCATGTCATCCTTTACCCGAACTCCAACGCGTGCTCTGGAGAATATTGCTTGAGTGTGCGGCAGGAAAAAAATAGGCTTACCAATCTTGCGCTCCAGAGGCTTGAGGCTTGAGTGGTGGAACAGGCGTGCGCGATGTGGCCCGCATGTGCCCACGCGCCCCTTCACCCAGCTCAGCCAGGTCGTGTTGAGTTTGAAACGGGGCCCGCGGAGCTGCTCAGAGTTTCGGCAAGCTCGGGTCCAGGATGTCGCTCGTGACTTCCTCAGGTATGACTCGTGGGCCAAGATGCAGATCGCTGAGAGTGTAGACTTCGCGTCTGAGTCGGACTTCTGGTGCCTTGACGTGATAAGCCTTGGGGCCTTGGCTCAGGCTTGCAGAGTGGTAAGACTGCTCAGGGCCACCAACCCGGCTGTCCAGGTTCCACATGGCATTTGGACTCACCACCCAGATCGAACACCACCTGTTCCCTGGGATCGGCTCCTCGTCCAACTGAGTGGGCTTCATGAGACTGCCGCGCGTATGGCGTTTTGCGATTCCGCGTTCTTTGTTTGTGATGGATTAGATTTTTCCCGCACTTGTCACATGTGGGACCCCTACATCTAGACTTGTCTTCTCAAATCCCCATGATGCACGAGAGCCGGTTCAGGAACTGTTTCGATGGAAAACTGGAAAACCTCCCGAAAACCTCCTCCTCCTCCAGGGTCTCTTCCGGGAATTCAGTCCGGCCCCTTGTGCCAACCTGTTATGCCTAAGCCGGCGGTGGTTTCGATGTCACGTCTTGTCTAGAAGGCCCAAAGGGCTGGCATCATCTGGCATCAACACCCAGTCGATTCTTGCTACAAGCAGCCACCCTGTTGATAAGATTGTTGCCCCGGAATCTCGATTTAAGGGTGTGGGTGCCTGGTGCCATATAGGCACCAGGCATAGTTGACAAGCGCTGCGAAGATGTCCCAAAGCCGCTGGTGCTGGGATACATGGGTCCACCCGATGGCAGATTCCAAGGCATTAGCATTTCATTCCAAGGCATTATCGTTTCTCCTTTTTTGCCATCCTTAGCGGAGGTTCATTGTCTCAGAGGCTCTGAGAAAACAACCCAGAGCTCAATTGCCAAGCTGTCCCGATTGATCAGGTCATCATTGCTACGACACCATCCGCCACATCACACGCGATGTCTGCAAGAAGCACGGTGTGTGCCGAAGCAAAAGCAAGCCTCAAATGTTCCGGCAGAGTGTGTGTGCGGAGGATTGCCATTCCAAGTTGCCGAACATCCAAGGCACCATCAGGATGTCTCTGCATCTACAGCCTTCAGGCACGTATCCATTGGTGTTGTTTGCGATGCATTATAGCGCTTTCAGCATTGCTGGCGATTGAAAGAGGGTTAGCAAAGAGGATCAGTGCTACTGGCTATCGGCATCGCTCTAAGCTATAGCTCCCCGTGCAGCGCGCTGTGGAAGCGTCTCGTGGCTGCTGCTCCGGCTGCGCTGCTGGCGTGAGGAGGCAGGACGTTGGAAGTCGGGGCGTGTTTTTGTGGCCACTGGCAACGCCTGTCTGGTAGACGCATTTGGCCAGGCCGAGGAGCTGAGTTGAGACGAGGGAAGGATTTTGTTGGACATTCTGTCCGAGCACTCCAGGCACATCCCCGGTAGAATCCCAGACTCGGAGTTTGTCTAGTCCTGCGTGTTTCTCCTTGGGCCCTTTTTTAACAGGGGACCGAACCTCAAATTCAGATTTTCTGTTAAGCTTTGCCTCGGCAATTTTTGACAGCATGCTATGAGGCACGGCAGCGAAATACTTTGCAAAGCTGTGCGCTTTTGAGCGGCGCTGGCACCAGAGTCAAAGGCTCTGGCTCACTGCCGCCCAGATATCCATGTTGCAGCGGGCAGATCCATAGCTCATGATATTGAATGCGTTGCCTTGCTGGTTTGCTCTGCCAGTTTTGCTTTCATTCCATTCTTACTCCTCTTGTGGGTGGATGTTGTCGGCAACCTGGAGATGGGCCAGGCTGCTGCAGGCGGAAATCAGGCCATCGTTGGGGGCAACAGAGGAATGGAGTGGGGCGCTCCGCCGCAGCAGCCGAATAAGTATCAATCAATCATCTTGCAGGCTACATTGGAGCTCTGGCTGGTCGCAAAGCAAATTTGCACATGGCATTCGTCGAAGGTCTCGGAAGAACTGCCAGCTGGAGAGGGCTGCTAGCCGTCTCCGTGCCTGGTGTTGATCTTATTGCTAAGCTACCTTGGAACGACCATACTGTAGCTACATCCTCTTGGACTTCATGGCTAACCTAATGGCTAACCTACTGGAAGGCCAGTCAGGCACGAATTTTCCTGCCCACTTGCTTGGGCGCCAATAAGGGTTCCATTTGTACATGGTGCTGAATGCAGCACGCCGCATGTTGGAGATCTTCCTTGGTGCTTCTGGCTCGATATCTAGAATCTGCTCTTCCGAAGATGGCTCCTCAAAAGAAAGCAATCTCTCTGGTGGGGAGATCTCTCCAATGCTATTCCAACTTTGTTCAAGCTCTGCCTGCTGCCAAGAGCCTCCAGTTTCAAGCAGAGCTCGGGAACATGTCGCACTCTAGCACCTAGTACCCCAAATCCAAGCTGAGACTGAGAAGATGCAATTGCTTAGTGCGAGATGTCTTCCCAACCTGAAAGTCAATTCTCTCATGGACCCGCCTGTCATCTCTTGGGAGGTGAGATCCAGCTGCTTTCGTCCGCGACACCACATGCCGCACATGTTACAGCAGTCGCGAGCAAAATCTACATTGTGAGCTTGTTGCTTTAGAGGCTCGAGCGATTGCCTGCACATGTCAAAGAGCGAGGCACGAGCATTTTGGCTCTGTCTGAATGGCTTCTTTTTGACTCCGACCATCTGCTTGGGTGGGCGCAGGGTGGTTCCCCCTCTGTTTCCCACTACCTCCTCCAATCTCCTCCCCCTCCTTCCATTTCCTCGCAACCCCTTTTCCTCTGCCCCTCCTGCTTTCGTAGGCCAGGTCCCCGCTTCACATTTCTGGGTCTGTTCAACTCCTATATTGCGATGTTTGTCCCCGGCCCCCCTTTTTGCAAAGTCTCGACCCCAAGCTGTGCTCCGCAGTGTCACCAGCTGCAACCTGCTCATTGCGAGGTGCCCTCTACGGCCTGTCTCAACAGACCAAGACCTGCCAAGCATGTGACAACTCGACAGATGGCGGGAGTACATGTGCTCAGCAAATTCTTGTCCGCCAAGGAAGGGGGCCCCGATGGAAGAGACTTGCCTTTATTGGCCATGTGACTCTCTGACTTCGGGTCTTGGGGTAGTGTGGGGCAGTGTGCGGCAGTGTGGGGCAGTGCCCCTGAACCACCATCAACCTCATCAACCACCGTCAGGTCTCCTCAAACCGCCCGACGCCACCACCTCGGGCGGCCGCGGCGCGGAGTGGCGTGAAGGTCAGAGGAGTGTAAGGGGCAGGGGAACCAAGGCAGCGGACGCGCGAAGGAGCGCAGGAAACGCCACGCTACGCATCAATCGAGATTGGCAAGAGAAAACGAAGTCGAGTAATGAGAGGGAGAGGTACTCGGGCCGCGAAGAAGGGTCGATGTTTCAGGGAGTTTCGAGGGCCTCTTCCGGCTTTGACATGCAACAGCTTGTGTTGCAGTTGGCCTCCATGCGCCCGCGAGACCCTCGCCTCCTGGATGCTGTTATGAGGGGGCTTTGTGCTGCGAGACTCTGTCCAGTTTGGAAAGGATTCTTATTTTTCGGCCAGTTGAGGCTTTGAGGATTCCAGCGGCACCTTCGACGTGGATGGATTTGGGAGCCTTGGCTGCGAACACTCTGGTCATCTCTGGTCCACCATGGGAGTTGGTTTTTGTTCGTTTTCTCTGCCTGCTTCCTGCCGCCTGAGGAAGGCATACTCCTTTCTGGAAGAGAGCGCTGGCTGCAGTTATCAACTTTCAGTGTTACATGCCATGACCAAATTAAGCCACAGATGTCAAGATATCCCTCCTTGTCCTTGTCGTGCTGCAATGGTGCCCGCGGCTAGTGAGTTCAGTACCCTCAGGTACCGGGCAGAAGAGCTCGAAAAACTGAAAGAAGCCCAGCACAAGTTGCAAGAGTTGCGCCGGAAGCGGCCGAAGGATGGGGCACTTAGCTGTTTAGGCGCCTCCTGATCACATGCTTGTCCTGTGCTTCGGTTGTCTGACACACAAGCAAGACAGGCGGAATCACTCACAAATCCTTCCAAAAAATCGATTGACCTAGAGCAATCAAGCAGAAAATCAGCATCTTAACGGCAGTTAGCTGCAGCTTAGCTGCGATCAGACAGCACAGCTTAGTCAGGTGTCGCCGTAAGTTCTGAGCTTGTTTTTAATGGGACTGCAAGCCTGTGTAATGGAAGATCTGAATCAATGAAAAGTGTTGACACGACGACTCATTTGTCAGAACGGATGGGGAAGTATTGGCCCGACTGAAGCCAGCTACGCTGGCCAGGAGCAGATGGCTAGAAAATCACGCTGACAAAGTGTGCAGTTTTCCATTCGCAGCCAAGCCGACCAGGATTCGACACTGGAGGTGCAGGAAGAAGAGGTCACATCAGAGAAGCTTGGGCTGTTTGGTCGTGTGAGCTGCCGGTTGAGGCATGATGTCACGGCACATGAGATGAAATGGCTCGCCATCTAGCCTCCGAGGATAAAGCGCAGAGTTCAGCAGGACAAGCAAAGGCCACGCCTCGGTTTGGTTTGCCCAGCCTAAACCCTAAACCCTAAACCCCTAAACCCTAAACCCTAAAAAAGACCCTAAACCCAAAACCACCCTAAACCCTAAACCCTAAACCCTTTTTGAGAGTCGCAAAAGTCCCGTGTTGTGGAGCCAGGAGACACATAGGTCGCCTCCAGGATGCTGAGCGGACTCTCAAGGGACAAGAGCGGCAGAAGGTGAAGGAGACGGGCAAGGCACTCCTTACAGGGTTTAGGGTTTAGGGGGGTTTAGGGTTTAGGGTTTAGGGTTTAGGGTTGGCTTACTGACGGGTCTGTTTGCCCCCACCAGGAACTCCTAGGGCGGGGGCCGCAACCAGTCTTGGTGTGAGGTGCCGTACTTTCACCGGAAGAAAGCAGCGCGAAAGTTGCTGATCGAGAAGAAGAAGGAGGCTTGCAATGACTTTTTGTGGGGGTCGTGAAAAATCGTTCAGGCTACGGAGTAGACTCAAGAATGTTGCTGTTGACATGTAAGCTGTACTGTGCAGTTTTCGCCTTGAGGAGAAGAAGGAGCAACATGGCAGAAACAAAGCGGAGGCCCGCTTAGTCTCCATTTGCGGCACATCGGTTTAAGTCAGGCCGGGTTCATTTAGAGGCTTGGAGGCTTGTAGTTGCCGGTGTCACGGGATGGAATTGGAACCAGCCAGACGCGTGGCATGGAACTCTTGGGAGGTTTCCTATAAGGCTTTGCTGCAGCCGTGCAATTCAGATTGTGGTATCATCAGGTATCTTGACTTGGGCCAGAACCCATACATGCTCAGGAGAACCTTGCGAAAAATCTTTGAACGATCGGTCTCAGTGGTAAGCAAGCTCATTGTGCAGGAGCGTCGGGAGAAGAAGCTCGCCGCGCGCGAGAAGAAGAAGATTCCAACACGACGCATGTGAGACTCATGTGAGCTGCTACCGCATCTGTGCGTTCCCCGAGCATGCGACCACCCACAAACTCTGGGTAACGCTGTCTCGACGGTGGGATGCAGCGACGCTATTCTGAGCACAAAGGCCGAGGCAGGCTGCTTTGCGTGCTTTCTCGCCGCAGACGTCCACTTCGGGACAACGGTGCAGGTCACAATATGAGTATTTGGTCATCTGCTCGGCAGAGACCAGAGTTTAACAAGAACGGACTACCGCTCACTCTTGGCCAGCTTGGTGACGGCTGGTCTTGTAATCGCCCACAGCTTGCTTGAAAATAGTGCGTCAGCCTGTGCCGAGTTGTGAGGTTGCAAGTCCACTACTGGCCTCAGCACTTCCCACGAGGTTGACGGTGCCGGCGCGGCGGCCGAGGCACGCATCGAGATTCCCAATTCCTGGAGCGATGCAAGGTTGCAGGAGGTACCAGTAGCATGGCTTGGCAAGTTTTCCCTCAACAAAGCTAAAGATCTGTTTTTTTTTGGGATCGGGGGTGGAGGGCTGAGTCTACGACCCTCAGGACCGAAGCCTAGGCAGACGAATTGCTCCCGAAGCTTTCCTAGTTTCCTCCCTTGACTGGAGGCCTGAAGTTTTCCTTCTTTCCTGAATCGCAGGCCCTTGGGAAGCCTTTCGCCTTGAACCGTTTCTGGCCCTTCTGGCCTCTTCAAAGGCCTTGACATCACAGTGGGTACTTGAACCAGGGGTGACCATCCATCGCAACATTTGTTTGGGGCCTCATTTCGTACCATGGCCACTTCAAATGCGTCTTGGAAGCTAAGGCCGCGCTTCTTCGAAGCGTGAAGCCTTTAGAATCCTTTAGGCCAGGCCTGAAACTTTCTTAGTTTGAAGTTGAAGCCAGAAAATGGAAATACCTACCTGAAGATTGCATCTCAGTGAACAGAGTTGCACCGAGTGTTTTTTCCTCCATCAACTAATCCGGGTGCATCACTATGTTGCGCAAGCACGTGTTGGAAAGGCTCTTGCGCTTGTTGAGCTTCTGGCAGTCTTTGCACAGAAGTTAGAATAGATAGAATTGAGACAGACAGACGTATTTGTGCACGTGTGGGTTGCTGAAAGATGCGCCCCCCCCCCCCCCCCCCAGCATTAACCACCGCAATTCTCAGTAGTTCTGGGATCGGCTTTGGGTGGGGATCTGACCGAAAACTTAAACATAGCAGCTGCGTCATACATAAAGACTGCTCCCCCCCCCCCAAAAAAAAAAAAAAAACAATCAACAAGTGCCCCCCAGAATGACTGCAGAATGACTGCAGAATGCCTGCAGAATGCCTGCAGAATGACTGCAGAGTGATTGCAATCTATTGGAAGGCAGCGCGGCGAAGCTTTGTAGTTGTCGTTGCGATCTCAGCACTGTCCGAACAGACGCGGCGTTGAATGTGGATTACAGGCTTGAAGTTATGAGGTGCACAAGCTTACGCCCAAGCAGGCACTAAGAATGTGGGGTGATCATGGTTCAGGGCTTGCTAGATCTTGCTCGGAGGGAAGGATCTCGAGTTCCCCACCGTAGCTGTTACAGGCACAAATACGCGAAAGCGTGCAATGCTTGTACCAGCAGATGTGGTGTCTTCTCCTTTCCTCCTTTCGTTGCCTTCGAGTCGCTGTGGCTGTCATTGCGAGACCAACTCCCGCGAACGAAGGTTGTGGCAGGAGCTGCCGAACGGCTACGTTGAGGGGGAAGTGGTGCACATGCATTTCGATGGTATGCTGGTGTTCTTATCGGTCTTGGTCTCGGCGGCAGGTGCGTTTGCATCGTTAACAACCTCCGCATACATGCGCTTGGTTAGAGACACGAAGTGGTACTACATTCTGCTCCTTCAGTGCGGTCTTGGGCTGGGAGTCTCCACAGTCTGGGCGATGCACTTCGTGGCTATGCGCAGTGTTCACCTCGGGGGTGGGTCAGAGTCTGATGGCGCACACCGACTTCAGATGGGCTTCGATCAAGTATTCACCTTCTTGTCCGCGTTGGTTGCCTGGATTCTCTCAACGTTGGCAGTGCACATTGCCTTGAGTGCATCCCACAAAGGTCCCCGGCTCGGGCTTTCGTCTGTCATACTGGCTGCGGGCATCTTCTCCCTGCACTATATGGGCATGCTTGCCGAAAGGGGACCGTTCATCATCCACTACAACGTAGAGATGGTACTTCTGAGTCTTGTAGTGTCCGTCGCGTGTTCTGTGGGAATCATGGCTCTTGTCCAGCGCCTTCCTAATTCCACGACATGGCGCATTGCTGGTGCTTGGCTGGTGTCTGCTCTTGCCTGCAGCATCCACTACCTAGCCCTTCTAGCACTGACGCACAAGGCGCATCCCTCTGGGTGGACATGGGGCATCATCTGGGAGCCGGTAGAGGTTCGCGCCGAGGTACCCGTCATTGTGTCCCTCGTGCTGGATGTGCTCCTTATGACGGGCAACGCTTTCTACTTGGAGGTCATCCAGGTCAGAGACAAAGTCGCCATGGAGAAGGAGCTTGAGCACAGCAGCTTCGTGTCAGAAACGAAGCGGCTCATGAAGCGATGCAGGCAGATGCAGTTCCCCATGGCTGTCCTGCGGGCCAATGACTTTATGAAGTTGGGCAAGATTGCGCAGCATGAGTGGCTTCGGGATAGAAAGCTCCTGATCATGCTGGACACACCTGCAGGAGCTGCCAAGCTACGCAGGAAGGGCTGCATCATCTTCTTTTCGCATCAGTGGCTCTCCACCGACTTGCCCGATCCGGCTGGGCAGCAGTTTGGAGACATGACCAAGGCGATCCAGGAGATGGCGAACTCCCAGCGCTTGAGAACAGAAAGTATCTTTGTGTGGGTGGATTACTCCTGCATCCCGCAGCGTTCCGCAGAGCAGCAGCAGTTGGCGGTGAACTCCTTACCGGCCTATGTGGCCGCGTGCTCTGAGTTTGTCGTCATCGCTCCGCAGGTGCTGCATGCTAACACCAAGGCCCCCTGTAACTTTACAAGCTATGCAGGCCGCTTCTGGTGCCGCTTGGAAGTCTTTTGTGCTCTCATGTCTGCAATGGCGCAGGAGCACACGGGCCGCAATAACATGCTTATGACAAGCAGGGTGAGCATGGCGAGCAGCGTGGGCTCCATCGGCTCGACAATCAACGAAGACTCACCAGACGAATTTTTTACATGCGTAGGACGCTGTGAGTCAGACATGTCGCAAGAGGAGGACTCTGTAAAGCAGCGCATGTACGTAGTGTGCGAGGGCAAGCTCCAGCCTTTACTTTTTCTTGGACCCCACGGCTTGAAGGAAGACTTTGCAGATTTGCTGGACGTGTACGGAGGAAGCCTTGATTGCTGCAAAAGGGGCCACAAGACGGCATCGGGAGAAGAGACTATCTGCGACAAGGCCAGAGTCGTGGAAACTTTGACGGGGCTGTATGGTACCATGGTGGTGCAGCTCTTGAGGTTGCGCAAGGAGAGTGAAGGAGGGCTTCTCCGACAGGGCCTTGTGCAGCTGGGAGACATGTTGATCCAGCAGCGTGATGCCTTGTTCCCGGCCGAGTACTTCAGTACACGCATACAAGCCGTGCATGAGTGTTTGAGCCAGGAGTATTTAAGACAGAAGTCGAAGACACGCGAGGTCCCGATCAATCGGCCTGAAGGCATGACTGGCTCATTGACTCTGACAGATGTTGATACGCTGTTGTTGGAGCTTGGTGCTGCGATTGTTTCTGAGGACTCTTCCATCTCTCTCTCTGACACAGACATGAGCACCTTTGGCATAGGCCCTCGGAGAAGTGATACAGAGGATCCGCAGGAGCTCTGGGTTTCAATGTAGTTGTCACAGCTTTCTGCCGTGCTCTGCCTAAAGGGCAACCGGCGTTGTCGTTTCTCGCTTACGTGTCGAGTCCTCCGCCAAATTTGGGCCAATGCACACGCGAGGTTGTCTTTCAACCCTACTTAGTGTTTCAAGTTGCAACCAGAAACGGTCGAGGATGTGTGAAAACATGAGCGGCGCTCATGCAAGCACCGTGAATACTTGCAGCAACTTGCATTCATGAGGTGTCGCCCATGGCCCAGATCTGACCTGCATAAAGGGGCTCTGGAAGGGTTTCTGTTCGCCGCACGCAGCTTCAGCATCGTGTGTGGGCCGCCTGCAGAGGCAGCGCGCGCACCTCTGGCAGCAGAATTGGGTTCTTTAGGATGTGCCAAACCTGCACACTCCAAAACCGGGGTGAGGTCACGAGTTACGTTGTGTTCCTGCCGAGTGGTTCGTCTAGCTGTGTGGGTGGCAACAACACTCCAAAACTAAGACAAGACCGATGCCTCAATGATCGTCAGGAGTTGCATCGAAGTTGCGACCATACTCTGCCGCTTTATCTAGCCTGGTCAATACAGTAGGTGTCAACAGCTTACTCAGCTGCACTGGGCTTCAGCATCACTAGCGATACCTAGCGATCTCTGTTTCATCTCTTTCTTCGTGCGTAAGCGCCGCTCCGGCACCATGAGCAGCAAAATTGGGCCTCCAGAAGCGATAGATTGTACCTGATCTTTCATGAACTACAGTGTTACGGGGCTTGTACCTGATCTTTCATGAACTACAGTGTTACGGGGCTTCTGAAGGATTCTGAAGGTCTGACATGCGACCTTGGTGGGGGGGGCTACCGAATCCTTGGCCATTCCAGATATGCCAGATATGTGTAGTTGGGGTTCGGGCGCTGCCTGCACATTTACGAGCGAAGAGTGCATTCTATGATAAAAGCTCCAGTTGCCAGTGTTGAAGAAGAGAATCTACATGGTTTCCTTGAGTTGACAGTGAGTGCCTATCGGGCATAATGCATACATGGCAAGGAAGGTGGCGTAGAACTGGCTGCCCAGAACTCCTAGCCTGTCATTGTGGCCGCTTTGCAGTAGATGGCTGTGCTTAAGCTGTGCCTGCGTTTGGAGAAGCGGGCGCCCCTCGAAGAGCAATAGTTGTCCACCCCATATGGTACTTCATGCAGGCAGGAAGTTGCAAATAGGATGCTCCACTCAGGTAGCCTCGATGGGCGATAAGCCTGCCTGGGGTGAGGCCGCTTGTGTAAGTCAGCAACAGGATCTCAGGCTTGGGTATTGTGATACGGTATTGTGGCGGTTTCAAGGCATCACATGCGTAGCCGCTAGGATGTGTAGGGGTAACAGGTATCTCCATTAGCTCGGCAAATGAGTCCGCGCACCAGGAATATCCACAGCTTGAGCACGCATGTGGGGCAGGGTCGGACTTCTTTGTGCTTAATGACTTAGATGGATTTGGCCCTGCGCAAGCCTGAACCCTTGAGCGGTCAAGTTCAGCTTGATGTCCCAATGCCGCATGAAATCTTGCAGGGAAAGTCTGAAGCGATCTTGAACCGTTGATTGCGCAAGTGAAGCTTGCTGCAACCGGACGAACCGAAACCTAGCCTGCCTGCCTGCCAAGTCTGCTTGTGCGTTATCCAAGGCTTTTCCTCTTTTCAGCAGCCAATACATTCGCAGAAGAATCGTAGAGAAACAACGGCTCTCGCCGTAAAGCAGGACGACCCCGATGATGCGCCTCGCGAGGAGGCGCCGCTCCCTGCCGAGGCCGACGGTCCTTTCTCGTCGTTTAAGAGAGGCTTCGGGATGTTCCCCTTTATACTAACAGTCTTTAATGGGGAATTTTATGGGGGGTATTAAAATCCTGTGTTAAGGACGGTCGTTTGCTGAGACTGCTAGGGGGGACGCCAGGTGCCGACATGTCAAAACTAGTTTTTCCGCCGACTTTCTAAAACAAGCGCCGACATGCAAAAGAAGTATGCTCCGTGATGGGAAAAATGCGCACAGCAGAATCAAATAGAGAGGTTTGTATGAAGGAATCCAGGAGGAATGAGGGAGAGGGAGTTGAGCGAATCAGAAAGTCAACAAATTGTAAACGACTCGACGAATGGCAGAAAACTTTAAGCACCAGTAAGGAGAAGGGAAGTCAGGCACAAGCTTCAAACAATGAACGTGGTGATGCTTGCATAACTGCGATAATGCAAGTGAGCATGTAGATAGCAGATGCCGCACGCGCCATGGCGACAACGTACATGCATTGACGCTTCCTCGGTATCCGTTCTCTTCAGAGTGACTCTGAAGGTCAAAAGCCTGGAGCTGGAATCTACATGTCTTACGTCCGTGCATGGGCATGGGTGCGCGGAGCACGGGTGAGAGTAGGCAGCTGGCATTGTTAAGACAAACCTTAGTGACTTCGTGCTGCGACGCCGGCTCTTTGGCATCGGGCAGGTTGTTTCCAGACGAAAGCGGAAGGTGTCTTGAATGCAGACCAAGTGTTCGTAGACATCTGGGTCACAGCCACGGCGAAGTTGGACATGAACTGACTTGCGCACTGGGGTGTGGGGGTGGCACAGTTCCTTGATCTGTCAACGTGAGCGGACTCAATGGATCAAGGTGACAAAAGAGGAGGAGGTGAAAGAGCAGGAAGAGTATGTCACCATGTCGCAGCACAGCTGCACCTGGTGGTGTAGCACAAGATGCAAGCAGGTTAACAACCCCAAGCAAGTGAGGGCAAGCGCGTTCATGTTCAAAGGGTGGAGGAGATCTTCCCCAAGAAGCCCATGGACCGGCTTCGCTGGCTCTTCAAAGCCTGCAAGGCATATGGGGTGCGATCTGGAGTATTGGTACCTTCATGCTGCCTCAAGGGTAAGAAAGCTTGGGTGATGCAGGCAGCCAAAGAGGGGCGAATCAAGCCAAACCCACTGCCTCTCGGACAAAAGGTCTGTTGCACTGCCATGCTGGCATGCTCCACTCATGGTGCCATGCGGTCGTTGACTAACGTACTGAACGGGGAGCCAGCCCTGATTGTCGTGTTTGGACTGTCAGCAGAAAAGAACATGCGCTCAAAATCGCTTAGAGGCGTGCATCGCATCGAGAGTCTGAGGTACAACATCGTCGCTCATAGGAGGTTTCTCGAAGGCCTCAAGGCCGGTGGTGTGGAGCTTCCAGAGCCGCTGACTTTGAGAGAGAAAAAAAAAGTGAGAGAGAGAGAGAGAGAGAGGAAAGGACCAGAGCCACCGAAGCCATCGCCTGTACCAGCAAGAAGAACACACACCCACCAAGGAAGAAACGGATGCCCTTCAAAGGGGAGAACCAGCATGCCAAGAGGCCATCACGCTCCTCAACGAATTGTCCCTACAAACCACCCTGGGGATGCGAGTGGAGCACGTGTCAGACATACTGGAGCAAGTCGCCACCCGAGCACAAACGGCCAGGGAAACCCACGTGAGGCTACACGCCGCCATGGAACGGAGAGCCGCAGCCACAGCCACAGCTGAGACACGACCTACGATACCGTGGCCAGCCGGCACACAAGGGGGAGAAGATTCAGCCCTGCCCTCATGCGCACACCCACCAACAGCTCCGCCCACAAACACAGCTCTTCACCTCGGACATCCACCACTGCACTCACTACACCGCTACCAGATCAGTTGGGCGAAAACGCACCACATCCTCACGAACCCGAAGTACCCGATCACCGACGCCGTCGTGGACATGATGGGGCGGACAGTGACTGAGGGAGGGACAGCCTTATCACTGCAGTGCTTTCGAGCCTCAACTTACCAACCGGTTTAACAATTTTCTGCAATGTTCCATCCAACCCCGTGGCATATGCCAGCCGTGTTACCTCGAGGAAGTCATAAAATCATTCCACTAGAGACATGTAGTGTACCGTGCTGCACCCTTTATACTTGTTCCTTGTTTCTCGCTCTCCTCGTGGGAGCACATACCTTCAACGAGGTCGGGGAGGTGTTAAGGGTGTGTGGGGTACTTTTCGGGGGAAACCACACCAAACCTCGATTTCACACACAGACAGTTCCCTGGAGCACGCCCTTCCGGGCGGTCCCTTCGGGGGCTGTGTGCAGAGGAAGGAAGGAAGGGGAAAGGGAGGGAGAGAGAGACAGAGACAGAGAGAGACAGGGAGAGAGAGAGAGAGAGAGAGAGAAAGGGAGAGAGAAAGGGAGAGACAGGGAGCCTGTTTGCACTCTGTTTTTGCTGCATTTGCTTGAGAGCCTGATTGAGTCTGTTTGGGCAGGGCAGCATTGCCACTGACTGCCTCAATCTCATCCGTGGCCACATCCACCTCTTTAGCCCCAAGCAGCAGAAACAGCCACTCAGCTGCAGAGCTAATCGCTGGTTTGTGCGAAGCGAGGCGTAGCACTCGAAGTGTCTCGTATTTGAATGTAAATAACATGCTGAGTAGGAGGTTGCTGTACTGCAAGTTTTCGACGCGGATTTAGTTCCGCCAACACCAGCCTTGCAAGCTTGCTTAGTCGACCTGGATGGCGGGCAGACTTTTCTGACTTTGAAGTCGCAGAACCGTCCCCTGGTCCCATGCGCGGCGACGACACGTCCCATATGGACGCGGCTGACTGGAGCTGTGGCAAGCCACATCGCCAATGGTGACAAACTGAAAGCAATGCTATCAACCGAAAAGAACTAGGCGTCGCTTACTACACAAATCACAAAGCTTGAGTGCGTTGAAAGCACAGGATATAGCAGTTCTCACTCAGAAACCCGGGAGTACGTAGGATGACAGACTTCCGCCGGTTTACCTTCGGGCAGGGAGAGAGAGAGAGAGAGAGAGAGAGACGCACGCCTTCGGGCGGCCCCTCCAAATGGGGAGGGGTCAGGTGCGCAGAAACAAAGAAAGCAACAAAGCAAGAAAGCGAGAGAGAGAGAGCAAACAAGCAGCCCACCAGATCAATAACCAATGTCATAAGCATAGTTCTTGAATGTTCAATAGATTAAGATATGTAAAACAGATTAACAAATGTATGACAAAAAGAAAGCAGAAGCACATAGAAAAAAACAACACCAACATAAACATACATACATATACGATAAGGTAAGGGCAAGTATCAGCGCAAAAGACAGGCATACTCCCATGTGCCTTCCTCGTGACAGGCTGCAGTCCGACAACTTCGAGCTGTTCCGGAAGTATGCCCCAATCAGTGCGGGGTTCTGAGTGAACTGCGCGACGTTTTGAGCACGCGGTCTAGAGTTGTGTCCCATGACTGAGGCTTGCCTGCCGCCTAAACCCTTAACCCTAAACCCTAAACCCTAAACCCTAAATCGCGTTTGGAGCTGCGCTTGAGTGGGAATCTGGCGGATTATCATAGTGAGAACCTTCCGACCGAGTCCTTGCCTGCCTTGTGCGAGTGCGAGAGCCGAAACCCTAAAACCTAATTAAACCCTAAAACGTTAAACCCTTAAACCCGGAACTGTTCTAGTATGTTGGTGTGGCCAATCTTGGGGAGGTCCTTGACTCTGACGATGACGAGGATGCCGCGCCGCCACTGCCGCCGCCTCCGGAAGTCCACGTCGAGATGAAGGAGTATATATATATATATATACACAAGTTCTTTAGCCGTGTGTATATGTATAGTAGTATATAAGAAGAAATATATATATATATATATACTCATATTCTTTCATGTATGTACATTTGTATGTATATGTGCATGCATGTATGTATGGATGTATGAATGAATGAATGTCTGTATGTATGTACGTACGTGGGCCTGGCAAGCATGTACCTCTGCGAGGACAAGAAAAAGAAGAAGGGCGAAGCACGCAAGCAAATAGAGGAGGAGGAAGAGTTTGGCTTCAGTGATGATGACACTGAGGTGAAGAAGGCGTGGCATTTCTTTCGACTCTTCGATATCCACAGAGATGTGCGAACAGGCGAAACCACACGGAGTGAATGCTGCGATCCAAGTTGGCCAAACACATCCGAGCGGCAAAGCTGCTGGCCCCACAAATTGCAAAAATGCTGGCCGGCATGCAGAAGGCGTGCAAAGACGATAGAAGAATCGATATGCAAAACGTACAAGTAGGTATTAATGAGCAGGGATGCTGAACCAACGAAGCCTTGCTCGGCACTTGAATCGGATCACCGATTCCATCCCAATTTGACAATGCAAAAAACCAGAAACATGCAGGCCGCTTGGCCGACATGAGGAGCACACGCGTACATGAGATGAAAACAACAACAGTGGCAGCAGCACCACCAACAACGACAACAACAAAATTATGAGTTCTGTTTTCCTGAGCATTTTTCAAGTCCACATGGCGTCATAGATGGCAAGAGTAGTAGACATTCCGGTCCAAAGTCACGGTAAGTGACGTGCCGAGATGCGGTGCGCAATTCATCTCCGGGAGTAGATATTGCGACAGTCCTCGGGCAGTGAAATGCTGGGATTTCGCCACCTTGGGCTTCAAAGCGGGACCTCGATTCCTAAATAGATAAGTGCAGGATGGCCTAAGCCCTGATATGAGCGGTTGCTGGAATCCTTGGGAGAGTGTGCTCGATTACTAGTGTCTTGGGGAGGCGAGGATTTTGGCCAAGGGCATCGAACGGCGTATTGACCCAGCAGATGGCCAGGCGGTGCTTTTAGCCTTGACGGTCCCAAATTTCCGGATGAGTTTGAAGGGTAGCCGGAGAATGCAACCTGTTTTTCGACAGCTATTGTTTTTTTGCAGAGGGAGGCTTCTCTTTTGCGCTCACAGGGACATGGGCCATCGTGGACCATCTGTCACCACGTGACCAGGCGTATACTTTAGAGGAGTTCACCACGGAGTACGGTGGCAGAATCCTCAGATCATAACCCCTTGTGACCGTTGTAGATTGCAGAGTCTGTTTCTTGTCTGGGCTCGGAGTGGGAGGGAGGCGGTTTGTGGTCTCTTCGACTGCTTTGGTATTTAGAAGTTTAGGATGTGTAAGGTATACAAGGTGCAGTAGGGTTTGCGATCTAGGCGTGCCTCGTTTCCGAAGAGCATTGACGGGAAAGTATAGGCTTCTTGTACCTGACATACGCTGTATGAACAAGGGTGGGGGAGGCAAGGGGGGAGGGAGGCAGAAAAAGCAACCGAAGCCTTGCCTGATGTGAGCGGGAGTGGGAGCCGAAGATGCTGGCAACCTGCCCTCCCACCTCCTCCTCCCCCCCAGCATTTTCTTTACAACGATCTTGCGTGCTTTGAAGTGCCTGTTGTAAGGAAAGCGTTGTCGCATATGCCGCGACCCTCCACCCTTCCTCGCCCACAAACAGCAGCTGCAACAACGACAACACCGACAGCAGAAGACAGTGGCTTCCCATGATTTCCCATCGACTGATTATTGCCCGCCCCCCCCCCCCTCCCCCCAATCTCCACGTCTTGCACGGCACCTTAACTCCAGTGCAGTTGAAGAGTTCGACAATGCATGGACTAGATGTCGCAGGCAGTGGGGACAAGCCACCCGTCGAGTGGGAAAACGCCAGACATACGTCGACACTGGGCGGCAACAATGTGCACAAGATGCTCTAACAGATGCAGCACTGTGACAGTACTGTGCTGTGGTGCTTGCAACAGTGGCAACAAGAGTTTGAGCTTGTTGGTGGTGGCTTGCACATACCTATGGTGCAGTGAAGATCTAAGGTTCATCTACAAGGAGTAAGCTGGCAGCGCAACATGTCATGTAGTCCTTGCCCTGTGGCTCATCCATGATCGCACCAACGTGGGGTTCCTGCGCTACAAGCTACGCGTTCGTACCAGAACTTGCAGGATTTAGACATGTCGTGACCCGGCACTCGAATGCTTTAGTCCTGATTCATGCGTGCTTCGACATGGAGAAGCCCAGTGCAAGAGCACTAGCCGAAGAGGTCCTAGCCAGCGCACTTCACTGGCCTCGTTGTTGTGACGTGCTGGCCGGGCGCAGCCCAAGCCCACAAGCTGCCCGATGCTCTATCGCGGGAATAATCCGCATTCCTCGGACGGCTGCTGCAACTGCTGTGCTGTCACCACTTCGAGCTTGCCTGGAAAGTAGATAGGGTTTGAGGCATGATTGCACCAGTACCAGCAGAAGTGCTTGATGCAGCATTTGCAGCATCTGAAGCTAAGCAAACGCGACTTAGACTGAGCCGAAACTCGCTGCTCAAAAATTGCCTTCCACGCTTCCTTCAATCAGCTGTCTGTTGTGGATCTAGTGCGGTTTCCACAGTCTCCTCACTGCATCTGCTGAGTCATTGTTGGAGAAGCAGAAGCCGGCTTCTTCCTTCATGAACATCTTTCTGGGCGTGTTGGAGGCTCGCCTTAGCATGCTTTCATGATCACAGTCGTCCAATGAGCAGACCTGCCTATTGTGTCAAGTCGTTACTGTAGCTTGTTGAGCGCTCCGACGAACATGCGCCGCTGACGCATGAGGTATGTGAGCTAGAAGATGGCCCCTGAGTGACCCAAGAGTCCGGCACAAAAAAGCGTGTGAGTCCCAGCATGTCCTGACATCAAGCTGCCACTTTCACATGGCATGAGGCTGCGATACTGCTCTTTGCAATGAGCGATGCTTTTCTGTCGACCTGCCGATGCTAAGCTTCATGGACGCCCCAAAAGCCACGTTCGCCGCCGTCTCCAAAGCTGTCAAACGCGCCATTTCTCTCCTTCCTGCTGCGTGGCGATTAGTAGATGGCGCAAGAGGCCCGTGCCCCAAAAGATTGAAGCACCGGCAATATGCAACTTGAATTCCACCCCGGCAGGCGTCGCCGATGGCTGACTGCCAGGAAGATGCCGCAGAGGAGGCTTCTGTGTGTAGCTTTTGCAGCAGCAGGGGCTGATGGGTGTTCGGCAGTTTGGAAGCCACTCGTTGCAACGCCGCCCACAGGCCCCCAAGAAGAGACCGAAAGAAGCAAAAGCCTTCCGGCGATCGTCTCAGATCCCCGTAGTTCTAGCACTTGTTCGGGCAATGGCATGACGAGCATCTGGAAGTAGGCCACCACAAATCTCAACAGCACTGGGATAGTTTGGGCTGAGGCAAGTGGAAAGCAAGAAGTCAGGGCAGGCATGCTTCTTTGCGTGTTTGCTCGTTGCTCGCCCTTGGTTTTGTGGGACCTGCGACTTGTGTCTGCGGCATAGCAGCATGTGCTATCCCAGCTGTTTGCAGGAAGCAGAAGCGCCCGCAAAAGACATGCAGGCGATGGGTTGCTTGACTTTCGGTTGGGCCCATGTTGCCACAGATGCAGGTTGAGAGTACGATTAGCCAACGTTCCAACACATATTGCGCTTTATAGCTTCCTTTCTGCATCCTCCTGCTGGAGTGCATCGCGCAGCTAAACTTGGGATCTCAAAGCGGTTGTGAACACTACAAACAATTTGGTTGATGGATGATGGATGTTGATGGGCCAGTAGCCAGTAGACGGATGCTACGGAATCGTTTGGACTTTCTAGCGGTGCAACCTGAGGCGAGAGCCACTTGGTTTGTTTGTATTGGCGATGTGACACGATGAATTCAAGCCATCGCCCGACGCTAGCATCTTGCAACCTACAACAGTCTTGAAAAGCTTGTGCTTCTTGCTGGTATGTTTTTCGTGCGCACATGCCTTGACTTAGATACTGTATCCTCTACTAAGTGCGACACGAGCCAGTCGTTGAAATTTAAGTGCGATGAAATTCCATGTTATGAACCCTTGCAATTTGTGAGCTGTTGTTTTTTGCCAGGATGGCGTTATGTTAATGCCGGTACGAATGATTCAGTAGCTTCACAGTTTCGGGATGCATGTTCCCAGCTTTACAGCTTTGGAGGGCTTCAGCCACTGCAGGGGGCATCATGGGGCCCTAGTGTGTCGTAAAACTCGTAAAACGTTCCCGTGGGTTGCGTGCGCCTGCGTCTGGTGGCCAGGAGGAGGCCGCAGAAGACAGCGCGAGCCAAAAGGATCAGGAAAGCCTGGGCTGGCTGCATTGCAAGTTTCCTGTTCCGTGATTTGGCTCGGCACCGAAATCTTCCAAGGAGGAAGTGAAAGCTGAGCCGCATAAAGGCCGAGCACTCAGTGCGCACCGTGCACAGAATTCGCCAGCGTGTGCAGCCGCACGAGATGCTCCTTCACGCGCATGAACGCGACCCCCTCATTTTAGGCACATGTGACATGTGCTCAGAGCGGGTCTTTCACGGAAGGGTTGGCCTTGAAGATGTCGAGACTCAGGCTACTTTACGGGGCACCCATGGCACAAAACATATACAAACATGTAGAGGGGCATGGGGGGTTTGGGGCATGTGCCATGCCGGTTGCAGAGCAGTAAGGGCTCGCCTTGAGCCTTGGCTTCTGCTGCTCCTGCTGCCATTGCTGCCACTGGAGTTGCTCCGTACCTTTGCGCCGGCGGAGGCCGTGGGGCCTTGTGTCCGTGAGTTGGGAAGTGTGAAGCACTTGGCATGCTAGAAGTTCTTCCTGTCAGCTACCACGGCGTGTTCTTGTCGCTGCTGCTGTGGCCGCGGCCCCTCGCGCTGCGACTCGGAGTTGCAATGCCCTTCAAGTGGTCGGAGGTTTAGTTGATCATCGATCCATATTGATCCTTGTTTCACCAGGGAGCAGAGCTAGGGTTTGGATCCACCTGCATATGGTTTCTGTTTCATAAGAGGTGATGCGGTCGTCTTTGCCAGAAGCGTCTCATGCTTTCCATGATTGATCTTGAGTCGTTACCTTGACCTGTCTTGCTACAGGCCACCAAGGACGAGCTGTATGAAATTGCTGGCGCCTTTGCGAAGCTGGAAACGGACCCCAGATCACCAGGCGCTGCTGCAGTCTACGAAGAGGTGGAAACAACCCTGGGGAACGCTGCTTGGCATGTACAGTATTCTGCTTTTTGTGGTTTTGAGTGTGTATGGCGCGTGTGCGTGTTCGCGCGCGCGCGCGCGCGCACGTGTTGGGCTGCGCCAAGGCGATTAAGAAATGGGAGAGTGGAGCGATCACCGCCCCGGCCATACTGGAAGAAAAGGCGCGGCTGAGACTGGGCCGCGCGCGTGTCCGCATAGCCTTGAACGATATGATGGACGGCACGCTTCCAGAGAAGGTGGCTGGGGCCATTGAAGACTACGGGGTTGGCATTGGCATCATGGAGGATGACTTGCGGCAGAACCCTGATAAGCTGATGTACAGCTACTTGGGCCATCTGGGACGTCGAATTGTTGGGGTTGTGATGAGTTTGGGGTTCGAGGCCAAGCCAAAGCCTTTTTGAACGGTAGGCTAATGCCAGGTGAGTACCCGGATGCCCTCGTCAAGAGAGGTTTGGCGCAGGAGCAGCTGAAGAATTGGGAGGGTGCGGCGAAAGATTACACAAGGGCCATTGATGCCCTGCGGCCCAAAGATGGGAGGCCTGACAAAGCACTGAAGGGCGACGCCATCCTTCAGGAGTGACAGCAAGTGATGGGGATTTGTGAGTAGAGTCGCATGCTTTCGCGCTGGTCGGATCATTGCGGTGACTCTTTGTGCTTGTACTAAACAACCCTTGAGGAAGGCGATGGTCTTGGAATGAACCCTTTGATTCTGAATTTCCGTGGGAATGTTCTCAGCCAACTGGGCAGATATGAGGAGGCAAGGGATCAGGGGCGTGCTTGGAAATACGTCATCAGTCGCAGCTTTGCGCAACATTCCATGTCTGAGGGCGAATCTCCCGACGACCAGCTCGACTTGCCGAGCCTGAAGCTTTACAGGGAAGCATGTTGCCCCGTCTGCAGGCAGTGGAGGACTATCGCGAAGCCACGCAAATCTTCAGCAACGATGGGGAAGCACGACTGGCTTCCTTTTCGCGAGCCAACGAGGCCAAACAGCAAACTCTGTTGAGGGCCTGTCGAGATGAGCAGTTGCGTTACCCTTGCTGGCACAAGTGTAGTCCGTGCACTCTTTGCGGGAGTGCAGAGTACAGGTCCCATCTCGTGTGTGCGGTTTGGCCCCAGCGCGACTGGTTCATGAGAGCAAGCTGTGAAGCAAGGATCGGGCAAATAAGTACATAGAGCACTTGGGCTTTTAGATCTTTTAGAGTGTGCCCGGCAGGACGACGCGTAAGTGCAATGGGCGCCTGAGTTTGCAAAGCTCGGGTAGGAGCCACAGAAGGACATGTGGCGCTGAGCGACGCCAACTACCGCAGCCTGTCCTTCGCCTTGTTGATCTTGGGCCTCCGCCTGGCCAGCGTCGCATTCGACACGGCAGTGTTGGCCCTGCCCAGAACGAAGTGCAGGCCATCGGCAAGCAATGCTTGCCAATTCTCTGGTTCCTGGCCACCGAGGATGTCAAGATAAAGAAAACGACGACCCAAGAAAACAACGACGCAAGACGAACCGACATGCTAGCGGCTAGCGCATCTAGCGCTCAACAAGCCCGCGCCAGGGCAAGATGCAGGCTTGCAAGCCGCGGAATCATGGAACATTCCACGGAGGATTGAAACTGTGGCATGAGTTTCGTAGCAGATGCGATGCCCTGAGGGATGTTCTCGATGCCCAGGCATGACTTGCTTGTTCTACATGCAAGTCACCACCACGAAGCGCTTCATGCTGGGCATCGAGAACATCCTTTACGGCATCGCTGCCATCTGCTACGAAGTGCGGGAGACCGGCGGCCCCAGAGTAAACGCACTCGGCCTGGGCATTCCCATTGCGCAGTAGGATCCTTCAAAGAGTGACGGGACGCCAAGGCCCTGGCCGAAGCGCTACTTGACACGTCCATCAAGAACTGGGGGGGGCCACGCCTTGAGCATCGACGGCTGCAAGGCGCTTCGGCAGCCTCAGCCCCGAAGCCCTCCGTATTCCTCCGTACACAGCTCGTGCCTTTTCCGTCTCGAGGAGCGGACGATGGCAGGAATCCGTCGCGGAAGTGGTACTGCTTGATACAGGAGCAAGAATGAAGCCAGCTACCCCGAGATGTGGCACGGTCCGCGTGGCATCTTTCCCGCGGCGATCACGTTGCTTCGCCGCTGGCCCGAGCGGCGAGCAGGTTAAGGCTCTGGAAGCCTTGGTGGGAGATCTAAACTTGGTCGGATCCATGAAGGGAGAGAAGGAGGAGAAGAAAGGAACAGCAACAGAACAACTTGCGAAGATGGTTCATGGCCAGTGGATGCCGAGCGGCATATGCCACCGAAGAGCAATTGGACGGCCTGTGGATGTCCACCAGAAGGGGGAGACCATCGGCAGCTTCCACAGAGAGGAGCTCAAGTCGTGGCGTTGGGATATCGTGATGTGTTCACACCATTCCAAGTGCAGGGGCAGCGTGGTGTTGGCAAAATCAGTTGTCCAGTGGAGGTGGTTGGCTTTGAGTTTTTGTGGTTCCATGTGCTAGTATGGGCATTGTATGGATGGGTGCTGCACTTCTGCGGGCAGTGTTGGTAGCCTTTTCTCAAATCCGGCTTGATGGCAGCCTGAGGGGAGTGACCCAGAGTCCTGATGCCGAAGATGTAGGGTGGCATTCGGCTTGAGGTCTTGCCTGCTCTGACTATCTTTCGAACGTGGTTTTCCGAGCTCATGAAACTGTGAACGCTTTGGTCCGATCTGGTCCGGACCTTCGAACAGTCTCCTCGCCTAGTCGAAAACCCCAAAACTCTAGACCTTGGCATCAGTTCAGTGAACCCTAGAGACCCTCTAGACCCTCTAGACCCTATAGACCCTATAGACCCTATAGACCCTATGCCTCTAAACCCTCGAAACCCACTGAACCCTGTAAACCCCTCCAAGCCCCCCCCTAACCTCGCAGGCCCTGGCTCTCTTTGGTGCTGGCCGGGACCGGGAGGCCGAGAAGGTGATGCAGATCGCCCCTTGGAGTGCAGAAGGTTTAGGGTTTAGGGTTTAGGGTTTAGGGTTTAGGGTTTAGGGTGGAACCCGGCTGCCGTGAACCGAGGCCTGCTGTAAAAGGGTTTAGGGTTTAGGGTTTAGGGTTGTG
Source organism: Symbiodinium natans (assembly GCA_905221605.1). NCBI lineage: Eukaryota > Dinophyceae > Suessiales > Symbiodiniaceae > Symbiodinium > Symbiodinium natans. Next base: position 278,628 of record CAJNDS010002512.1, read on the forward strand.
GTATTAAGGGGTATACGGAGGGACCCCTAGAAGGGACCCTTCATTCCCCTATAGAAACCCTACGTATACCTTATAGCCCCTGGATACCAAAGGCGCCCCTCAATACCCCCTTAAACAACCCCTAAGCCTTGTAAGGGTCCCTGCTTTAGTCCCTTGAGAGTAACAGCGGGTAGCAACAAGAGCTAACGGTAACAGTAGCAAGTGTCATAGCACATAATGAAGACATGAGTGGTATAAGTTGTAACGAGCAAACGCGTCCTAAACAGTGAATAAAGACACAGGCAGTAAATGGTAGATCGCTAGCAGTAGGAATGGTAACAGTATCTGCAATCGTAATCGCAACAGTGCATAGCAAGAGTCTAGTACTAGTAATCGCAAAAGTGAGAGAAATAGAAATTGCAATAGCAACGCAACAGGCACAGTACTAGTCTTACTCTTAAGAGTAGTTGTAAGCGTAGTAGCAATAGTAATTCTCGTAAGCACTGAAATAGTCCTACTACAAGTTGCTGCAATGATAGAAATAATGGAAGGAAGTAGGAAGCAGAAGAAGCAGAAACAGAAGTAGTAATGATGGGAATGCCAGAAGCCATGATTACAGAATGAATCGTCAAAATCATCGTAGTATTACCAACCATATCAAGGACAGAAATAATTGCAAAGCAGTAGCAAGAATAGTAGATGCAGTCGTAACAGTTCGAACAGTTATAGCAGTAGCAGCGGGAAGAATAGTGTTAAAAATCGCGACGGTATGGCTTCGGAAAATCGCGTAGTAGAATTACTCGAAATGACAAGAGCAACAAGTGTATTATAGTAGGCATGACAGCAGCTGTGTAAGTGTTAGTCGGACTAGTAGAAATGGTAACAAAAAGTGTAATAGTAGCAGCAGTCCTAGCAGCAGCAATATTGGCGGTGCTAGTAGCAGTGGTAGCCACGGTAATGAACAATGGTAGCAATCGCAAGAGGCATTGCAGAAAATGGGAAAAGAGCCAGAACATTTTACAAGAGCAATGTTGTTAGCTTTGCAACCGATCCTGCGAGAGATAACCGACCTTAGTTGCCTTCGTTCCTGCCGAGAAATGGGGCATCTTGAAGCAGGGAGGCGAGTTATAGAGCCGCCGCTGTAGGTGTTCGAACGAGTCAGTTCCTCTTTTGTTGCTGTCTCTTGAGTGGCTGGCAGGTCGTACGGAATGACCCGGGTGTTACAGATGCCCATGTTGCCCTGGCAGCCTCCTACTGGTCACAGCGGAAGATTGCAGAAGCCGAGTCTCAGTGGAAGTTCGCATGCGAGAACATTGACTCGGGCTGCCAATCATACAAGGCGCCTGGCGGTTTAGGATTTAGGGTTTAGGGTTGCAGCACCCACTGGAGTCCGGATGCAAAAAGGGTTTAGGGGTTTAGGGTTTAGGGTTTAGGGCAAGGGAGCTTGTCACGGCTAACGGCCATTCTACGTCCGGACCCATCTAACTCCCTCGCAGGATCTGAAGTGGGTGGCGGAATCCCGCCGCTGGCCACCATCGCTTGTGGCCTCTTTGAAAAACTTCCTCCAGGCTAAGACCAGCTGAGAGCGTGGGCGTGGGGAGACGGGGTGGAAACGCCTCGTTGGCTCGCATCCAGTGGGCTGTAAATTCTGCAGCTCGAGGATTGCCAAAGTGCAGTTCTGCCAGCAGAGTAGCGATCTTCTTGTGTATTGATGTCGCCGCTTCTCGCCTGTCGCGCCGCGAGTTGCCTGGGAATGTACGGGTCCTTTTGACTCCAGTGTGGTGGTAGTGGGGGTGCTAAGCTCGTGTTGCTTTCCTGGCAAACCATATTCCTGACTTCCGCAGACTGTTCGACTCCGTGTTGTGCGGTGTTGAGTGCCAGCCCTTCCAGTTCCATAGATTGTAAGGGTGAGGTGCCTCACCAAAGTGCATTCTCGAGGTTCGCACTACCATCAGCTTCGCTTGGCGGAAAAGCCTCGACCTCGGAATGTTAGACAAGGTGCTTGCAGGATCGGCTTCTGCATGCGCTTTTGGCTCATCTTGCTGCGGCCAGGCTTTGTCTTTCTTCGCGTGTTGCTGCGACTGCGTTCTGTTGTGTGGCTGGAGCATGGTGGAACATGTAGACTTCCAACTCTTTCCGCCCGTTCTCATGTTCCACTTGAGCCCAATGCCCTCCTGTTACACTCATTGACACTCCTTCAAGATTAAGAGTAAGGTAGTAACAATAGTAAGAAGAGCAATAGCTGTGATAGTCGTATAAACGCTGTGTCCTCGTGGGGCTCCGACTATTGCCATGGGCATTTGACCGCATTTGATAGCACCCGCAAGGGCTGCCGACCTCAAGCTTGAGGAGGAAGGCCAACACACCGTCTATGCTCCTTGGACTCTGGGACTTAGAGGCTGCCAGAATCCTGCAAAGAGCCATCAAAGAAGAAGCATGTGGCATAGAGTAATAGCATAGGGTATGTCATGATCTCGGGTGCGTGGGGTACCATACACTACAAGGCACGCAGGCTGTGAGAGAGGGATATGTGGTTTGGCGTGATGGGGTGTTGGACAAGCTCTGTCATGCTTACCCTGAAGTTGGCAGTTCAGCAGTTGGAACTTGCAGAACTCCACGAAGTGGCATGCCTGCCTACGCCTGCCTGATGGTCTGCTTGAATAATTCTCAGCAGCAGGACTGCCTTACACTGTGCGACCCGAGTAGGTCCCTTAACTAGAGACACCATTGCTTGGTAAGGTAGCGAACCTGGACTGGTTGAGTGCTCAGCTTCTCAGAAACGATGCGGTTCCCAAAGCGTGTTTCGATATGTTCTCGTATGGCCTCCAGTGCACCCTCCTCGCTTCTTTTATGTTAGGTCTGTCGATGAGCCTCAGCTCCGCCGAATCTTCAATGATGCCTTGGGCTCACAGTGCAATAGCCAAGATGCAAGAGTGCCAGATGGTAGTCACTGGTAGGCATCACCGAATGGAAAAGGGCTGCAGCTTCAGAAGTCTCAGAGTCTTCGGGCGCTGACCAAGTGACTGACGATTCGGTACCGATGTGTGACGCGCGACGCCCTTTTGCTCAAGCACAGTTTTGATCTGGTGCAGGCGTGTCTCCCGGGGCAGACCAGCAACTTCATATGCAGCTCAGCAACTTCACAGCAACACACATCAGTTCCAGCAAATGCTACTCAGCGAGTCCTGCATATTTTGAGGTCGCTGAGATACAGCCCCGTGCCGTTGCAAACGTCACTTGTAACCGCTCAGCTTGGTGCCAGAGGAGACACAGCTTGCATGCGTACAGTTGCCACCTGCCGCCATGGCCAAGATCATGCCGCTGCCTGCAAAAGGGCTGAGTCTGCGGTTGAAGATTTTATCGGACGAGTGTCTCTGCGTGCAAAGCGGTTCTACACTTTTTTTGCTGTCACCATTACAGCAGAGACCGGTCAGGGTTCAGAAAAGAACAGTGCCACGGCTAGTAATGCATGCGAGTAGAGCCTCTGTCTTCCGAAGCAGGTGTTTGGCTACACAGTGCAATGTTCTGGCTAATGGGCCCAACTGTGCAGCAAATACGTCACGAACTTCCTGGGCCATGTATAAGCTGGGGTATGAGCCTCAAATATACGGGAATGAGAAGATGCGGGGAGGGACTCTCTCAAGGCAGCAGTTTCGTCCATGGCGCTGAATTTTGTGAGGTTCTCATCTTGGGCGGCTTACCTGCCCCGATCTCTCGCAGAAACAGAGACGAACGAGGCTCTGCCTCCCCGTCAAAGATTTGTGGTGAAGGTGTTTCTGGGATCTCAGGTGGTGTCTGAAGTTCGATTGTGCGGGCAAAGGTACTCGGTATGCAAGGGGTTGGGGTCAGGCCGAGGCCCGTAGCAGACTGCAAGAACTATCAGCCGCATGTAAGCAAGCCTTTTTGACTTGCCATCCTTCGGGACACCCAGGGGTCTGCCACGCTCTCGGACTTCGTTGGCACGCAGGTCACAGGCAAAGTGGGACATGAAATGCTTTTAAGCTTCCAGTGGTCTTTAACTAAGTATGTCGACTCTTCCCTGGTGTGGCTGATGCGAGCAGCTTCCCGTGACAAACTTCGTCCAAAAAGGTGTTTTGACTCACAGCACCCCATCGAAGCTTGCCTCGCGTGGAGATCGTTGGGCGAGTTGCGCATGTCCTCAGAAGACATCAGCATCTTTTCATATCAATTAGACAACTCGAACTTTGTGTCGCTACGCGGCCCTCGGCCAAGGGCCCATGGTCAGGGGCAGCGAGGTCAGATAATGGAAAAAGTGTTTAGGATGAACCTCTTTGACTCTCGGGGACACTCCAGCCCTGTCAGGACCTCGTGACAGCAGGGACCGTTTAAGGGTCCCAAGAGACCATTCAGAGAAATGAAGGGTTTGTCTGGTATGGCTTGAGTAGCACGGAGCTTTCAGGTTTCCGTAAACCGACGGAGCAGGAATGGTTCGCGTTTGGACTCCCATACACGTCTGACCCTACAGGTTCGGCTTCCATCAGCACTTTTCAGGGGCGGGGCGGCGGCGGAGGTCCTATTTAGAGGTCATACAGGGGTTTCTAATCTGGTCGGCTAGAAATGACCCTGACTGCTCTCTGCCCCCCCCCCCCCCCAACGCGCCGTCCGCGCCCAGGGGGTCGTAGGGTGGAGTGCCAAATTGAGGCCCAGAAAGCGGAACAAAACAGACAACCATCTGGGGGGAGGATTAGCGGTCCCTGAAGGGCATGTATGGCAGCTGTCCCTGCGCCAGCGAGGAAGCCGAGCTGTGCAGGACTTTGGCTACTGATGCTTTTGGATGAAGCCTGTAGTACACAGGTATCTAGGCAAGGCATCACACCGAAGTAGATGAGTCAGCATGTGAAGATGCAACCCCAAACCAGATCTTGGAGCTGGAAGGAAGCGATAGAGCTGTGCGGCAGCGATGCGGAGCGTGAGGCGTGACTGCAGCGGAGTCTTGGGGGGTGGGGGTGGGGGGAGAATGATATCCTTTGGACAAGGTTTTAATCAAGGATCCAAAGATATCCTGCTTGCACAAGGCACAGGGCTTGGGCTTGTTTCATTTCCAGCCGCCATGTTTGCAGTGCCTGTGTCCAGGCCATCGCCAAAGAACTCTATGGACACATCTGGGAGGCCAGGGAATCTAAGTCAATTGGGGCCATCTGTGGGCCCGCCACTGCCCACTGAGCATCACGTCATTGCTCGTTCCTCGCAGCCCGATCAGTACCGGAAGCCGTGGTCACCTAACATGCAGATGTTGGTCCACAGTTCAGTTTGTTGTGCCAGGCCAGTTTGAACCTCCAAAATCCGACTGTGTCTATACGTGTCGACCGACAAGGTTCACAAACTAGCTCACATATTGAAGCAACCCCGTCCTGGCTCATGGCGACTTTCCGTGAGCCTGACGACTACGACGAGGATGCAGATGATGACGAGGATGATGACCGCATGCTGCTGGCAGACGAATCTTACAGAGGACCCCCTGACAGAGGCTTTGATGATTCCCAAGCGGGTGGAATCGCTCAATTCAAGGTGGGCACCAAGCTGTCAGGCACATCTGGACCCACGGACTTCGGATTTCTTCTCAGTGGCTCTGGAAACTCTGCAAGCGATGCTTCTTCCGGGCTCTTGAAGAGGTGTCGATCCAAAGGAGACCAGGAGATGGCAGATGCGAAGCGTCTGGCTCAGGGCCTGCAGCCGCCCCTGCCGCCCCTTCGGCCACAGCAGGTTCTTTGTGGCTTGGTGGCTGGAGAAGACCGTGGGCTCAATGCCATGGACCCGCCCATCGTCCGCACAGACCCCTACTTCTGGCTCCGTGATGATTCTCACGAGAATATGGAGGTACAACAGCTGTTGCAAGATGAAGACACATACTGCTCCAGAGCATTGTCTTCCCTGAAGCCTCTAAGTGACGAGCTTTACCGAGAGATGCGCCGCCACGAGAAGGAATCCTCTGTCGGAATCCCCTCGGTCCATGCAGGTGGCTATGCCTACTACACCAGGGGCTTCAGGGACGAGCTCTACGGTGCCCACTTCCGCGCCAAGTCCCGCGGCCCTGGAAAACCGGTTCCTGCAGACGTGGCGACTCTTGCGGCAGCCATCGGTCTGGAGCTCTTCGATGAGGAGCTTCTCCTGGATGAGAACGACCTCAACGATGATGGGAAAGGCAGCTCGCGACCATACCTGTCCGTATGTGGCCCAGATCCCAGCGCCGATCACGAGTTCATCGCATTCGCAGAGGACTTCGAGGGGAACGACAGTTACAGCATCCGGTTTCGCAACACAACGGTCGACATGGAGGAAAGTGATCTGAACGACGACGACGATGCCGAGTTGACGGAAACCGATGGTTCAATTCTCTGGGAGGCGACTGGCCATGCGGCCATATACTATGTTGGCCACGACAATGAATACAGAGGCTACGATGTCAGGCGCCATGTCATAGGAACTGCCCAGTCGTCGGACACCACGCTTTTTGAGGAGCGGGATCGACGGTTCTCAGTCGGTATCAGCAAAACAAGTGACGAGCGATTCCTCGTTGTTCAGTCAGCGTCGAGCGAAACGGCCGAATCATATCTGTTAAATTTGGAGGATGTCAGTGCCGGCTTAGTCTCTGTGTGCCCTCGGCAGTTTGGCATCCAATATGAGGTGGACCACAGGTCAGGCCTGCTGTACATATTGACAGACAAGGACGATGCAAAGAATTCAAAGCTGTGCTGCACACCACTGTCGTCCATCCCAGGGGACAGCAGCAACTGGCAAGACTTGTGGGTCCCGGATCCACATGTGCAGCTGGACTCCCTTCACTGCTTTGAAAACTTCTTGGCGCTGGAGGGCCGACAGAATGGTGCCAGCTGCGTTTTCGTAATGCTGCTACCTGATGCTGGGCTGGACATGGCACCTCATTTTCTCCCTAGTAACCGAACCTGTAGCGAACCGATGGCACGGGGCAAAAAAACATCTTACGCGCGGGATTCCGCAGCCCAACCCAGGACGGCGGTGTCAAGGGTCCGATTCATATGCTGCTTTTTCCAGAGATGGCTGCTACGAGTGCCTTGGACCGTGTTTGATTCATTTTGGTAAGCTGGTAAGCATCGTGGTTGCTTCACGAGCTGAAGAAGCTTGAGCAGAGTCTTGAAGCAGCGGATTGCGTGGGTCGTCAGGTGGGTACGTCAGCACTCCACGGACGCAGAAAGCCGTGCAGACGCTTTACTCGGTCAGCTTGGGCGGCAATGATTTGTTCAAGACTGACATCCTGCGTGTACATTACACCTCATACACCGTGCCTGGTCGTGATTATTCATACCATGTGCCGACTCGTGAGTTTAAGCTCATCAAGGAGTCAGGGCCAGAGCATTACAACCCATCATTGTACAGGGCAGAGAGGATCACATCTCAGGGCACGAAAGTGCCCATTTCCCTGGTCTACCGGGCAGACCTTCACCCGAAAGGGCTCCAGGGTGGGCCGTTTCCCACTATTCTCACGGGATATGGTGCATATGGAGCATGCCAAGATCCCGGGTTTGATTCAAACATCCTTTGCCTTTTGGACCGTGGCATGCTCTATGCGGTGGCCCACGTGAGAGGAGGGGGCGAGTTGGGCCGCAAATGGCGCGAGGACGGCCGGTACTTGAAGGTGAAGAACCGTTTCCACGACTTCATCGACGCGGCAGAGACCCTCATCGCCCTTGGAATCTCAGAAAAGTCCACCCTTGCTGCCTGGGGAGAGAGCAGTGGTGGACTGCTCGTGTCGGCGTCCATGAACCTCCGCCCAGAGCTGTTCAAGGCAGTTCTGCTTTACGTTCCCTTCGTGGATGCCATCAACACGATGATCGATCCCTCAATTCCGTTGACCTGTGGTGAGTGGGAGGAGCTAGGGAACCCTAACCAGCGCGAAGTGTTTTACTATATGCTGGAGTACAGCCCCTACGACAACATCCGCATGCAGGACTACCCGGCGGCGCTGGTGACAGCTTCGCAAAACGACACCATGGTGGGCTACTGGGAGCCCCTGAAGTACGTGAGCAAGCTGCGGCGCATGAAGACAGATTCTAATCCGGTGCTTCTGAAGGTCGACTTCCATGCCGGACACGGCGGTGCTTCAGACAAGGCCAAGTCCATGCGTGAGCAGGCTCAGCATTTTGCTTTTCTTATGGACCAGCTTGGGGTTGAAACAGGCTGATGGGGAGAGGGTTAGAAGGCTTAGGAGCTTAGCAAATGCCGCATGGGGGCCCCAAAGTCGGAATGACCATGCGATGCGCAGAATGCGCGTTCTATTTCGCCACTCTTGCGCCTGTTCACCGGGTGACACTGCCCGGCCAGCAAGGCGGCGAGAGTTCCAAATGGCTAATGGCTCCACTGCTGTACACTACACACGTGCAAGCTGACTGGGTTGCGCAGATCTTGCAGCATCTTGCAGTGGAAATTGAGCTTGGAGGTACCATGGGCGGAAAGCCCAGACATGAGTGCAGCGTGCCAGAATGCCGGTTAGTCAGCGAAACTCGCAGAAGCCTTGCTGTGACCGCTCGGAGGCTGTGCGTTGTCCGCACGCCAACTTCGTGGTGCAGCGCCTGATCGTTGCACTGCGGCCTGGTGCCTGCCAGCGACTTGACAAGCTCTTGGGGTCTTTGAACCGAGCCTCCAACTGAAGTCTAAAGGCACTTGTCGAAACACCCACTCCAAACCCAAGTATTTGGCAACTTTGAGCTGACACTGAAAGCAGCGAGACTTGAAGCATAGTTTGAGCCCGCCACGTGCCAGACAAACCCCCAACCTCTCCAAGAAATTCTGATTTCAGATGGGCATCGGCCTCGATGCCATGTGTGCCCACCTCAAAGTCCGAAGAGCCTCGCTATACCTTCGGCCGTCTGTACCTGCAGCCCCAAGCCCTTGTGTGCCCAGACTCAGAGCTGTGGAGTTTCCGGGTTTAGGGTCTAGGGTTTAGGGTTTAGGGTTTAGGCTACGGTGGAGGCGTGTGAGGTGGCCGTGGTCCCGATCTGAGGTTCATCATTGATGAAATACTTCGACCCGGTCCCAAGAGCATCTGCTACCTTGCAAGGCCTGGGCTTTGGGAATTGGGGACCGAATCTTTCGAGTTTTTGGAAAAATTTCTGGGGAGAAGGGGCTCCTGTCCGCAGCGGATGTAAAGACGTCCCAGAGAGACCACAGAGGCGCCGACAGAAGACCTCGCAGTTTCAGTGAGCTGCCAATGAGCTATGCATAGAAAAAACAGATGAAGACAGAGTGCAGAGAGAGTAGTAAGCAAGAGCACGTTCCCCAATGCATTCGCGCATGCCCGTTGTGCCGGAGAGGCACAAGTACGGATGCCGGACTCTCCAGCGGCTCCTGGAGCACTGCAGCCACTCGCAGACGGCCCCTCTGGCCGAGGCAAGCTCTTTGCAGATGCCCGAAGTTCCGCAAGACTCGCACTTGAAGCAGAAGGCAGCAACCGTCACTCCTCACCATGGGAGGAAATAGCTGCAAAGTGATTCGAAGGGTGGCGAGTGGGTTCGAGACGGTTCCATTCCTCATGGTTTCACATTCAGACGCGCAGCAGTCTTCAATTCCCGACCTCCAAAGACCACCCCAAAGAATTGCACAGCTCGTTTTTCGGCCATGCCATCTCCATCAAGTTTCCGGCCGCCCGATCGCCACCGAATACTGCGCACTACTGGTTTTCCTCCCACGGCCCAGGCCATGCTGGCAGAAGTCGTGCCGTTGCCACTTGGACAGCAGTTGAAGCGAGACATTCCGACACATGTACTCGGCACGCCAGTTCTGTCTTTTGCGTGGCACACTGGCACGCCGAAGCCGACCATGGATAAACACAGTAAACAGGCCGCGCGCTTTCAGGGGTGGCTGGCTCCCCATGCCGGCCTACACTTCTTGCAAGTTGGACAACACGGTATGATGCTTCACTTAAACCCTGAATCCTGGATCCATAAAAAAAGCGGATGGCAAGACAACGCCCTGCCTTAGGTCCAGGCACCCCTATGGGAACTATGTGCTGCAACAGCTGCTGGAGTGCCTAAGACTTGCAGTTAGTGCTCGGCTTCCGTGGGTTCGGAGGCTCAAAAGCCTCAAATCAAAGCTCCACAGACCTTCAGAAGACAGCTGGGGAGTAGCTGCAGCCCAAATCCACTGAAGAGAGGCCAAAACAGCATATAGTAGAGAATCCTGCAGATTCCAGCCATGCTGAGGCACGGCAGTGGCTCTCATCAGTCACTAGTCATCCATCGGCTTGTAAAGAGTGTGCCTTGGTTCAAATTCATCGCCGAATCCCTGCGACCGACTTTAGCTCAATTTTTCTGGTTGATTCGCCTTGAACGCGTGCTGCACGAGATTGAGCTAGGCACAAATTTGTGCTGCTCCAGAATGCTATGGACATGAGTGCGGCTGAATGCCACTCCAGCCTTACATGCGCTAGCGGTGCGGGTGTAGGAAGGATTGTATCAGCACACACGACTCCTTTCACAATATTGGAGCCAGGCGACAACATCTCTAGACGTACTGCGTTGTCCAGGTTGCACTCATTGGCTCGGACTCCAACGGTGTGGCAGTGCTTCTGAAGGCCTTGGCGAATGGATCTCGGGAGGACGGGCAGTGAACGCAGAGCGGTTGTCGAAAGTACTTCATTGGCTGGGAGGCTTCTTGGATTGTCTGCTCTTTTTCGCATCATGCTTGCAAGCCTGCAGGAGCGGGTGCAACTGGCTTTGGCCTTGAACATGGAACCAGGTCTCATCCTCTCCATCGCCAGGCTGGGAGACATGTGGGACTTGTGCTACTGTACTACTTGCGTGGACACTGGACAGGTGCCCTCAAGCGGACAAAATGATAGATAACGGTCAGAGAGAGTGTGCGTGCGTGCACGCGGGCGCGGGGCGGGGGGGGGGGGGGGGGGCGAGGGGTGCGGGGGCGTGGGGGGGGGGGGGGGGGGGCGAGTGCCCGTAAAGAAGTATTCTAGTATTGAGGTCAAGCTGAAGACATAGCTGGTCACAAGTAGCATTGCATCCTTGCTGTCTTAAGCAATTGTTAGCGGATGACATAGTTGAGGTTCGGGGTGGGTTCACAAGTAAGTGCGTGTATCTAAGTGTGTGCGTGCACGCGTGGGCGTGCGTGTCTGTGCGTCTGTTTGCGAACCGTGTTGGCATTCTTCTGTTTGACCTTTGTCATTTTGATGTTTATCTTGGGTTGAGACTGTAAGTTTGTAAACGTCTTTCTGACCCTTCACAGGTTGTAAGAAAAAGTCGGCCTCTTTGCAGACCCGACTACGCTAAATTTCAGTACAGAGCCAACAGCCCAGCCCAAGCCAAGCCGTGCTTTAAAACGTTTCCGCTTTGCTTCAAAGACCTTTCAATCCAGCAGCCCTGCGCACTGAGCGGCGGGGCCACCGCCCCTCCCCCGCGATAGCAAAGCTTAAAGGTCAAGAAATGTTGCATCAGCGCCCGGAAGTCCTGTAATTTAAAGTATTTGGAGCACGTGAGCCGGCCAAACACTGCAATTCGCAGCGTGTGGAACTCCCTTTGCCGTTCTATCAACATTCTTTACCTTGGGCACATCAAGCTTTTGAGCAGCATCATGTTGATCTTGGCCTGCTGTGTTCGACTGATACTGGGTGGTTGACGCAAGGCATCTCGCGCAGGCAAAAGGCGTCTCATTAGGGCGTCACACTGCAGTTTTCTAGTCTGGCGCAGTTATCTTCATGACACGTGGGCGTCTCGCCAGGGCGTCCCCTTGCAGTTTTCTGTTCCGGCACATTCCTTAATATTATATTGTGGTCGGGAACGGACACACTCACCCCTTTGTGTTTCGCTGTGTTGCGCAAGTAGTCTGGCAAGGCGTCACGTTGGGGTTTCAGGGTGCATGGTCGTCCGAAATCCTTTGGAATCGGTACTCTGCGCTAGGTCTCGCGTGTTTTTTGCTTGTTTGTTGCTACTGTATGTTGCAAAAAGTAGCCTGGCAAGGGCGTCTCCCTGGGGATTAGCTTTTTGTGGGTCGCCTTTTGCACGCATGGGTTGCCTTCTGCATTCAGGGGCGTCTACTTGGGGTGAGTCGCCTTTTGCCCGCGTGGGTCGCCTTAGGGCGGGCACGCAGTAGTTCAAGAATGAGTTGATGCGACCTTCTCATCCGTGTGGCGAAAGACGCTGAGCTGACCTCCTTAATTATTCTTGAAGTCAACGTCACGAATAAAACATCATAGAACCTCACGATGCTTGCAAGTATGGCGAGCCATCCAGGAGCCGCTATGGCCATGCTGTTGCGTCATGAGCTCAGCAATGCTTGCCCAGTCGTTGCCAAATCCGCCCTCCTTCATGCTCTCTTTCGGTAACTGCACGGATGGCGTTGGCACAGCTCGAAATTCGCTGGAAGAGTAGGGCACCCAAGGCAGCTCGTGGTCAACTACTTGCCGGAGCCGCAGAAAGCGGAGTTATGCCGAGAAGTGGCAGCACACTCGGAGGATGCTTGGGCCTAGTGGGCCTAGTGACATGGATGCTGCTTGCAGGGCTTGCAGGAGGTGAGCACTACATCCGTATCTTCCCCCCAACCCCCCTTTGCACAATTGGCCCCCAAACGAAGATCAGGTCGTCTTCCTACATTGTCCAGGCCTAGGCAGTGCCCGACGTAGGCATCAGGTCCCAAAAGAACCGACAAACGGAGCAAAAGCAAACTTGGGACTCTCAAGAGATCTGCAGCGTCACGGCGCAGGAGCTGCGCGCATCGCGCTATGGCAGACTGGTGCTGAACAATCTCGAACCCTGGCTCGGATCGGTCCCAAGATTCCCACAAAAATTCAGAAAAAGGGGTGTTGTTTCCAGGATACTGCCCAGGATAGCCTCCGCAGGTACGGTTTCAACCGACTCAGTGGTGACGGAGCATGTTCATTATTGCTCCCACTGAACCCGGGAAAGCAAGCTTGTCGAGTCTAGCAATTGTGGGCGCCGGGTTTTGAGACTTGTTCCACTACAGAGCACGCTGCGCAGACCGACGGGCAGTCTTCATAATTTTTTTTTGCTGCTTTCACAGGCTTAGGCCCAGGTCGTTGGAGGTCGTCGTGATGAACATGCGAGGGCCAACTGCAGCATGTATTACTGCTAGCCTTTCGTGTGATGCTGGAAGATGCCGGAAGTTGCTCGTCAGATAAGGGCCCGTGCTTGTCACACTTGTCGGCCAAGAAGATTCAGAAACTCCCAAACTGACAGATCCAGGAGTCACATGGCAGCCCGACCGACAACATCGACATGGCGCTGCAAAGTGACACTGACGACTGAGATTCTTCGCCAGCCTCTCGTCCAGATCGTCAGATGGCTCAAGTGCCAGTAGAAGAAGTGGGTGGAGCATTGCCAGGGGGGAATCACCGCAAGGAGCATACTGTAATGTCTGACATTCGGCTTAGGGGCCTCTACAGGCATGTGCTCTGGAAAGACCAGGACGTCCCATATTTTTCCCGTTTTCTTAAGGTGCCAACTGCTGGTGGTGCGATGTTAAGAATGACTTTTACATGTGTGCTGGGTATCCAAGGTCAGTGAACAATCCCTTTTTCTTTGCAATCCAACCGGGCAACCCCGTTGCCCCGGTGCCCCATATGGATCGCCGCGAACGCATCCCCATGAACCCTTTAATGAGCCCTAAAATCCACAGGCCTCCATCCATATGGCCCGAGCAAGCGTCTAAGGTGTGCAGATTTTTGTGAGATAGTTACGATGGTGGTTGGGATAATCTGCACACTTTATTTGGAATGCGCCTGTCGGTCAAGGCATCGCTCAAAAGAAGTGCATTCAGCCGCTGCATGCATGCTTTATTCAGAATTCGTCCTGGCCGGTCTGCTTCAAGTCCCCCTAAACCCCAAACCCTAAACCCAAAACCCTAAGCCCTCAACCTATGTGGGGGCTGGGAGTCATTGTGGGAGTTGAGGATGGGCTGAAGCAGGCATGCCAAGGCTTTGCAGGCCGTTGCAAGCACCTTAGGTGCTTCCAATGAGCAGTATAGTGGCCACTCTAGTTGCAGTGGCGTGCGCGCGCGCCTTTCATTTCAAAGCGCGGATTGATCAACAATTTTTCCAGTTTGCTTCGCACGCTACTGCTTCACGTCTTATTGACTTAGTGTGCCGCTCTCCGAGGAGGAGACGTCACTGCTTCCAGCTTGAGTTCAATGGACAGGCACATTTTGACGTCCCAAATGTCCCCCGTAGATCGAGCAAAGCTCTCCATGTCGACCGTGGAGTCCAGAAGGACCGACGCCATTACGTGGCAGCACCCCTTGTACGCAGATCTTCTCATCTCTTCTCTTATTTCGTGTGACAAACGTGTCAGAATGCTCTCTTTGACTGCTAGCGTGCCGGTGTATCCTTCGGATTTGCAAATTTGTACTCTTTTGGTGGTGGCCTCTTGCACAAGGGTGCTCATGTGGGCCGCCGGACATGGCTGTCAGAAGCTTTGCCAGCTTTTGCAAGCTTGCTTGCACCATTCCTGAGCAACCATGACGTCTTCGCGCATGGATGAAAAACGCTACGGGAAGATGGCATGAAACGCATGCGGAAGGTGATTTCTAGGCTCCGGCTGCTCTACTTCAAGCAGCACTATCGAGTCTAGACTCGGGTTGAGGTGCCATGTTTTCAAATGGCCGTAGCTGTGATCTGAACTGCGTCTGTGTCGACATGTGGCATGCTATAACAATCTAGAGCACTCAGCAGTGCTTGTCACAAAGGTGGATGGGTACCCCTGGCATGTCGAGACCGAAGGGTGACGTAATTGCCAGCTGGCGACACTAGCAAGTGCTGCGGCCCATCAGTGCTTGAGACTGCTTTAGAAGATGTGACGAGTCCCGCATAGCTTCAGACCAACAACTTGTGAACTAGCATGACTGGCATGACTGAGGGACATGGCGAGCCAGGCTCAAAGATGTGCGACTGGTCCGTGACTTCCTCAAGAGGTCCAAAGGCCCTGGCCGGATCATATATGATAGCTGTTACAGGGTAGTTGGGGGCCTGAATTGAACTGAGATGCCCGGCGCAATGTCATGTGAAGACGTCGTCAAATTGCCATGACCGCGGCTGATCATGACCGTGTCTTGGAAAGGCTACGCCTACATTGACTTCGACTCATCTGCGCACGTGGGTGAAGCCGTAGAGAAGTTCAATGGCTGTGGCCTCAAGAACACAGTCTAAGGTGCAATGGCAAACGCCGTCGACGATCACGCTGCGCAAAGTCGCTGCAAAACGGATAACTTTCAAAGGTCAGTGATCCAACCCCCTTGAGACTTTTACTCATTGAGCCCTGACTCCCCAGGATTGTCTGGTCATGCCTAGGTCACGAGGTCAACAAGCGCGTTGGGGGCTCAGTGTCCAGAGCACAAGACGGCAAGACGAAAGTTTCCCGTGCCAGGCAAGGAGGACAAGCAGAGATAAGAGATAAACAGATGTGAATCTGCACTGAAAAAGAAAAAGAGAGCCAATCTGTTGGCAGCCAGTTGCTGGGGGCTGTTCGACAGGCCATGAAGGTGGCGCGATCACTGCCCACAAAGAAACTTTTTGAGGCAGGGAGTTGCACGTTAAGCAGGTTGCAAGACCTAGACCCCCTTGACCAGTTTGGGAGTCAGGGTTTATGTGACAAGCCAGAGCTCTCGAGTCATGAAACATACATCAGTGGCCACGAAAGTAATGTCTTGGAAAAGACTTCGGGACTTTCGGGTCCAGATGTAGGAGGTCACCAGTTTGCCCAGGCAGAGGGGCGGATTTGTGGAACCCTTCCCACCTTCGCAAGGGGTTCGTGCAACCCACTCCAAGCCTGCGTCAAACAACTTGCAGCACACGTTAACACCCAAATGCAGCAGCAAAGTATCTGCAACCCTCCTCCTTTAAACAAGTAACTGCCAAACTACATGACAACAGTTGCATCCAAACCTGGACCACGCATGAAAATCAAAATGCACCAGCAGTGACTCTACAATGTAGATCCAGGTCCTTCTACAACACACTATCCCCACCCAGAGCCCGTTGAAGCACACATCTATTTTGTAGTTGATTTACAAAACAAATGACCTCTTACATGAATACTTGTTTCCTTCAGTTCATGAATGGAAGGTATATAGCAGCACCCTGAATTTTCCTGTTCCCCCAGGTTCAAGACAGTAAACAGCTCAACTGATTTGCTGAGCAAGTACTGTATTGAAAATATGTAGCTTATACGACCAGCTGGCAGTTTTTTTTTTGATCGTAGGTTTGTGCTACAAAGTAAAGCAATTTGTCAAATAACCAACTGGCCTTTTCTTTAGACAAAAAGTCACGGGTTAGAGCGGGAACTAGGCTCGGGGTTTTGAGGGTTTTTGTCTCGAACGAAGTTCGCTTGGCGCATGGGTTGTCCCCGTAGCTGTCCTTATTTTCTGCTAATGTTTTCGGCGATGTTATTCTTATGATTTTTTACCTTCGGAATATCATTTCCTTATTTTTCACTTGGGGAACCAGTTTTCTGCTGGAAATGCATAGGTTCATGAGTCTACTTCGCGTTTTGGCTCCCACTCCAGACATGTATACACTTTAAACAGGAAATACGCGAAATATTGGATTGGGGAGAAGCGAGTAGAATCAAGAGTCTGCTGTAGTTCAACTAAACATTGGCCTCAATGCTTGCCTACTCCACTGAGCCACAACCTATTCAGTTAGGACCATGCCACGAAATTTATATTGAATGACTGATTCGCTATCATAGTTTACTCGTACTTTTCCCCCCCCCCTCACCCCCCTCCAAATTACATAGCTGTACAACCGTAAGTGGATTAAAACTTATATAATTAGGGGTTGATTGCGCGGAAGCATGTCTTACATGTCACCCCACCCCAGATAGATCTTAGACTCAAGATCGCCGATAAATGGGAGCTTTTCAAGCCTAAGAACCCAAGATCCCAGATCTTGTTTAGGCCCAAGAACCCAAGATCCAAGATGTCGAGCCTAATAGTCCAATTCTTTTTTACGCAAGGGATAAGGACACGGTCGATCTGCTGGTCGCATAGGTGGCGACCGTTTGTTTTGTATATTTTTGTATGTCTGTACACATACTCCCCCATTCCCTCCCCACCTTTGGGGCATGCGGATCAAAAACAAATTTTGTTCGGATCAGACAAAAACAATTATTCTGTTCTTCCGACGGAGAGAGGGAGGGGGAGGGAGGGAGGGAGAGAAGGAGCGAGGGAGGAAGGAAGGAAGAAAGGAAGGAAGGGCGGAAGGACGGAAGGAAGGAAGGAAGGAAGGAAGGAAGCAAGGAAGCAAGGAAGCAAGGAAGCAATGAAGCAAGGAAGGAAGGAAGGAAGGAAGGAAGGAAGGAAGAAATCAAGAAAGAAAGAAATGAAAGGAAACAAGTAACAAAAGAAAGACAGTAAGGAAAAAGTTGTGCCAGCTTGCTTCACAGCATACGTGCCTTTTCGAAACCCATGATGCGAGCATTGTGTTTGCTATGGGGGGGGGGGGGGCTGCCCCCCCCCCCCCCCCCCCCTCCCGCTTGTTTAAAGTCGTTTCCAGCTTGCTTCAAAGCATACACATCTTTTCGACACCTCTGATGCGAGCATTGTTGTGTCTGGAAGCCTTCAGTAAATTGTTTTTTGATACCAAATAAGTTCTTGTTTTTGATCCGCCTATACATAAATTATTTTAAATCCCAAATATTTTATTATCCCCTACACCCCCTTTGGTGGCCCCACATCTGGCGTCCCCCTGGGCTTTGCTGAGCATTTTGCAGTAGTTAGTCCGTTTGCCTCGAAGCACAAGTTGCTGGCGTTTCATCCTTGCAGAAGAGGCAATTGGCAGAGGAGTTGCCAATAACAGCGATTTCGGGCGTTCCATGAGATGTTCTGAATTGGGCGTGGTGGGGGAATCTGCCAGGAGAAGGTCCTTTTTGTCAAGAACATCGGTGCAAGCCTCACAAGTGGTTGCTGGAGCCCAGTTGGTTCTGACAATGTGAGATCTTGACGAGGGCGGCAATCCCAAATCAAGCACATGTCTCGAGATTGGCGAGGTGCTAGTGCCAGCGAGGATGATGTCAGGAAGGCCTTCGAGTCACAAGGGGAGGCCCGGAGCTTGAAAAGCAAGAGCTAGTAGGCACATGTCATGGCCCATTGTAGTTCAAGCAGCTGCTACAGGTTGCGAGCGTGCGAATGCCAGGAGGCAGCAGCCAGGACCTCCAGAGCAAGAGCACTTAGTGACAATGCCTTGAAAGTTTGTTGAAGCAAGAGTGGCCGAAGCCAAGATTGAAACGGAGGGGCCGCAAGTAATGTCGGCTGTGTGAAGTTGTCACATACGATGCTTCAGAGGACGAGGAAAACCATTGTCAGGGGACAACATTTTCACTTTTCGCAAGCCCATGCCCACTATCCACAATGCCGTTGAAGTGACCCGGACGGGCTTGCACGAGGTGTTGATGAACAACTTCGTTTTTGGGTTTAAACGGGCTTGGAGTTTCCCGTACGGTTTAGCAACAACCAGATCCAGCGTAGTACTTACTTTTCATCCTACGATATATAGCCGAGCATGCTTAGTACCTTCGGTTGTTTGTTCAAGAGCATAGAACAGCTGCACAGTCTTGGTGGCAAAAAAAGAGCATAGAACAGACAGCAAGCAACCTTATTCTTGTCGACGCGTGACCTTGTTTCACTGCTGCTGTGAAGGAAGGAAAGTGGCACAAAGGCATGCCTGAAGCCACTGCTTTGCTGCATCAGGGTGTTGTCTTGATCGTTAAAATAGAGTGTTCTTAAGGGGGGTTCAAGGGGCGTAGGTTCCCGAATACACCCCACTACTCCTCAGGGCTCCCTAAGCCCTGAGCTTCCCTAGGTACACACCCCGCATTATACCCCCTCCCTGAAGGACCCCCTAGCTAAATGACCTTATTGATGGGCTGCAGACACGTGGGACATGCCTGAGTCGTTTCTTCAGCCATTTCGCTTCCATGCCTGCAGTGTTCTTTTGATCGGCCCGCTCTCAGATGTGCGCAGGTCACGCCTATGTGGAGTTTGTTTCCGATGAGTCCGTGAAGGCGCCTGTTGCAGTGATGCAAACCGGGGCACCTTCGAATTGCACCCTGGTACTTGTGAAAACAGTGAGAATCTGCTGGCCTAGCTCCTTCAGTGCATGTTGTTATGCTCCATGTGGAGGCGGCGTTGAGTTGCGACAAGCCAGTGGAGTTAGGTGGCCAGGTTGTGCCCTCAGGTTCGATGCCTGCGCAGAAGACCTACAGACGATGCAGGTGCACGAACGAACGCACGCAGTCACATAGAGGCGCGCCCAGGCACAGAAACCCACACGTAGACTCCCATCGACACACATCGACTCGCACCGATGCAAAGGGATCAGGGCAGTGCTCGTACGTGGAATGCAACGGCTTAGCTACGGAGTTTGCAATCAGCGGACCTGCACATCTGGCAACGAATCTGCGAGTGCGACCAGTTCAGAATGCTGTACCACCAAGCACGATTACCTGATGCCTAAATATCAGACACTTCACACTACATCACGGAAACATCTGCGCTTTGGAGAGCCTTTGTCTGTGGTGCGCCCCCAGCAGACATGCATATAAGGAAATAAGGCGTCAGGTTTTAGGACATGTTCACGCATCCGCACACACACACACACACACACGCACACACATACATGCACACATACATACTCATACAGAGGCATACAGAGACATGTAGACACAGATGTATACCCCCCACGTCCCGAAAGCTGGCATCCCGGATCTGAAGCTGAGCTGCACCTTCTGAGGTAGTGGTGTTGTCCCGGTCCATCCCCATGAAGGACTCGTGCAGTCTTCTGTTTGCACAGTCTGAAGCGTGTCGCAAGACCAAGTTCATGCTTCCCTTGTGCTTCGCAGTAGAAACATTATGTGACTTCGACTTGACTTCGTGTGAAGGACCACCGTCACACCACAGCTGCAACAAGGAAAGATCTGCCTCAGCGGGTAAACCAGCGAAACATTGTCCAAGGCCTCTTTGCCGTTCTAAGAACTTCGTAGCTTGTTGCGCATGAGTTGTCAGATTCGACCACACACCCGTCATGCGAAGTATCAACCTCAACCTGGAGGCAGAATAGAACGAGAGGACCCGGTCAAGCAATCTGCAAAGTGCCTGGCGCTCTGCATCAGGGTGTGGTAGGGGTCGAAAGCTTCAGTCAGTCAGTCAGTCACATGCCTCCCCATGCGCGAACACCCAAAGTGCTCGGATAACGTGAGATTGTGGGATTCACTGCAGTGCCCTTTCTACAGCTCTGCTTGGCCGAGACCCCACCACGGTTCATGTGAACAACCTGGCCTTCAGTGCAGGGGTCCCGGAATAGCGTTTGCGCATGGTTTACGGGGCGTTGTTTGGTTGTTTTTGGGCGGACAACGGTCAGCGAAAAGAGGCACTCCAGGTAGTGTCAGTCGGCTGGAAGCCTGTGGATGTGTTTGTGGTTCATAGGCGTATCAGTGGCGTAGCTCTGATGCCTGAAGTTCAAAGGCAAAGTCTCAAACAAGATTGTGTGGTTTCCGGTCCGGACCAGCGGTGTGTAAGAATGATGTCGCTCCCTGCTTTAGGATCCAGCTACGGCTTCCGTTCAACCGATTGTCGGGCCGTCCATGCGCCAACATACCGTATGGTCCCTGATACAACTTTCGCGACTTGGGTTTGGCTGGTTCGATGTAGGTCGTGTCGTGCGAATCCTGATAAGGGCAAGCATCCCAGCAATCAGTCCTGTAGCGAAGTGTTTTTGCCTGTTTTTGCCTGTTTTTGCCTGTTTTTGCCTGTGCTTTGAAGTGCGGCCGTGCCTATTAGGTCCTGTATGCCTTATCAGAGCTCCCGGTTCCGGCCGCTACAAAAAAGTCCAACCCTCACTTCTTGTCCTTAAGCCCTGAACCCTGAACCCCATGTGAGGTGGATGAACAGCAGCTCTCAGAGCACTTCCAGCAATGCGGGCCAGTCTCGCAGGCCCCCTTCGGTCCCTCCTCAGTAGGATTGCTTTGCCAATGAAGGACTTGGGTAGTTGGGCTAGGATCGAGGGCAGGAGACTCATGACTCAGAGAGCTGGAGTAGAAGGTGCGGCGGAGGAATATCGATGGCATGGCCATTGCTCGCAGCTGTCTAGTTGGGCCCGGCCGTGCGCCTCTCCCTCGCCGCACATGGCCTAGCGGCGGCATGCACCTCTCAGGCAGGATGCGCTGGAAGTCGGAATGCGTTCCTTGTTCAGCTTGATGCTGTGTAAGCCTATACATGGGTTTCTCGCACAGTCGTCGCACTGCTCATGAAAGCCAGAATCAGAATCATGGATCCAGATTCGGGACATGCCTCGGGTTCCTTCAATCCTGTCCTGCAGGTGCAGCATGTACTCGAATGCGCTTTCCGGCGTGCAGGGACTGCTACCGCCAGACACCGATTGGGTCTATGCTAAGAAGCTCCTTGTCTGAATGACTTGCAGTGCTTAAGAACTCTTGAGTGCTTCTGAGGGCTTTTGAGGGCATCATTAGCTTCCCTGCGCTTGCACTAGCAGAGGCGAGAGGCACAGGAGATCATCCCTGGACTTTGGCTGGGGCCCTTTGGTTCCGCTCGAGATCAGGATGGGCTCTCTGAGCACAGGGATGACAGGCATAGCCCTGCCTTGTTTGCTGGTGTTCCGCATGGCAATTGCAGGAGTTCCTGAAGCGGGTGGGCATAACAGATGCCTTGGTCGTCCGAGCACCGGAGGAAGCAAGACGCATCGCTGCACTGGAGCGCTGTGCCTCTACTCGGCTTGAACTGCTGATGTTGCCGTGTTTTGTCCGAAGTTACGCTTCATGTGCAACGTCCGAACTCCAACTGGTCGGCTGATCATCAAGACTTGAACGGCCGGCTGAGTTCGCTAAGAGTTCTGTGCCCAATAAAGAGTTCTGGGACACCGCATGAACTATCTTTGCCCGCTGCAGCCGAGGAATCATCTGTCCAAAATACCCGGAGTTCATCCGCTACGAGGTGCGCGTCGACTTTTTGTGCATGCAGTTGAAACAAAGAGTGCATTCGTCGTGCCCTGGTGGGAATGAAGCTTTTTTTGCGGTGTCGGGGTTGATCTCTCAAGCTCACGTTCGATCCATGCACAAGCCTCCAGAGAGTAAGCCCTCCCCCCCATCGTAAAAGAGGAAGGGGGTTCGCGGTCAATACTGACTCGTACTCCTGCACCAGTGTCAATCATCGATTGGGAGCTAAACGTCTTCCGGCATCCACGAAGTCCTGTGCCGCGCTTAAACCCCAAACGCAGGTGCTGGAGTGCCGCGGCCCAGATGCAATATGATTATGCAGCCATGAGTTCCGCATTGGCATAGACGCCGCAATCAACGGCAACCTCGGTGGCTTCTTACATCTTCTAACATCTTCCAACAGAACTTGAGCCGTCCCCTGAAATGGCCTAAGGCGACAGCCCTTTCGAGAACATCATTCGTTTCTTCGCTGACGTCAAGTTGCTTCTAGACTCTTGAGCCTGCAGTGAAGATCAGTCGAGCAATCCGCGGCGTCAATTGTCTGTAGCCTTTTTCTTTCTGACATCTGCTGAGGATGGAGTCTTGGCAAGGGGAGGGCGAATTCTAGTTCATGGAAATGCAGGCTGCCCGTCAAGCTGCAACAGGCTGTCAGACATCCCCTAAACGCGCTGCCACGTATGTGTGATTCTCTCGATCTTGGGAGGCATGTCTCGGTCTGCTGCTCTGGTAGTGGCGTCTCTTGCCTGCGACACAGGCATGCAGCCGGAGGAAATCACGAAAGCTAGCCTCTGAGGGCTAGCGGAGTATCTTACTTAAGCGAAGCTTACAACCTGAAGGGTATACATGGCCCCCGGAGGCTCCGCCACGAAACGCAGCAAACCCGGTCGATTTCCGGTGGCGAAACACAGGTTTTGGGGAAACGGGCTGGCGTTCATTTCTTTCGTATATTGGGTGCAAATGAACGCCGTTTTCTGTGGATCCCAGGCCACAAAAAGCCCCCCAAGAAAAGACTCAGAAGCCTTGATGTTGACTTGAGTCCGGCGTCCCTCAAAGCTGGATTGCACAGACTTCGCCTGGTGAGTGCAACATCTGTTGTGGTGTCATGCGCTTCAAAAAAGAGCCCTCCGGAAGATGCTAACAGAAAAGCCCCCCAAGAAAAGACTCAGAAGCCTTGATGTGTGAAAAGGCCTGCTGCCTTTGCGTGTGCTTGTCCTGCTGCGTAGTTGATGCCATGTTGACGGAAGCTCTTCCGTGGGAGTACCTTAACTAGCTTTCGTCCCAGGCCCTCACCCCCAAGTCGATGATTCTTGTTGTTTGAAGCATTGATCTCTTTGACTGACCCTGCGTCGTAATCCGCATACCTGGACGGATCAACAAGCGTGAGGTGTTACTGTAACCTCTCCGGGACGAATCAAGCTTCTTTCCTTTTCCTGCCCCCTCCAGTAATTAAGCTTGAAGCTTGAGTGCCACGCGTGTTGCGCGGCACTGCACCATGAAGTTGTCAGGTGCTTGAAGCTCTGTTTCCGAGACATCAACAATCGCTCAACTCGGAAGTGAGGTATGTGATGGAGAAGTTCAACCTCCCATCCGACCAGGTGCCAGTAGCGGGGCTGACATGCAACAGGTGCAGGTAAGTGAGTCAGGGGCGCACGCCTCTTCAGGCTCAGATTTGTGGTTTCCTTTGATGAAAACTGCTTGACAGCCGTGATGCAAAAGCGACAACGAACAGCTCGGTCATGTATTAATGAAGGCTCCCGGGCCTGAGCCTGAGAGCGGAGGTGCTTGCCGTGCATGCCCTGAACAGGCACACACTTATGTGCTCACACGGCGCCACTGCATCTCCATCAACGAGGGCTTCCGGAACCAGATCCGGCGGCTGGGCGGGAAAGCGCCCACTCAGGGGCTTCATGCGGAGGCTAGTCCAGTAGGAGGACCCAACGAGGAGGCGATGTGAGGTCTACACGTGGACAGCACGGAGTGATCTTGTGAAGCGCGGATGCATCGTTTCTAGTCGGACCGTTGTGAATTGGATTGGGCTGCTAGAGTCTAGACAGGCCATGTTTCATCGTTGAGAGATAGAAGTGAGCGGCTAAGGGAGTACGAGATGCTTCACAGGGCCTGGCGCTCGAAGGCTTAAACTTGAAGCTCTTTGAAAGTTCAGTCGTGCTTCGAGTATCATTTTTCGAGTTGCGCAGCTTTAGCATGCCTTCATCAGGTGAAACGTAGTTGCGGTGCTGAGGTTCAGCTCCAAGTCAACAGCGGAATGCTGCAGGCCTGAGACTCCACGAGCAATCTGTGTGTGCAGAAACTCACCGGTATAGCATCTTGAGCAGGAGTGTGCGTTTGTTGCATGCATGTGGGATCGGCCGTTAAGGGCTCGGCTTGCTGCAGCGCATGCATGATAGGATCCTCCAACCGCTATTTGTCGACATTTGATGAGCTACTGCGGCCATGCTTCTCCACGACCTTCTATGTGATTGTAGGACCAAAGAGCTGCAATGACCGTTTTGGGAAGCCCTGAGGCATTCCAGACTCAACCGCATGGCCAGAAGAGGCACGCCTCGAAATATGCGCCATGACCTGTCCAAGTCCATCCTGACATGTCTCTCTCAACGACCACACCCATCAGCTATGATGGCTCTCACGATCTCTCATACCATGGCATCCGAGCCTCATGAATCATGAATGGCGGTCCAATACCTGGAGTTTTAGGGCTGTTTGTCGCGCCAGGGGCCTGGAGATGATGGACACCTCAGAGGGCCCTCCACAAGAGAACCCAATGCAGTGACCTCTCCGCTTTCGATTGCGTGGGCCGTGTTCAGAGAGGTGAGGTGTGCAGAGTCCAGAAAGTTCTTCCAATCTAGTTCCCCGTAATCTTTCTCTGCCGCTAACTCATCTTTCCGGTTCCCGTTGAGTCCACGACTGGGGCCCTTGACCTGTGGTGACCGGTGGCCGTCACGCTGTGAGGCGATGACGGTGCGTAACATACCATTTCGTAGAGGCACACCCTGGGACTCGCTCAGCAAGAGGGCCGCTTTGGTCGCACCAGCTTGGTATTCATGATTTGGGGGCTTCCGAAAATTCTAATTTGGGGTATAAAAGGGGTACTCCTATTTTGGGAAATGCCCATTTACGACGGAACTTTCTGGCGAGCTTGTCTGGCGAATCCTGGGCAGTGCTTACCGTACACTCATGCCACAGCAGCGTCCACAGCCTTGCAGGAGTGGACCCTGCGTTGCTAGTTTCACTTTACAGGTGATATGTCCGGCGTAGTCCCGGCGTAACGTGAGCCTTGTAATCTTCCGGTGTCTTAAAGTAGAAAACATGCCGTGGATAGGTGCAAAATACTAGTCGGTGTCAACGCAAAAACCGGCATTAGTGGGTAGCTCATGCCCTCCACATGGCTACAGCTACCTGGCACGCTCGCACGCACAAATCGTGCAAGCCATGATTTGCTCCTGTGCGGCCTCGACTGGGCAGATGGGATGGCGCATACTGCGAACCTCCCTGCCGTCAGTGATGGCGGCTGCAGGAAAGGGCCAGTGAGGCCAGGTAGACGCCACTCACAACAAGGTGCGT
Source organism: Symbiodinium natans (assembly GCA_905221605.1). Taxonomy (NCBI): domain Eukaryota; class Dinophyceae; order Suessiales; family Symbiodiniaceae; genus Symbiodinium; species Symbiodinium natans. The sequence goes on from CAJNDS010002512.1 coordinate 304,145, forward strand.
TGGTATGCGTAGGTATGCGTAGGTGCTGAGTCAACTCCGTCTCACCGGGTACTAGGTCTGCCCCGTAGACGTCTCGCGACGGCCCATAGCGTTGACGCCTGGCAGGCAAGTCGTCAGTCCTCTCAAGTGCTGACAGAGCCAAACCAAATGGTGCTTGGTGCATTCTACAGATTCGCTCGGAGTGTTCAATGTGTTCAATCGAATTGAGTGGCGCGGCCGGCGTCAACATCGCAGTACTGCAGGAAGATACATCCTCATCTCAGTGCCACATGCTGCGGTCAGAAATCGAGCGGCACAACGCAAGTCACCTTTGCAGGTTGGCTGCGCAGCAGTCCAAGGTGTAGACTGACTTGCATGCAGATGCCAGGTCCTCATTGTGCGCAAAGAGGACGGCAGATCTCGAGGCTTTGGCTTCGTTGAATTTCACGAGGACTCCCCCTCCCCCGCCCCCCCCCCCCCCCCCCGCCCCCGACTCCGTGCCCCCCCCCCCCCCCCCCCCCCCCCCCCCCCACCTGACGAAACCATGGACAGGAGGTGCTTGGTGTTTAAATTGGCCGATTTAAGTAGCCCAGTCTATTTGCGGGGCCAGCAGTTCGGTCACAACAGTCACATCACTTAACTCCGTCTACGCCAGGAATCTGATGCGCAAACCGCTCTGATGCCAGGGCCTGATTTGTTTTGCTGGGCGGCGCACAAAAGAAAAAGTGCCTGTTTCACAATGCCGTCTTACTTCTCTGACTCCTTTGGGCAGGATTGTCCCGCGCCGTCAGGTTTTCGGACAGCCTCCTCGGCGGACGGGAGCTGGTCGTATCGAAAAGCACTCGGGTGCGCCTTCTGGACGGTTGCGTAATCGCTGTCTTAACCTAGGACTTTGTGTGGTCACTTTTTGTTGTTTTTGCCAAGTTTCGTTTAAACATGCTTAAACATAAGTCCTGGGTAAGATGTGCAGAGGCGATAAGTCAAAAGAAGAAGACCAAGGCCTGGCTGGCTGTGCGATTCATCATGGCTGGTAGAGTTCAGGGTTTGCACCAGATTCTCACACTTGGCTACTAATTGCTTAAGAACCCCAAAAAGATCAATAAACAAATCTTCCTTATTAAGGGGAATATAGGGATTACTATTTTCCTTTTTGGGGGGTTCTTAAGCAAATAGTAGTTGGTCCGTGCAGGACGCACCTGAAGACAAAGGAGCCGGCAAAGGGTGCGCGGCCTGCTTCTAGGATTGCCGTCCCACTGCTTGCTAAGTGATCGTGTGAGGTCCAAAGGCAAGGAGAAGATTTCGGAGAAGGGCAAAAGCAAAGGCTTCCTTTGATTCATGTAGCTTCTGGCGCAAAGAGGACAAAGAGGAAGTGGGACAGGATGTACAGCTTTCGTGCGCATGTGACAACATTTGACATGGATGTTGCAGCCAAGTCCGGTTACTTCTGCGTAGGAGGACGGTCGGCATGCCACACCCTGCGATGTGCTGCGAGGTGGTGAAGAGAAGAAGGGTGGCAAAGGCAAAGGAGGCTGCAGCATATCGTCCGTTGAGCCCCATCGAAGCTGAGCACGTGGTTCTCCGGTCGATATTCGGAATCTCTTCACTTTCCCAGCTGGCACAAGTGTAGCCATGCACCCCCAGCGATGGCCCCACCAGAGACTTAAACCTGCGACGGCATCAGCTGTAAGGCACATTCCAACGTAACAAGGCACAGCCGCAGCATTTGCTGTCCGGCTCCTTCGTGGAATTTGTGCCCCCCCCCCCCCACACCCGCCCCGAATGACAGGCAAAGACTCCTCCAGGCAAAGCCGAGGGAGTTGCATGCACGTGCGCCGGAGCCAAGAGCGCTCTGAAATGCTTTGAACGTTGGAACAGAGCACGTGATGGGCATGTCATGGCATGTCCGGGCTCGGCAGCTACGTCTAGCACCGTTTTAGGCCCCCGCCCATTTGCTTCGTTGCGGGAGGCGCCGGATAAACTTGGAGACCGCCGACAAGGAGCAGTCTGCAGAGCTTATTCGTAAGCTTCGTAAGCTTTACCATTGGAAGGGCAAGGAAATGAATGCCCTGTTTTCGAGCACTTCCCTATAGCTAAGTGAAGAAAAGCAAGATGGAGCTTTTGCAGAATGTCCCATCGGTCCGTGTAGGGTTTAGTCTCGACCGTGCGCCTGTTTCAGGTTGTTCCTCCGCGTCTGGTTGCATGGGTTTGCGGTTTGAAGTCAAAGCTCCCAAAAGGCTCCAAGTTGTTCTTTCTTGCCGCGCCTGGGGCTTGAACTTTGCCAGGTGATGTTAGCGGTCGTGTAGGTTTCATGCAGGTTTACAGACTCCCGGCAAGGCAAGTTCCGGGTATGAGCCACAAGCTGTGCATGGGTTTGTACAAGCTTGTGCATAGGTTTGCCTTTTGCGAAACCTTTCAGAACAATATCATTCTGCACGGATCCTATACGCTCCCCCCCACCCACTCACCCCCGCGACGCTGGTAGGCTTCTGGGTCCGGGAAGAAAGTCCATGAATACATGGACAAAGAAGTTGTATCGAAGTCCGAGAGCGGGCTATAGGCAAAGACGAATCAAAGCTAGGTCAGGCCGAAAAGTAACCTACCGTCGCCAGATTGTCTTTGTCCCTGCCTCCGCTGCCGGAGAAGGGGAGGTGCGGGAAAGCCTGTGGATGCTTGTGGTTCTCCTAGGCCCAACAGCGGCAGATGTTTTTTCCCACACTTTGCACACACTTTGCAGGGTGTTTGTTTTAGGAATGCGTTTGGGGGAACATGCGCCATTGAGGTTGGGGATCGCTCCCAGGCATCCGGTTTGTAGCAGGCTTTTCTTCAACACGGCAGTTGGGTTCGGCCACCCCCTTGTTTGTTGCAAGAAGCTAGCTCGCTCACATTGTGGCATGCTGTGGCATACTGTGGGGCGACAAAGGCAGATTGTCAAGCATCCGTCGCGAATGTGACAGACTGGAGGGTGCCGAGAAAAAAAAATGAAAGTGCAGATAGTACAGCGTGGCAACAGGGCAGAGGGGCCGGAGACAACCAAGTTCGTCAGACGGCAGAACGGGAGCATGGTGAGTGCTACAACAAACAGTCGCAGACCTGAGCAGTGAGCCGAAACTGTTTTGCGTTGCGTGGGTGAGGGGCCATGACTTCTGGGCTTAGGGTTACGGGGTCAAGAGGTGACGATGGGGTGGCGATGGTTGAGGTTGAAGGAAGGGGTGCACGCTGTTTTCGCCGTCCCTGAGTGCCTAAGACTTGCTGCCAACGTGCTAGAGTCTGCTAGAGGAGGCAGACCAACTTTTGAACCTGAATTCGTTTGTATCCGGGGGGCTCAAATTTGAGATAATCCTATGCCCACTCTGAGATGTGTGCTTGACCGCAAAGATGGTGAAGCCGAAGTGCACGTTTTCCCCCCAGGAACAGTTACTTGTAAGGCGAGGCTTGCGGACCAAAAAAAATGACATGCAGAGGGTAAGAGACCGGGGGTTCAGGTGGGGGGGTGGGGGGGGGGGGGGTAAGAAGCCCTCCACTCTGCTGGCCAAAGCCACAAGCCGAGCGGCGCCGAATACTGCGGCGGGCGAAGACGCCCGGGGCTTGTCGCAAGAAAGAAAAAAAGAAAAAAGGAAAGAAATAAAGAACGATAGAGCCCAAAAGTGCCTTCGCTCCGTCAGCACAAAGCTCAGCCCATTCGGTCAAGACTTCGACTTGGGGGAAGGGGTTACAGCGAAAGCTTTGTTCTTCAGCCTTGTCCCCAAGCCTCCAGAACGTGAGGGAAACGAGAGAGGGTGGGGAAGGAGAGGGAGGGTAGGACACGTACAATCCCGGCCACTCAGTAGCGAGCAGCTTGGAGGTGCCATCTCCGATACGACCGGAAGTTCTGGACCAGGTGACCCGCGCTTTGGGGGCAGGGGGGGATGGGGTTCTAAGGCCTCGTCGTAAGAGACCTAAACTCATTACAACGAGCATGTAGAATCACCCTCATGCCAGAACGCCCAGTCTCGCGATTGTCACAAGTGTGCCACGTTGCCACTTGCGGGGGGAGGGGTCCACCGTGCTTTCAGGTGCCCGACCCGGTGCAGCCGGACATTCTAGACGAGGCCACTGAGACTTCGGAATCTTGATAAAACTTTTTATCGCATGTTAGTTGGCTGTCCGGGGATGCTGGTTGAGAAATCTTTGCCGAGCGCGGAGCGGAGGTGCCAGCCTTGGTGCGGCCGGACGTGCTAGACGAGGCTTGCTTGTCCCCCTAGCAAGGGCGCGGAACAGTGACGCACGTATGAATCCCAAGCACAGACATGTCACGATAGAGGTCTCGCAAAAGCATCCGCAATCCAGATCTCATAAGCAGAGTCTTTCCCAGAATTTGCAGCGAGGGCCACGCTACACATGCTATGCGTTGGGGAGGTGCCAGCCTTGACGCGGCCAGATGTTCTAGATGAGGTGCCGGCACACAGTCCAAAAGCTTTGCTTTGAAGATTCATGCCCTACCGTACGCTCGTGACAGAGTGGCGGTCGCTCAGGTGCCAGCTGCAGTGCGCCCAGAGGTTCTTGGCGAGGCGGGAATGTCACATGATTTTTTCTAGTTTGGGTCGAGCCCCAATGGCTCGGAGGTGCCAGCCGCGGTGCGCCCGGAAAGCCTCGAGGCAGCGCGGATTGGCACTGGTACCTTTTTGGGGGGCTTGGAGGGGTGTCATGTCACCAGCCACATTAAACGTGCCACCAATTCCTTGAAGAGCCCCTGCGAACCGGCAACCCACAAACGAGTTTGTTCGTGCCTCGCATCATACATGTAAAGCGTGAATTGTGATCATGTGTGCCCTGTTGACTTCGGAACTTCGCGGCTCTTGTGTTGCGGCGATCTGCAGCGCTCATTCTGAGTGTGCTGTTCGAATTTGGTCATCGGGCATGTTGGGAAAGCTGTTGAAGCTGTCCTCATGGCCTGAGCACCAGCCTATACATGCATGGGGTCCAGGCTTGTAAGCAGGAGGCGTGCGTGTTATGGGGATAGCTGAGGCATACTTGGAATCGAGAATCGCTGGTGCATCGTCTTGGGGCTGCGGTTGATCGTTAATCTGCCAAGTTTCAAGGTGTGCCGTCCAGCTAGCTTGACACAGGAGCCACCAGCCAAGCGCCAAAAGGTGGAGGAGGCAGCCTCCTTCCCCTCGTCTATTTAGGGTTCTTCTGAAAAGGTGATAATAAGATGCTGCAATTAAAGAAACTACAAAGGCTAGTAAGATCTGACATCGGCTTAAAGCACTCGCAGTTTGACCCGACCCTGCATGACCACCCGCTCAGGCCCTTAAGGTGCCCAATGATCCAGTGACCAGTATGTCTTTCGTCATACATGACCACGGCACTTGCAGCCTCTGAAGGGATCGGTGAAATAGTACAGCTTGCGAAGGTCACGAAAGGAAGGGCGGGAGACGGCGATGCGGGCAGCATTGGAGCATGCTGGAGCAGACTCCTACCGACTTTGGGCTCAAACCGGAAGGTTGTTTGCCTAACTCATCCATCCCTGTGGCTGCGAGTGTGGGGTTTGGGGCCGGCAGGTAGTGGGTGCTCTGGATGCTGATGATGAGGGTTCCTTCTCATGGCTGAAGCTGGCACGAAACACTGTTGCTTGGGATCGCCACCACAAGAATTTGGGTATTTAACCAGGTATCTGGATATATGGGTGCCGGGCCATGGTTCCGTGGCTTCTGATCTACGCCTGGCTGCTTCCTTTGGCGGTAGCATTGCGGGACAGCAGCAACGGTAGCTTAAAGGCTGGGGCTGATGTTGTGCTCCGGTAGCTGATCTGCGGTTGAGAGGCTGAGGCTGCATGGCCTGGCATGGCCACTTGCTGAGAATTGCTGGCCGAATCTTGTCATGGCGAGATGCAAGATCCCCTGTAGCAAACCATGGATGAGCCTGCGGATCATACGTCGCACCTCCCAAAGGGATTCAGAAGCAAGCTTAGTCCTGACTCAGTGAGAACAAGACACTTCTGACAGCGTAGAGCCCCATAAACAGCACTCTGTGCCAGGGCCTGGACACCGAGGATCAGCAGGCACATCACTCGGAAGGCTGGAGTTGCTTTGAGCCTTGCCCTGCCTGGTATTGCTGTACCTGTGCGTGCCAAGACGGTCTGGAGTGTTCAGTTTGTGGTACTGTGCATGACAGGCTTACGAGAGGTTCTTGACACGTGTCTTAGGCTTCCTGGAACTGCGTTGCCCAGCCGTGCATCAACTTGCGGTCCCCAGAGTACCCGTGCCGCCTTGTGTGGGTTCCGTGGCACGTGTCTGCAATCTCGTATATAAGCTCATTTCGGTTCATATTTCATAAAGGTATGGGCACGCTGGTCTGCTCTGCTTGTTTTACAGAAGCCCCGGCGCTTGGACAGGCCACAAGGCCGCTTTGCACAACGGGCAGGACCAGCAGGCCGATAAACCGCTGTTTTGAGCCACGGGAGAAGCGGGTTCAGTATATGGAAAAAGGGCTTGCATGTAGGACTGGCAGCGGGACCAGAGACCTCGGAAACAGGGATCTTGAACAGAACCTTGCCTTCAATGCAATGCGCGTTGTGGAAATCTCATTATAATACAAAATATACAATGTATAGTATATAATATATAAAAAACAATAATACATAACATATCATATAGAATATACAATATATCATGTACAAGATATCATACACAATATACAATTTGGCATGTTATGCATTGCCACGCCCAGTTTGTGCGTGGGAGGCGGGGCTCTCCAACAAGCGTGCCGTGGATCCGGAGGATGACGAAATTCCACAAGGTGCCCATTCAGGGTTTAGGGTTGAGGGTTGAGGGTTGAGGGTTTAGGGCCCAATTTCGAAGTTGCATGTTTGCCGGCAGGCTCCAAAGTCCGTTGCTCAAAAGGGCCCAATTTCATCTGCAGTTGACAAAGTTCCGGTTTGTGTCTGACCCTCACCCAGCTGCACCAACAGAAGGCAGCAAATCGAAATCCGCGCGAGTTGTAGAATTCTTACCAATCATGCAGTGCTTTCTATAAACCATGTTGCTTCGATTTGACCTAATCACTTTGCACATACTTTGCGCCCATTGGCCAAGTACCAGACGCACAACCGTTCAGGCTGTGCCCTGCATGCCGTGCTACTTCGGAACTTTAGGATCTTCGACACAAGTCATGTTTCGGATTTCGGACTGCTTGAAAGGAGACATGGGTGCATGGCTGTTTCCTAGCAGCATCGCAAGACTTGTCAGGCCGATGCGAGACTTTGAAACGGTGTTCTGTAGACATCACATCCAGGCGGTGGGAACTCTTCCACCGCGATCGTCGCAGATGCTGCCTCGGCCCACGAAAAGCAGCTCAGACAAGATCAGGACTGAGGGACTGAGAGACTCGGAAGGTTTGGAAGTGTGAGTTGGCTCAGATCCCTGTCTCGTGTCTTCTTGGCCGAGTGGTACTTGTCGTTGCTTAGGATCTAGGGGAACAGTGCTTTTTACCGCCTGCAGGCGCAACTGCATTTTCGTAGAAAGTTTGTAATGTCCGCCAGCCCACAAGATCTTGCCTCCAGGAGGAAGTTGGATTTGGACTCTCGGCACTTTGGCTGAAGGCATGCCCGAGGATCGGCGAGCACGTGGCAGAAATGTGGGTGAGTTCGTTGACTGTTATTGCCCGCTAGCAAAAGCTCCATGCCTTTCCCGCCCCACGTCCTGCTTCAGTAGCCTGTTGTCACCGTCATGGCCACCACTTGTTCCACCCTAAATTATTCAATGGGGTGGCCGGGACACCATACATGTGGTGCTCAGGTCTTCTTCTTTTCCACCCTGGCTTGGGACATGTTCCTCTTGTGGATGCTGCTGTCCCCCGATCCACAGGCACAGCTTGCGGGACGGTGTCTCGAGTCGGCGTGCTTTGATTTGATCAGACCCTGAGCAGTGGCACCCCTCCACTTCTCGTGATTGTAAGTTGGACTTCTTTTGTTGACGAAGTGCGCCCATTGCAGCATCGGCTGGCAGGTGCGCAGCTACAGTGTGAAGATCCACAGCTGTCATTGATTGCTGCCCTTACTCGTCCCGAAAGCATAGCAGAAGGTTCCTGTTTAGGGGTTTTTTGGTCGGGATGCTGACCGAAAATCCTTGCGTTGAGTCTGCCAGCGTTCGCAAGTCTTCGGAAGCAGTGAAGGCGTTGGTTTGTGTTGCGGGCAGGGGCTGTAGCTTCGCAAACCAACGTGTTGCGGTGCTCCCTGCGGCTCCTCGCCTGTGTCGCGGAGTGCTGGGGTGAATTATAGGAAACTCATTTCCGCACGCGAACTTCGGTCTCGCAGACTGTCCCGCAAAGAACTTGCGTTGCTTGTGTTCTCGACTGCCGGCATTGCTTGACGAGGAACTTGAACATAACGCGGCCAGTCCTCCATGGTCGTACCTTATTGAAACTTTCCGTTGCAGTGTCCGCTTTCAGCGGAAGGGATACCATTCAACAGGAATCTTTTCATGTGCTGCATGTCTTCGCAGACGCGCCAAATTTTGCTTAGGGCACCATTGTTTGTTGCCGATCGAATGCCATGCAGGAGGAACAATTGAGGGCTGTACAGAACTGGAGCACATATGTCAGACGAATGCCAGTTCTTGAGCAGCTTGAGATCTTCCTTGTTTGCACTCTTCTTGTGGGCCTTCTGGACCTAATGTCAAGAAAGTGTACAGCCCCCCCGCCCCGTCGTGAGGTATTTGCCTCTGCTGCAGCTGTTTAGAACATGACGTACGTGTGTGTGTGTGTGTGTGTGTGTGTGTGTGTGTGTGTGGGTGGGTGGGTGCGTGCGTGCGTGCGTGCTTTGCTTGGTGCCCTACCCACTCAGGACGATTAGCTCCTGCATGGCCATCTTCATGGCCTGGGCCGCAGTGCACAGCAGAACTTGAATTACAACTCAGAGCAAAGGCACGCCGGCACGCCGCTGGTCCCGTGGCCACCCTTCCCTAATCAACGTTAAGTTCATATTCAGAACCTGTGGGGGGGGGGGGTCTGGTTTGTAACCAAGGATCTCCGAAATGAGAAACCTTTGTACGTACCTGTGCGGTGTGCGGTGTGCGGTCAGAGTATGTAGCTTTCCGCGAATTGGACTGCGCATACGGGGGCGTTTAAAACATGATGTCAATGTCAACACTCTATCTTGAGATCTTCCCTCCCTGATTTGGTATGGTATTGTGCGTTGTGGATGTGTTTGTGTGTGTGTGTGTGTGTGCATGTGGTTTTCGCTCTGGGTGGCTTCAGCATTTGTTAAATCTAGTCCGGGCTTGACACCAAGGTTCACAGCATGAGGGCTGAGGGGCTGACCTCAACCCCAAACGAAAGCCTCGCACACCCAAATCCGCCGTCGAATCAGAAGCTGCTCCCCTTTGAGGCCCTGTCCATCGAACACGCCGAGCTGGGACTCGTCAGGTGCTCAGCAGGATTGCCAGGATCAATAATCATGCCCGAGTACTATAACACGCCTCCCCAACCCGTGGATCTTATACTCGCACGCTTAGGTTGGACGAACTAGGAGGGAGGGGGGGTTCATCAGGGTTTGGGATTTTGAGGGCCCTCGGCCCTCGGCCCAGGTTCCGAGCCCAGCAGATGTTGATGAATCCTCCTTTACAGTAAACTCCAGAAAGTTGGAACATGGTTTAAGGATGATTAGAGCTGGGATTCCCTTTAGTATACCTTTCGGGATATGGGATAAGGATGTTCCAACTTTTTGGAGTTTACTGTAGGAGCAAGGGGGGAGCATTAGAGGAAGGGAGTATCCCATTCGCCACTTCAGGTAGTAAACGGCTTTCACATGAAGAAGCTGGGCACTCCACTGCGCCTTGGAACGAGCGAGTTCCAGCGTTTGACGTCTGCACATCCCGCAGCTGCATTGATGACATGCAGCTCTTTGAGTGCAGACATGGAGCAGAACCTAGGTTTCTTCTGCACTGGGTCCTCATTCCCGTGATTACGTGGCCACTGCGTGGGTCGCACGTGAACTTTGCGGCGGCAGTGCACATCCTCGCCCATGTCACTGTGACATGACCAAAATTTTTAAAGAGACAAAAGGCCTTTGACATGCCTGCCTCGATGTTTGCTGCGGCAAGGTGTTGCGCCAGATTTAGACTCAGCAAGGAACTCACTGGACTCGTGACTCGTAACCTGTCTCAGGCCTTTTTGGGCATTGCTGTCTGCAACCAACTGTTCAACGTGGTTCGGGCGGCGACGAGTGGCTTTAGTCCAGCCTCTTGGGCCACAAATTGTTGCCACTTCGGCAGTTTGACATCATGTGGCATCGTGGCATGTGTGTGTGGAGCTGCGTGCGCCATTATGCTTTTCCGTGGCAGTATTTCATTTGTCGCGGAGGTGTCGCGCTGGTGCCTAGGTGCATCAAGACATGTTTCCTCCACTTCCGAGAAAATGTGCAGGTCGTCATCTGCTCGTTGCTACCCAGCAGTGATGCTTCTGATGCTAGTGGGCCTCCTTCACACAGAGGTCGTCGTCATCGGCATCCAGTTGGTCCTTCTTGTGAAGCTGGCCGTTGCGGCGCGGGTGGTTGTCCTCCTCACCAAGAACTTTGATTCTTGGACTTGAGCCCCAAATGGTGTTTCTAACAAATCAGTGGAGTTGGCCCTTGAGGGATCAAGTTTGAGCTCACCGAGTTGAACTTAGCGGCCTTTTGGGATGACGGCTTTGCAGAGTCTGTGAAGGTTGATTCAGGGAACACGGTCCGGCAGGGTTGGTCAAAGCGGTCAAAGCTGATTACTGTATGGCTGACTACTTTGACTCATTTGTTGTATGGTTTCGGGTCCAAGGGTTTCGGGTCACAGGGCGTTAGGGTTGAAAAGATTGAGGTTTGAAGCTTTTGGTCTTGAAGCTTTGTTCTTGCCCAGCTGCACCGCCACATCAGCGTTCCGCACGAGTCCCCGGCCGAACACGTGGAGGCCGAGAATTTGAGGGGCTGAGGAAGTTCTACTCGTACAGCTGAACCTTTTCTGGCTAGGCAGGCACTTTGGACATTTTGTATTTTCCCTGTTTTGGGTATAAGAGGATCATCTTAGGAATACTTTCACGAAGGTTCAATAAAGGGCCATCCTTGCTGAAAGCTGCTTGTATTTACCTAGCCGTTGGATTAACACTGTATGGACAGGGTGCACCACTACATGCACGCATACATAGCATTCATACATGCGCACGCCACAGACAAAGGTACGTATCTGTGCCTGTAATGTGTGCATGTATGTACGTACGTATGTACGTATGTACGTATGTACGTATGTACGTATGTACTTATGTACGTATGTACGTATGTACGTATGTACGTTATGTACGTTATGAACGTTTGGTTGTATGTACGTATGTATGTATGTATGTATGTATGTATGTATGTATGTATGTATGTATGTATGTATGTATGTATGTATGTATGTATGTATGTATGTATGTATGTATGTATGTATGTATGTATGTATGTATGTATGTATGTATGTATGTATGTATGTATGTATGTATGTATGTATGTATGTATGTATGTATGTATGTATGTATGTACACACACATATAAGTATGATTAAATAAATATAAAAAATAAACTATATATACATTTATCATAAGAGAAAAGCATCACATAGCACGGTATTATGTGAAATGCTGCCAAAACACGGGCAACCCTCAGCATTGCATCCGACTTCTCTAGCCCAAAGCCTGAATATTGGAAGACTTCAACATACTGCCACAGCAAGGCAAACTCATCTTCAGTTGCAGCGTACTTCCCTTTGCCTTAGGAGTACCGGATAATTACAGGGCTTCTAAGGGAGGGGGCTCATGGGGGGTAGGTACTAAGGGAGCTTTACATGGCCCCCTTGAACCCCCCCCCCTTATTAGCCCTACAAGATAATGATCGGAACTAAACCTGAAAGCCGCTCAGCACCTGAAGGCACACACTGCCGCGCTCACGGAGGTGCTCCCTTGGCATGAGCCTGTTAAGCACATTGTTCCTTACAGGGTTGCGTGAGGGTTTGGGTTTTGGTTCGCTCAACAGCCTTGACTTTTTCTAAAGATTGGTAGTGGAAAGTAGAGAGCACGAAGCTGGGGACAGCTGGGGGCATCTTCGCCCTGGAAGTGTCGTGTCATCCCTATATGCATGCAAGGGCCATGTGTGCAGTACCAAGTCCCAGTAAAATCCCGGCAGGCAGAGTTTCTGGAGGAGGTGGAGGAAGCCAACATGGAAGCAGCCCTCTGGCCAGGGAGTATACTTCAGTTGGTAGTAGTTTGAGAGTATGTGGCCCAGCATAGCTACTTTCAAGCGGAAAGCATCAATCTAGGCTAAGGCGTTCATGCTGATGGGGGCGAACAGGGTCTGTTGAGTACCTTTCCGGAGACTCTTCGGAACAAGACAGGCTCACAGCACGTAGACGTAGATTGAACTCCACAGGTGTGGGCACGCATGGAACGGGCAGAATGTCTTCGGCGAACTGCTTTACATGTGCTTATTACGAGCTTATTACGACTTATTAATGAATACTACATGTACCACTTGTCAACCTCGAGCATGAGCTCGGTTGGCTAGGCTTGCATCCTGGTCAGCTACCTGGCCAAGAACTGGAGCTTTGGCTTGAACAATTCAGTGAGCGCTGCGCGGCATGAGTTGGGTCTTGAGTTTGAACACGTGAAGCTGCACAGGAACCACGGCGAGCAGAAAATTGTTGCAGTGTTGCAGTCCGGACGGCCATGAGAGAACGCAGCACGCATGCAATGCACCAGGATCGTTTCGTCACTTCTTCTTTGGTGCCAATTCGACTTTGGCATTCTTCAAGAAGGTGAGCCGACGGCACCAGGGGAACTGCAATCAAGTTAGTTGCTTCCCATGCCCTCCACTCCTCTCCTACAGAGACTGCTGGAAGGTCATAAGACCTCGCGTGTTTGGCACGCCCCATAGTCCGAGGGGCCTAGGATAAAAATGAAGACGACGAGGTTGGGTTGAAAAAACCAGCAGTTTGGCAAGGGCGAAAGTAGTTTGCACGGGGTTTTTGCACATTCCCAGCTTCCGGCCGTAGGTGACGTCCTTCTCATGAAGAAGTCTGAAAGGTTCGTTCTCTTCATCACCTACCTCAGCAGCCTGGCGACGTGTGTTTGTACTACTTCCAGTTTGGCCAGGAGCTGTCCAATGTGTGTCCAATGTGTGGCATGTCGTGGGGGTCATGGTCCTCCTTGTGTGCTTGTGCTTAGGTACAGTGACGCTCGGAATCTACGGCGTTCTCGCCATCCTGCAAGGTTACGGTATGTAGTGAGCAGAGAAGATTCTGTGTGGAGTCTGAAACGCTTGGGCGCCCGAGAACCCTGGAATATGGAGGTTTAGGTGGTCTGACTCCTCTTCTGCATGAAATGGATGCAGTTCCATAGGTTCAACGTTGCTGCGATTTCATGCCGAATGTGCTTGTTCTTACTATGTTCCAAGTGCAGTTATTTGCAGGTGCGGCACCATACATTCTCCAAAACCACGACTACAAGCACTACTTGACGCTGCAGCTTGCAAGCGATTCATGTTGGAACCAACTGCAGCGTCCCCCCTCGGGTTTTCCACTCGTGCAGCCCCACCTCGGCCCAAGAACCCATGGCCATCGAATGGAAGACCACGCGATGCAGCCAAACTACTGCCACTGTTACACTAATCCGACCATGACTGGTAATCATGCTCTTCTTGCTACGCTCGGTGGCTCTGTGCCCGACAGTTGCCTCGGTTGTTGCAGAGCAGCCGGCCCTGGTGCGCAAGGCAGAGCTCAGTACTTTCAGAAGACCAAGTGGAAACTGTTGGGTTGTAGTTTTAGGATTTAACTGTCAGTATCAGTGGAACACAAGAGATTTCAGCTGGCAAGAGGTTAAGGTCTGTTGGACACGCTGTCCACTTGCAAACGCCATCGGTTCGGAGCTACAGAAGCCAGCTCCGCACGAAGCCCACAGAGTGTGGTCAAAGCGCAGGGCTGCTGCTGTATCATGGAGGAAAGGCCGCATACCTTTCATTTTCGAGTTGGGCAGGCTTGATATACTTTGATGCTTGCACCTTCCAGGGCCCCCCCTCCGTAATATTAAGCACTCCAGCAGAAAGAGTTTTTTCAATATTAGGGGAAACAGATTTGGGAAAGCCTGAGCCCGGCACCCTCAACCGCGACCCTGCCCAGCTTGGCGTCCCTGCATAAGAGGGGGAAGCCAACCGCCCAGTTCTCTGTTTCAGCCCTAGCCCCTCACCAGAGGGATCGGGAGGGTTGAAAGGTGTTTGGCCACGAAGTTGGGTTAAAGAAAGGGGGAAGAGGTTCATCCTTCTGAAGGTTGAACTTTACCACAGCATGGACTTCAGCTGCGCTCATCAAATGGCTAGTGTGCTTCTGGGCCGCAGTCTTGCAGTGCAGTTCTTGGCGGTTTCCGATGTGAATCTTGCCCTGAATCTCCCTGGGGCCTCGCGAAGGGCTCTGACCTCTGAACCCCCTAGCAGGCTTCTTCCTCGTTGACGAAACATGCATCCGTGTGACGAGCGCCGTGTTTTGCACGATCCTCGGATGCTGCCTGCTCATCATTGTGGACAAGCTGGCAGAAGCTCAGCCAGCATTTGCTAGAAGGTCTGACAAGTCATGGTACGTACCAGGCAAGAAATGTGGGTAAGCGTTCTGTATGCCTTGCCCGAGAATTCTGTCCCCCACTCACAGTTGATGGACTTGGACCGACATCCATACCCAGAACCCCAGGCAATCCAGCAATCCGCACGCCAACCCTGGTATGCTCAAGCCCCTCGAAGTCTTAGCAGCCCTAACATGGTCCCAACAGTCCTTAAATCGCCGGTGCCCCGAACTCTCCCTCTCCCAATTTCTTCCCAGTCTTTGCTTGCAACCTCTCAGGACTTTTCCTTGCTTGGTGAGCCCGAAGCCGAGGCCCTGGTGCGGGCCCCAGTTGGACGTGGGACTTGGGACGAAGAGACGTTCAGGATTTCATCTTCTCTCTCGCTCCCTCCATGTCTGGGGGGTGGGGGGGGGTGGAGGTGGAGGTTGCCACTTGGGGTGTGCACAAACTGTTGGGTCTGGCAGAAGATCCGTTGGCATCTGGGGCCTTTCGACTGACAACTTAGACAAGTTCTGCCACTCTACTCAGGTGCGAACATTTGGCTTTATGATCGGTTGCTCCTGGGCACCTCGTCCTTGTCAGCAGCGTCTGTTTTGGAATGGCGGTGCAGATGCAGCACATAGTTCAATATCAGTGCAGTTGAGCTTGCCCTTCGTGTGTCGGACTTCCCCAGACACGGGATGGACTTCAGGCATGCTTAACCACGCCTGCTTGTGAAAGATGGAGATGATGTTCATTCTGCTTAACTTATCCTCATAGGCTTGTTGGGGGAGGTGAGTGGTAGACTATAGTTGACCAGTCTGCCGAGGAGAAGGCCTTTGCGGCAGCATCGCACGAGATGCTTGGCATTGGGTTAGTTAGAGCATGTTCGAGGGCAAAGCTTGATCTGTAGCACCCAAATGAAAGGCCTTGAATTTAAACCAACCTTGCTGCACCAATCTTGAACTGTGGTGGAGGCTTGCTCAACGCAAATGTGACCGCATGTCCAGACAATAGCGGGAACATGCTCGCAGGGATCGACGCGGGACGTAATGTTACCTAGGACATCACTGCTCAACCTCATCCGCGGGTGAGGAGGAATAGTCTGCCTTCCGCCCTAAGCCAGGATAGTGCACCACCTGGATTTGGTGAACTACGAGTCCATTGAGAACGAGGTTCGGCACCGCAGTTAGATCTGGAGGTAGACTGAGGCGATTGGCAGGCGTAAGGAGCGCAGGATGGCAGGTCAGAGACGATGTCTCCACCATCGACCAGCAACCACTTTGATGTCCTTACAAAATACAGCAAATCTAGCAATCTGTTCGGTTTTTTCCTCCGATTTCCTGCGTATACGGCAGGACACAATTGTCATTGGCATCGTGACGGCTGCTTGGCTGATCCTCAAAATGTACTGGCTTAGGGTTCAAGCCCTGACCACAGCTCACCGACCTACCGGCAGGACTTCGATTACGTCACCCGTTTGCTTCGACTAAGGCACCTCTAAAACGGGGGCGCGTGAGTAAGCCAGCGTACTGTTTGCGGAAGCCAGGACCTTTAGCGTCCGACTCCCGGCCCTGGCATTCCTTTGTGGGAGTCTACGAAAATACGCGACCCTGAATATAGACCCTCAAATAGTAGGATTCCTTTTTTGATGAAGACCCCAATAAGGTGCCTCTAGTTTCGGAAGCCCCTGATCTTTGAGGTTGCCAGTAGAAGCTCTGATTCGCTCCTTCGCTTAGGTGCTTATCATCCTACCCGGCTGGCGCTACCTTGTGCTACCAAAGGCCAGATGGAGAGGGATCCAACTACAAGTTCACACCCGCAAAAAAGCAAGAAGGCTCCATCCCATTCGGCCTCCTGTCAGGCACTGCAGCCAACACCCCCGCGTCGTCTATCGAAGGACTTCGACCTTGCTCTTGCTGCCTTCCCTTCTTGAGTCTAGAGCATTTCGTGCCGGTGGTCGGCTCATATGCTTGTGATGACACTCGCGTTTTGTGTTCATGCACGGAACTTTCGTGCAGCTGTTTGTGGCCTTTCTTCCCTGACCGCGTTGCTTCGGCGCGGATTCCAGGACAAACACCAGGAGTCCTAGGAGCTCACGATTCTGTGTGATCCCTCAGCCGCATTAGCTCGTCTCACAACTGAACCTGTAGACAAGACTCGTAGAATCTCGTAGAATCCCATAGTTCTGTCATGCTTTGCCTTCGCTGCAAAGTTCGCAGACCGATGTTTCCAGTGACTGGCCGGGTGGAAGCAAGACCGAGTGCATGCGCAAAACATGATGTAGGCAGGAATGGGAGGTTCATTGCCTTTGCAAGTTCACAGCAATGCCATAGTGTGCTTGGTCAAGCTTTGAGCACGGAGGCTCCCCTGACAAACCTCTCTAACGCCGACTTCCGCAAGTTCCTGAGTGTCTGAGCAGAGAGAGGCTCTCATCCAACAAGCGCGTGCACGGTGTGATGCAGCACGAGAAGGGTTGTGAAGACCACCAGCGTCTCACAGGTCCATGACCTGTCGGCTACGTATGTGCTGCCTGTGCTGGGTTTACGTGACCTTCCAAGCTCCTTGTGGGGAAAGCAGGTGAAAGCAGGTAGTGTTGGAGAAAAGTGATGTGCCCCTCCTATTCGATCAACACCCAAACAAGAAGGATGAATGGAAGGGTTCAGAACTCCCGTGCTCCCAGGCGCGTTCCTGCATGTTTCCTGCGTGGCCTCACAGATCCAGCCCCCGGAGTTGCAGAAAAAGGGTTTTACAAGACGCGAAGAGCCAGGAAATCATAGTTCGCAGAGTTAGCACCGACCAGACTCACTTCAGACCTTTCAACCGTCTGATGATGATGGAACTACGTATATGCAGGCTGTCGTAAAGTAAGGAGAGCTAGAACTTCTTGACTGCCCGCGGACGGAATAGTGTTGCAGTTGTGCATGGGGCTAGTGAGTGACTACCGATGAGGGCAGTGGTGGCCCAAGAACGAGCCAACACGACACGAAATCACATTGTGGCTCACTTCACCTCGTCCAGGGAGCTAAATCAAAGGATGTCCTCTGAACTGGTTTAGAGAGAGAATCTCCAATGTGCCCCTCGAACAACGCTTCGAATCACGGTTCACAACATCTGGCATGACCGAATCGACATACAGCTTCAATTTGCAATCGTGCGCGCTTTGGTCGCCATGTCCTGGCCATGTTGGCTGCAGTCAGTGGCCCTCTGCTTGGCAAGTGAAGTGCTGAACTGCTGGAGTGTGCGATCATTGGCAAAGCCTCCAAAGATGAAGACGATACGCAATAACATACTGGCAGTTGTTGGGTAGGATTTTCTTGACCAGGCCCTGAAAGCCACGGGCTTTGGAGTCTAGCCTGGTCCGCCCGAGTGGTGAGTTATCACAAACTAGATGCAGATTTCTTGAGGCTCAGGGATGTGCAACTGTTAGCCGGCGCCGTGCATGCCTTGGAGTTCACAGAAACTCCAAAGCCCTCGAGCTTTTCCATGTTTGCAATGAATAGGAAGACTTGGAGCAACGCTCGTGCAGCTATTGCAGCTTCAGGTCACGCCTTGCTTGACTTGCGAGCCTTGCCGTCCGGAGAAGGACCGTCGCAAAGCAGTGAAAGGTTGAGGGCTTCGGCTTGGCAGGGTTCGTAGCGGAGGATGTCCAGAAATGCAGAGCTCGAACAGAGAGCCAAGTAATCATCTTTTCCATGTTGCTTCCTGACCATGATCCATGTTCCAACAGCCCATCCCAGCCTGCAGAGATTGTTGCTAAGAAGTAGCCCTCCACACAGCACTATAATTACAGCTGAGGTATGACGTTCCCATTCATGCCAAGCGACAGGACAACTTACCGGGGCAGCAGCGGCGTCAGTCCAAGCAGCGAAGCAGGCCTGTTCCAGCTGATGCTTCCTCGATTGGTGGGAGGTTCAGTGGGCCCCATTCAGATCACATGATGTTGAAGTTTTTGTGGATCACCAAAGCGAAGGAATGGGTTGTTTGGACAGAAAATCGGTCGATTGCATGCAGAATCTGGTCAGGACAGGCTTCCAGCAAAACTGCGGAAGTATCTGTAGGTCTGTTGTGTCGGATTCTTTCTAACAAAGGGCATGGACGGGTGATCTTGGCTACAGCACAAATACACTGGCCACGGGTCTGCGGAGGGTGAGCGCTCTGTAATGCCGCAAGTTTTTTTTTTGCGGCGGAGTTCGCAGTTTTTGCAGCTTATTCTGCGCAGCGCGATGACGCTGAACGCAGATTTGTCATTCCCTTTTTTAGGGTTTACGTTCCCTACGCAGACATCTATTAGCACTGCAGGAGCTTTTCTTTATTTGCTCTGAATTATTTCCTTTGCAGCTTCAGTCCTTCAGCCCAGTGTTGGCACCATGGCAGCTTTGGCATCTTGGGCCGACTGCACAGTTGAATTCGGAGGCGTTGGTGTCTCATGTCACGGAAGAGTGCGCAGCGAGGCGGCCCACACTGCCGCGTCCGCTCCAGCTCCACAACGGAAGGCTGTCGGTGGTACAATTTACGACACGTTTGCAGCTTGCCAGGGCCCAGGGACATGGAGGTTTGGCCCCTGGCAACCGTGTGGGGTGCAAACCTTTGCTATCTTCTGCTTGTAGCATGCTGAACTGCATATCTTGATGCGACCTCGAATAGCCTTGGTCATCTCGCTTGATTTTCTGTGCTGACGTCAAAATACTGCATCAACTGCAGAATAGTTCATGCCTTGCTATTGAGTTACATATGCAATTCGTCCTACTTTGGCAGGCATCGGGTGGAGTTGGTGTGCTCACCATTGGCCGGATTGCAGGGTCTTGCTGGCTATCACTCTTCCGTCGGCTCCTTATTTCATGTGCCGTTTCACACTTCAGTCATCAAGCGCAGCAGACTTGGCAGACACGCCAATTTTACACCTTAAAGAGAAGTCGTGTGGCATGAACTCATAGTGTGCTCAGGTGCTCGTGGATGGGGAGGAGATACTTTTCCAATATGGATCATCGAGATTGTTCTTTCAAGCTAGGTAAGGACAGGTGTGACGAAGACACGACCTGGTACTGCTTTTTTCAAATCAAGCATCGGCACCTGGATACCTTGGGCAGCCGCTGGCAGGAGTACTACTTCACGCCCAGCGGGATACGCTGCTTCCCGAGGTTGACGAGCCACCGGCGAGCGTCACTTGCTTGCAGTTCGGAGTTTCAAAGTGTGACACCCGGGCCGCGAATCGTGAGTCCGACATGACGAAACGGCGGCCCCAACATCCAGAGCACGTCATCAAGCTCCAGAAAAAGTCTGATTTTGGGGGTGCCGTAGAGAGGCTGAAGCTTGCGTGGGCTCCCCCTGGCCCCTCCCCCTCCCTCGCCCCAGAAAACAATCCAGATGCTCGAGGAGGTGCATCGGTTTCATGATGTTTCATGTGTCAGGAGCACCCTAAAATTTTCACGGGCTGTCTCGAAAGCAGGTGCAACGGCTCCCAGGCAGGTCAAGGAAAGAAAGCAGAAGCGGAAGCCAGGCCTTTTTGTACTCGGCGTACAGCTCCAATCCTTTTTTTGATCAGGGGCAGCCTTGAGACGATTTGTGAGCGCTGCCTGCTGCATGCCCTCCCGACCTATGGAAGCTTGAGTCAAGGCTTTCGGAAAACCCCGTTTTTGGCGCGGGCGGGTGGGTGCGGAACTATGGGCCCCCCACCCGCCCCAACACCCCCGCAACGCTCAATTTAGGTCCCATGGAAGAGAACTTGTTACATGTGGGGCTGGGTGGAACGTCTGGGAAATGGAGATCTCTTCCCAGGAGGGGGTCCCTGCATGATCTCCCTTCGCCATGCTTGAATGTTCATGGGTAGCTGTAGTTGTTTTGAGCCTCGAGTTTTCCTCCTCACCCCAGCCCAGGAGAGCCGTTCAAAGAAAGCACATGGGGGAGAGTTGGTCCCTCAGCTTAGGGCACAGCCCAAGCCCTGATCAAAAGACTCCTGTCGCGGTAGGGGGCAGGGCCTCCAGGAATCTCAGGCTTGGGCTCGCTTTCTGATTCAGTCGGCCGAGGGCTTCTATCACGGAATCCAGGCCCCTTTACACTGTGAGCCCAGGCCCATTGGGTGGCACAGTCTTGCTCGATGTGCTGAGCAAAGACTTCCAGTGGCTTCCTCAGGATTTGGCCAAATGAAGCCGCGCAGCCCTGACCATGGCACAGATAGAAAACGACACCATTCCTCGGCGGTGCGATGTCGTTGTGCCTTAAGATGTCATTGCTGTGCTGAGCCCACGGACGGCCTGCCAGAAAATGCAGAAAGCACCCTTCCAAGCCTCAAAAGCCTGCAGGCCCGACCTTGTGTCCTGCAGTAGTGCGCGCGCTTGCTGATGAACAACAACACTATCTCGATCGAGCTGTGGTCGAGAAGCTGTGACAGGCAAGCAAGACTTCACAAACTAAACCATCGCGTCGAACAACTTAGACCAGGTGCCTTCAACGCCTTCAACTAAAATCGGCGACCTTAAGCCGTCAACCACGAACTTTTGACGTTCTGCATTTATTATGAAGCCAAGGCCTCAAACCTACGACCTGCTCCGCAAAAACTGCAACAATTTCACTGCCGGCCTCCCAGGGTCACAGCCGTTTGAAGACTGTTGAGTAACTTGAGGGGTTGAAGTACTGTGACACAACATGACGTGCTGTGTGGTCCAGGAATAAGTGGGGTGTGATTAAGTTGCAGAATGTAGTCATGGTGATGTCAGTCTTGTAGTGCAGCACTGGTGTTAACAGCCATTCAGTCACTGAGCCCCACGCCAGTTGGTACTTGCATGTTCGCCACAATGTTTGCCATGGCCATGTGCGTTCGCAAAGTGGGTCAGCTGATAGATTCAAACACTCCTGCTTCCTTGTTTGATGCCACCATGCAAGCTTATGCCACATCATGCCTGTCATGCTCAGATCAAACTACAATAATTACGAGTTGAAGTGTGTCCAGTGTTCACAACATGCACCACGGATGGCGCTTCGTGGGCCACGGCGCGAACGCGGACCCGCCAAGGCTTGTGTAAGCGGACTGCCGAATTCACGACAGGGGAGAGCTGTGCTGCCTTTGATCCTGAGATGTGCAGAAGTGACGGCAACACTTGTGAGGCTCGCAAGCGATGCAGCATACACCGTAGTGCCGTAGTGGTTTTGTAGCCGTGCCGTGAGGTCCGACATGGGAGACACAGAACCTTTTCTGAGTGTGGCCAGCCGAAATCGGAGCATCGCCCACCTCACAGTCTTCTTCGAGGGCACGGCCAACACCATTGAGCCAATAACTACTCAGATCGGCCTATTCTTCGCCCTCACAGATGCTTTCGATGTAAGCGGTGGGAATCTGGGTGGAGCGCCGATTACCCAGCCGAGGAAGATGGCATTCGACGGTTGTGGCGTCACTGATGGCTTCTGCGGCACCATTTGCGCCAAAGGCTTGCGGAGGCAATGCGCCGCTGTGCGACGTCAAGTTGACAGCTTGGTGGCGGAACTTGCATCCACCCACCAAGCTCCTCCTGCGTTGCGGGTCAATGCAGTGGGCCTCTCGCGCGGAGGGGTTGCATGCCTGTACCTGGCACAGGCGCTTGCCGACCTTCACATGTCCACCTGCGAGCTGTCACTTTTGTTGTTCGATCCTGTCCCTGGTGACTTGTTGACTGTGGCGCAGCTAGACCTTTTTGGATTCACCAACACGTCGGCCTGCTGCGACGTGTCCATGTGCCAATGTCTTGCACGTGTTCTAGCATTGTATCCGTACGAGCCCTTGCCTGCTATCGCTTGTCATGCCCCAGTGCTTTGCCACTATCCAGATCACTGCCTCGTCGAAGAGGAAGTCACGCCTGGCTGTCATCAAGGGGCGCTGCAAGTGCATGGCTTGCAGGGGCCACGTCTAGACTTCGACTCCGCGCTGTCCTTCCTGCGCATACGCCGCTGGCTGATGGAGTGCGGAACACCGTTAGATCACAGACACTTGGATTGCACAGTGTCTGTGAAACCAATGGAGGAGTACTGCCTTCGGAAGTGCAACCAAGAGGTGAAGCGGAACCGCGCCAGTGTCCGATCTTCACACACTGCCCATAGCCACTGGGGTGCCTCGATCATCAGAAAGAAGGTGTCTGAGGAGGCGGTGTACTTGAACCAGCACCACAAGCTGCTGTGCAATGCCGCGGCGCGAAATGAAGACAGCGACTGGCTGCTGGAAGTAGAGCCTGAGATGACTCCGTTTCCCTCCGGGCTTCTCTGCTTGCTGTCTTTGCTGGGATTGGTGACCGTGTTCCCCTTCTTGGTTTCATGACCACGACGCTTTCGATGCGCAGCGAACAGTGCGCGCAGGAAAGTTATACACGTTCTTTAGGTAATTAGGTCCTGTACACTGCACAGGCGACGGCGCTGCAAGAGCGGAAGGACCCAAAACCTGCATGTTTCTGGTGCAGCTGTTCTTGGTCCCGGGGGCGCGAAGGAGCTAGCGACGGGTTTCGCGGTTTCAGAACTTCCTTCTGAGTTTGCAAGGGTGCTCTGCTTGCTGGGTTCTGGCTTGGATCGCCGCTAGAAGCACGGGCGGTTTGGACCTGCAGGCAAAAGACTTATGTTTCGAACATGACCCACGACGTGGCCAAGCGTGCCCGGCTGGGGATGGCTGTTCTGAGCCCAGTGTTTCTTTTTTTCTCAACTTCACAGACGTGCTCTTCTCCTTGCTTGGGAAGTTGGATCTGCAAGGCTTGCGTGTACCTGAGGCCCGAAGGAGCATTTGGACACGTTGCAGGAGGAATCCCGGTCCTGATGTGGTATCTTCGGTCCGCCTACGTGTTCCTTGCTTTCGACCCATTTGGCCATGGGCCCATGTTTGAAGGACTTGGCTGACCGCTTCGACCTGGCCAAGCGAGACTTGCCCAGCTTTTCTAGACTTTTTGCCGACAAATCTCTGACCAATCTTCCAACAAAAATCGGCAACAGTAAGCATTTGGTTCTCTAGTGCCTGGAAAGGCATTCTCAGCAACAGCAGAATGCCAGTGTCTCCTAAACACTAGAGCAAAGCTCTCCGCAGCAAAGCCCAAGGAGCTTGGGAGGCCCTTCTCCGGCGTAGGCAGGAGAAGAAGGAGGCCTCTCAGGCACATGCGGGGCACCGTTGTGAAGAACACCCCCCCCCCCCCCGGAAAATTCATATTGCATTTAAAGCCACAAGATCCTACAAAGTTGGGAGGCGGTTAGGCCATCTGATGCAACAAAGGGTTTAGCCTGAGTGGCATAGAGACAGTCTTTCTAGTTGTCCTGAGGCCCTTGATGTATACGAGGACCTGTGTGACACCCCGAACATGTCCATGCGCTTCTTGTGACAGGGGCTCAGAGCTGCGACAGCAGAACCGGCAGAACCCACTATGTGGCCACACTGCTGCAAGAAGTTCAAATGATTCTGGGGGCAATGCCGGCAGTTGGAACATTTGGAAGGTTGAGGTGAAAGCGCATACGCACAGAGCCCAGAGCCTACACCAAGCACTGTTCCCACGGGCTCAGGACCCCATCTGCATCCTGTCGCCAGACAGCAGCTTCAGGAAAGCTTGAGATCATTTGTAGAAGCCTTCGTCTTAGTAGTGGTGTTAGTAATTCCAACTTGGCCATGGCCATGCCAACACACAACAGTCTGGCGGCAGACCCCTCTGCGACAAGCCCACTCAGAAGGCTTGTAGCTCTTTGCGAAACAGTCTGCGACAAGGGCGCGACGCCCCGACAAGAGTCTGTAGCGGTGCCAGCGAAAAACGGGTGTGAGCCACAGTGCATCTAAAGTCCAAAGGCTTTGTTTCGATGTTGTATTTTCACGATTTTATTTAACGTACTCTCGCCGTGTCTTGAGGTTCATTATGCGCGCTGGAGGACCTTCCAGTGCCACCCGGCATCTTCGAGGCACTGCCGCGTTGGCATGCGTGTTTTTGGCATGTGCTTGAGGCCGTGCCCAGCCGAGAGGAAGATCGAAAGCAGAACGAGGAAACGAGTTGTTGCACCTGACTGCTAAACTGCAGCCCTGCACGAGGTGCCATGGTACTACGATGAGAGGTGGCATCGCCGGGCGACAGCCGCGAAGTTGCACCCTGACTGCTAACTATAGTCTTGTGGGTAGTTATCGAAGTAGGGTTTCTTTTGGGGTCCTTCCTTGAAGGGGTGCCCTACTTTACATATAAATTTGGAGAACTAAACCCAGGTCGTGTTTGCTGTGGCGGCTCTTTGATGGATGTTTCACTTTCTGCTTTCGGAAGCTACGTGGAGATATCTGGATTCTCCTTTGCACAAGCTGCATCTTCGAGAGAGGATCTGCTCTGCCAGCTTCCTGGCCTCTTCTGCGCTGTGGGCCTGCACGCCTCGCCTTCGGCGCTACCGGGAGATCCATCCAGACACGAGGCAGCGACGGATCATAGCCGGACTTGATCATGGAGCCTTTGAGTGCTTTTCGTTTGCTGTTCTTGGCAGCGCTGCGTGACGAATCCGGGGAGCCGTTCATAGAGAGCTCTTGACTTCGCCCCCCGAGGCCGGCTTTTGCATCCGACATGGGCCAGCGCCTCCTGGGTCTGCACTACTCCTCGAAAGCAAACTTACGAATTTACCTAAGTCTTCCTATGTACTGAAGGCTGCCCCGAAAAGCCCTCCGGCTTATCATTGAGGGTTTTCGGAGCCGGCGCCTTGGGACTTACAGTATTATCTGCATTTTTATTCACCTACCTAAACGCAGCTGTGGGAGCATTCCCGGTTAGTTGAAGCAGCAGCGGTCTGCTTCCCAGTTCACGCCGCATACCCTGGATAGATATCTCGGCCAGTAACCAGTTCTCCTCCAACTTGGTACCCCCGTAGTGCGTGGCTAGGCGGCGGGAAGAAAGCTCGACCAGCACAGCAGTATCGGCCATACTAGGCATGGACATCACAGCCGGAGCGATGACTCGACTTTTCGCGCGAATCAAGCCACGGATGGTGTTGAGTGCTTGGGGCAATTAGTTACTGCGCTGTAGTATGCTGTAGTCAACTTGGAGTAACAATTCTCAGGGGGATTCAGTCATCATCCCGCGAAGCATCGTTCTTGGAGCAAGGCAGATGTGTCTGCCGTGGGGGTAAACAACATGTTCAACAGACGGCTCACTACACGTGCATGCCACCGGGACTCCAATATGTTTTGGGCAAACGGGGCCCAAGCTTCATCTCTAAGCAACTTCCTTTCGCAACTAGGAGCCCCTGTCCGTATGCACGAGAACATGGGTGTGGTGTCTCCAGATGTCGGGCGTGCAGTTCTCCAGCCAAGGATTCGCGAAGATGCTGAAGACCTTGGGCGCACCTGCCGTCGTCTGTGTGGAGAAACCCTATCTAGAAGGCTTCACCGACGGCTTTGTAACTGGACTGACATTTTGACATCATTTGACCGACGATTTCAAGACGACGTACAGCAGCATGCTGCTGCATGCAGCCGAACTGCGCCAGAACAATTGCAGTTGCAAGCGCCTGTTTGCGAGCATGAAGCGTGTCAGCTGTCTAAAAACCATGGCGACATGGGACTTCAAGCCGCCCCTCTGACGGGAGTCGTATGAGTCACCCCAGGCAGGATCAGCTGCGGGAGACTTCATCCTGCTCGCTGACTCTCGACTTCAACTTTTCTTCTCTGTGGAAGCACGGTTGTTCCGGTTTAACAGCCGTTATGTGGCCCTGGACTTTAAGTCTGGCTCGCCGGGACTCGCTGTAGCAATGCGTACTTTGCGAACTGTTGCGATTAACACTTGCTTGAATCTGTAGGTTCAAAGTTTGGCGGGTATGTTTGCCAAGCAAGAAGTCGCTGACCATCCATCTTGAGCCAGTGCCTGGCCACGAACTGGCCAGCATTCGCTACAAAAGCCCCAAAGGGAATTCATAGCCTCGCCGTAGTACCCATCCTTGCTCCCCGACCCGTCAAAAAACAGAGGTCAATGGAGGAGATGCGCCACTGTCGGCAGAGACCCAGCGCCGCATCGCATCGCTTCCGGGATTGAAGGTGTGCTGTGCTGGGGTTTTGGCTTACAGGGGATCTGAGGCATGGACTGTGATTGGTGATGCTCAACCACATTTTAAACCTGTTTGCGCAAGACCTTGTGCACTCCTCGCAATCTGGCCTTTGGCTCCTGGAAGGCTTGCTTTGCCATGAACCTCCACACGCCGTCAGATGAGCCTTCAACGCAACTTGCGCGTTCAGCAATGATGCCATATATGCCACCTTATCAGGTTTCCTGTCGCAAGCCATCCGTTGCAACGTGCCGAGGAGCGCTTCTTTCCACTGCCGGTGGGCCTCCCTCACCACTGTGATGGCCTTCACCGTGGCAATCTCCGTGGATCAGGCGACGCCGAGTTGCTGAATCTGGCCCGCAGTGATTAAATGTAATGTCCATTTCGCAAACCTCCGCCAGTAAGTTCAACTTCTTCGGGGGCCACGAACATGTCGTGGGTACCGCGCTACTCTCAAATCGAGCTTTTCTTGCCGAGACCGGAGGATTGAGCGAATTTGGAGCTGCTCTTCCCCGTGGCAAGAGCGCGACACAAGGTGCAACTCGTAGTTTCTACCATGCATCTGAAAGGTAGGATTAATGCGCGTCCTCCCTTCACAGATGTCGGGGATGAGTTTTTTTTTTGGTGTGTGTGTGTGTGTCTGCAAAGCCCTGTTACTGTTGGACCAAGGGGCCGAACAGACCGCATCAGATGTCTTTTGAATACTTCAAGCTATGTGCAGGGGGCACTGCTAGGGGGCGGGCACCGAAGAGAGAGGGAGAGACAGAGATAGATTTCTGGTCTGGCCCGGGTTTCTTTCTGGGACGTCCGGTTGCGGAGATTTTTTCGACAATTGCTGGTCCTAGTTTTGATAGTCCCTGCAGTGTTCGCCCACCTATGGATGAACACACATGTGCACTCGGCTCCCAGTGCTTTGTGTAAGTATGTTTGGTAACGTTATTTTATGGAACTCCAATCTCTGAGTTAGTGACGGCTGGAGGATTCGCTGCAGCTGCCACATCCTGCAAATCCCTGCAACTGTCACCTCGACCCAGCATTGTCTTTCGTTGCCTAAATGTAAACTGTGGGAGGCTGCTGGTGACACCCATGCAGGTACCTAAGTCGCAGGTATGGCAGCAAATGGTAGTATGGTTCAGTCGCGTGCTGCATCATGCTGGACGTTGAGCTTCCCGCAGCAGTGAAGTCAGTGACTGTAGCTTCTGAGGCGAGTCGCCTGCGGACGAGATACGTCGAAAACAGGCAGCACGGAGTCGGGCAGTATTTTTTTGCGGCCATCAAGATCAGTGCAAAACTGCATGGCCGCCAACGGGGTGGGTGCTCCATGTGTTATTGATATAAGGCTTTGGATGGTTTTGGTGCGCTAAGGAATTGCTGACCCAGCCTGTGGCTTCGCTGCACTGTGTGGTGCGCAAGTTGACACATGTATCGGGACCCGAGCCCAGGAGCAATAATTTAGTGCTGCTGAAACAATCCTACCCCAAAGATCTGTCAGTCTGTTTAGACGCAGAAACATTTCTTCTGATGCCAGGAGTTCTCACACCTCGTGAATGTCGTGACGGGCCGGTATCTTGGGCAATACTTCATTGTGAGAAGTAAGATGACAAGTTACGTGCAGGTGACGTTTGTCTCATCTGAAGCGCATCCGTATTGTCCAGAGGTTGGACTTCGCTGACTTTCTTTCCCTTCTGAGCCGCCATCGTGCCGTTCTCTCCCCTCCTGGGAGAGGCTGCCGCACGCTGTCGTTGCCACGTTTATTTATCATGAGCCACTGTTGCGCAAGGCTTCACATAATTCACATGCCACTGAAAGTTTTCCAAGCTGCACGTGGCTGCGGTCACGTTTGGTCTCTGCCCTGTTGTGGAGCTTGTCGGTTGTTTGTGGTTTGTGTGTGCTCTCGCTGCTGCTGCTGCTGCCGCCGCCGCTGGTAGGTCTTGTCCACCACCCACCACCCAGAACCAGCAGCAGCAGCACTACGTCCATCCCCGTAGCGTAGAGTGTTAGTCTAGACTGGAGAGCCTAGAGCGGCGCATGGTCATACTGCTCGCAGTCGCGTGTTGTCTGTGCGTGTGAGGTTTGGACCACGCTTGAAAAGGAATACAAACATGCCGGCATATCTCATTGTCATAACACAATCCTTTTTGGTTTGCTGTGGAACTGCTGGAATTTGGCCATTTGGCAGGACATGATTGCTACCGCACGTGGCAAGCCTTGGCAGCAACCAGGCTTCACGTGGCATAGGTCTTGTTTGGAATCTGAGAGGAGATCCCGACTCGCAGCGTGCTGGATGAGAAACATATATCCTCAGGTCGGAACTGCGCCGCTGGTCGTGCAGGATCCGCTATTTGACGAGCGCTTGTACCAGAACCTAGGCATCTTGAACGAGCGGCGCACATGATTGCAAAAGAAACACAGCGGTGTTGACAACGTAGACTCTATATCCCCCTTGGGGTTTTTGTAATGTTTGTTCATATGAAACCCAAGAGGATTTTAAACATATTCTGCTTATGAAGGTTCTAAGGGGAGTATAGGACTATGTTGTGCTTGAGATGCGGTGCCGCCCAGGATTGCTGAGTTGAAGCCACTCGGCCAGCAACGCAAGGGATGCAAAGAAGCACGAAGTGAGCGGAGCGGGGAGGAGCTGCTCGGTCACAAAACTGCCGCCTAGGTTGAACCAGCTGAGAGCATCTGTATAGTTTCGCTGCCTAACAAACGTCCATCTGTATCTCACGAATTATGTTTGTATGGATGTCCTTGTGACACGTCGCCGGGTTCTTTGTCAGTGACACGGTTTGGCACAAACGTATAAACCTGCCCTGTGTGCGTAGTGATGTGGCTGAGGGTGATTCCGCCGCCCGAGCGGTTGACTCCGAATGTTCTGAAGGCAGGCCGCAGTCAGATCCCCTTCATAAATGATGCCGCTGCTTCCTTTATCCACACTTGAAAATAGGATCTTCTCCAAGAGCTTGTGGATCCTGGTCATTGGCGTCGCTGCGTGGAGATGACGTGACCTGTCCCCATCAATCACGCTGCACTTGCTGCTGCGAGTGAACACAGCACCTAGGGCCCTAGGGTCCGTCCGGCATGGGGCACATCCTCCCATGGGAGCCCATGCCAGGGCGCACAGCTTGCATGGGGTTTGGATTCTGCCCCAGCCCCGAAACCCTACAAAAGAGAAGGGGCAGCGTGGGCCCGTCAGGGCGCAAGCAAGCGAGTCAGTGAGTGCAAACTTCCCTTGAACTTGGAGGGTGACAGGCAGGAATTAGCTAACTAGCCAGTCGTTTCAGCCCAGGATTTGAGATAATTTGAGGGACCAAAGCTTCAGAAATAACTTCACGTTTTCGTTTGTCCGACAGCAGGGCCTCCCGCACTCATCGGAGACTGCTACATAAGACCGGATCGATGAATGCAGCAACAAAGGGTGGCAAAAACTGCACACGTGGCAGTGCAGAAGGTGCGGAGGTACAGAACCACTCGAACATGGTGACGCAGTACCAAACACCAAAACGGGCTGCTGTCAGCAAAGGGGGGGATGAATGGGAAGGCTTGTTTATTTTAGTATGGTGACGGAAAGATAGCCGGCGGCGGAGGAGGAGCAATCAAGCGCCAACAGCCAAGCACAGAGGAGGGGCCGTGCAAGGCCGCACGTGATGTACATGGCCGCGGAATTTTGTCCTTGCTTTTCTCGTTAAAACAGGGGATCTGTGGACCGATACATGCCGGTGTCTGCTTGAGGCTCTGCTGCATACAGGAAGGCAACGAGAAGAAAGAACAGCGCGATAGAAATACCAATAGGCAAACAGCAACTCACCGTTTGGAATCGCGTGCCCACTCTGTATTCGAGCTAAGGGCTCGTAAGACTGAAAGCTTCAGCCGACTGGCTCACTCTCTTAGAATATCTCAGGGGGCGAAGCTTTCAGCTACAATTTTCGTGTTCCTGAAGCGTGTCAAGCATCAGAATGGTTTTCCGCTGTCCTTGTTCTCCTCTTTCGCAGCCCGGGGGGTTTGATGGGCGGATAATGTCGGATTCCGGAGGGAGCGGAACACTCTCTGCACACACAAATTTCGCACTATCCTGAGGTAAATTTGTTCTTCTGGACCGGCCAAATTTAGCACTACTCTGGGGTAGTTTACTTATCGGAGGATAACGTGACTCGCGCGCGCGGCAGGAGAAGCGCTCAGACTCATCCCAAAAACGTAGGAGAGCAAGGTCCAGGGTCCACATCCGAAAGAAGAGAGAGAAGGCCCCTGCTTCCCTGTAAGGTACTGGCTGAACACCTGGCAGTCGCAGCTCCAAGAGAAAGAAAAGAAGCTGATTGCCGAGCAATGCTTGATTCGGATTGCCTTTTGTGGATGAATCCCAGCCTCCCTTGTTGACCCCCCTTGGTCGGGTCTTTGTTACCATGCCACGCTTGACTTGGGGCGAAGCATGCGTAGCCCAAAATCCGAACCCCTTGAAACCGTCACAAAGGACTGCGGGTTGCTACTGCTGACTGGGCAGCGCCTCGACGATCCTTGGCGGATGCTTGATACGTCCTGGGGTTGTGAAAGAGTGCTGCTATGAAGGCATGGAAGCTACTAGCAGCTTGAGCCAACACCAGCACTGGCAGATGTTGGGTGAATCTTGACTTCGAAGCTGCCAGGCGCACCTTCGCCTGGTGGAGGGAATCGGCATGAGCCTGAGAAAATGGAAGGGCGAGAGTGTCGCAAGTGATTAATACGGTTTTTGGGAACCGGCATCGGCTTTCGAGGATTTTCGAGGGACGCTGGCATTCGAGAAACTGAACCGAGGCGAAACCCCGCAGCACGACTAATAACCAGTGAAGACCCGCAGACCACATCCACGCCCGAGACCTGTCGACACCATCAGATCACACCAAGAGCC
Organism: Symbiodinium natans; assembly: GCA_905221605.1. NCBI lineage: Eukaryota > Dinophyceae > Suessiales > Symbiodiniaceae > Symbiodinium > Symbiodinium natans. The sequence goes on from CAJNDS010002512.1 coordinate 335,565, forward strand.
CTGCGCCTTGGCGCACTGCGAGCATCCCGAAGCACGCAAGATTGGCAAGAACCATCTGCCTTACTGATGTCCAGTCGATGGGGGCTCTGAGCAAGAACTCTCTTGTACTGAGCTGGTTGGATTCCAAAGTGTCCTTAGCTCACATGGATTGAGAAAGGCGTGGTCGCGGAGACGCTGAATCTTGTGCAGATTCTATCCGGCACTGAGCTCAGAGCGTTTTAGAGTCAGTGCCAGCCATGTGTCCATGTGTCCAACCATTAGATGCACCGTTGATGTACCTGGCTCATCTGACAGCCATGTCGACGAAATGCAGGCGGGCGATACGAACCCAACGATAAGGCCAGGGTGCACAGTGCTCAGCTGCTAAGCCAAAAACAATGTCATAAGAGCTCGTTTGTCTTTGCACGGGGCCTTGCTGAAACACGGAAGCAAGCCAAAGAGGCACTGAAGGGGGAAGGGCGTGGGGAAACGACCCAACTTTCTGACTTAGAGCTTGACATCTCCATCAGGACAGAGGGCGGGGGTATGGGTTGTTAGATACCAAGACCACGAGCCTTTCACCTTGCTGGTGTCTCTCTCTCTCTCTCTCTCGCTCGCGCTCGGTCTATATCTCGCCTCTCGCTGTGCCAGGCCGAAGGTTACGACCATGAGGAGACCATCGCATGAATCTCAGCTTGTCCATACAATGCAGCTATGTCGTGCCGGCCGTGCCGGCCGTGCCTTCAGAAATCAGTCACACTGAAAACGAACCCAACATTAATGGGGCAAGACCTATTGGAAAACCCAACCTGCTGCAGTATGCGAAAACAAGTGTCGCAAAGCTCAGCTTCAAAACCACTTGTGTGGGTCGTTCTCACGACTCTTCCAAGCTAGGCTACCCGCAGCCATCGGGTGCTGAACATGTAGAGCATGTCCGCGAACAACTCGAAGGCATTCACATGCTAGATGGCGTGCAACTCCTGTCTGAGAGTCAGAAGTGGACCACCACACCATATTCTCACAGCTGAAAGTGTTGCGCTGACGAAATCTGAAGCTTTAGGCCGCCTTACACGAGCATCGGAAGTGCTTGGGCTTGGTGTCGGCCTCGGTCATGTGGCTGGAAGAACTTTCTCTCAACTCCTGCAAAAATGGCATGGGACATATTGACCACTTACGACTTAGGGTTTCAGGGATGGAGTAGTGTGCGCCCAGCCCCCTGGCTCAAGTATTGCAAAGAATGCCGCATTCCGCACGATGCCGGAGGCATGCGATTAGCTTCAGGCGTCCTCTGTTGCAGAGCCTCACCGCCGCCTTGCAGCTTGGCTGCAATGGCGCATGGTACATCACGCGCCTGGCCATTTCACAGGTTTTTTTCTGAATTTGGAGAGAAGCAAGGGGTTCGTGAAATAGAGCCCAAACCAGATTGTAAAGATTGGTGAATCCTGCAGGTTGTGGCTTCTCTGTGCGCTTGGTCGGAGCAGAGTGTTCTGCAACACAGCCGTTCATCAACGTGTCTCGGCCATGTTCGGCCGTTCTGTTGTACAATATATATATATATATATATGGGTTATATAGTAATAGAGACCCTGTATACTTAAGCAGCCCCTAAATAACCCCCAAATAAACCTGTAAGGTGCCTTAGAAGGGTCCCTGCAGGTTCCAGGCGGCTCCCAAGGAGGCAGGGTGACTGGATCGAGGTGGCGGAGGCGGCAGCCTTGGAGGCTTCCGGCAATGCCACCGTGCTGCCTGTCTTTCCGCTGTCCTCCATCTATTGGCCGGGCACTGAAGCACGCCTGAACATCATTGATCCAGCATACATCAAGATGTATGATGACATCCTGCTCTCTGGTTCGCGCCGCTTCGTGGTGCCGTACACTCGGTCCCTGCCTGGCGGGCGCGTGAGATACGCAGAGATGGCGCCCGACGACAGGCGTTTGTTCTGCATCGGGTCACTGCTGTACCTGACTGATCTGCAGGAGGTGAGTAGCCAAACTGGCGACAGAGTGAAGTACGTCGTTAGCCATGAGGTCCAAGGCCGCGTGAGGCTGCTGCGCTTGCTCAACCCCGCGGCTTTGTTCGAGACCGACAGCGAAGGAAACAAGATCAACTACTTGAAGGCCGAAGTAGAGCTGCTCCCAGAGGAGCCCGAGGAACCCCCGGAAGCCCCGAAACCACCGAAAGCCGAGGAGCCCCAGGAAAAACTCCAGGAGCCAGGGCCGACTTGGCGCGAGAATCTGTTGGACTCCTGGCGACAGCTCCACCTCTTGTCCAAGCACTTCGAAGAGCCCCGGGTGGGCGAAGACTTCTTCTTGAAGATCGGGCCCAACGTGTCCACTTGGGTTCTGTCTGCTGCCTGGCAGGAGCTGCAGGTGGCCACCCAAGTGGACCGCGGCCAGAAGAGGGCCCTGCAAGATGTGGAGCAGTTTCTCAAGAACATGAAGGAGCAAAACTCCGAAATGTCTGGCCAGGAAGCGCTTCAGAAAGTGCCGCGCGGCCTCCTTCGAGCTCTTTCCGGCAACGTTGACCTTTCGCCCGACTTCTGGGAGCCCCTTCTGCAAATACTGGCGACTAACAGTCCAGAGGAGAGAGCGCAGCGGTTGCTTGAGCTGGTCCAGGACGAGCTCAAGCTTTCCAACACGCGTTTGTCCTTGAAGCAGGCTCTATCTGAAGATTGAGAGGCGAGCATAGAACGCTTAGCACTTCAGGGCTCCCAGCCTGCTTTCCTTTGTTAAAGCCGGGACGTTCTCCGTCCGCTTGCAGCTCAAAGCAGCCGTGAGCAAAGCCAGTAGCTGAATCCCTGTGTGAACTCCACGAAGGCCTCAGCTTAGTAGGCCTTCTCTGTGCTCTGCACCAGATCCTTCACGCCGCAAGCCGGATGCGTGATGTCAGAGTATGGCCGCAGCCCAGGGAGATGAAGGGACGACCCAGATGACAACAGTTCAAAGAGCCCCTGATAAGCCCGCATGCACAGATAATTAAACAAATAAAAATAAACGCATACTAAATAAATAAATAAATATATATATATATGTATACATATATATATATATATGTATAACATACATATACATACATCTATATTTGTTTATTTGGTTATTTCGGTTTCCTATCACATAGAGAGGTATGTACATACGTCTAGAACACTTATCTTCGGTTCCAAAATATGGGTACTAACTACTTCAAAGCATGCGAACCTTGGTTTTGTGTTGCTGGATGGGACATCATGCTGCAAAATCGACAGCACAAAGCCCCCATTGTACGTAATGCTCGTTGGTAGCGGCACAATTTTGCAAGTTAAGCCAGCGAGAGGTGTCAATTCTCACTGAGGAAGACCCAGACGAGGAGCCCAGCAAGTGTCAGCGCCTCAGCCATGGGCATGAAACTGTGTCCCTCTGCTAAAACCAGCCTGGGCATGACATAGTTTACACTTGTCATCCTTGGCATTCTGTGTGTTTGTTGTGGTGTTGGTTTCAAGTGCCATTCAGTTGACTAATCTTGATTGCTGCTGAAGGGGGGAAATCAAGCTTCTATCCTTCTCGTGATGAAGTTTGATACCGGCAGTTTGCGTACACAGGACACCCTGAACGTTTAATACACTTGCTCTCGACCTGCCCTGCTTGCCACACTTCCCCCCCTCACCACCCCAATCCTGACCACTCTCCCGATTTTGCTGGCCCCTGTGCTCTGACAATGTCGAGGGAAGGCTCTCAGGCGAACGTCTTGTAAGTAAGCTGAGGTCGCTGGTGTGGGATATTGGGGTTTGCGCTGCGCCTTTCTGCATACCAAATGTGGGGTAAGGTGTTTCCTTTACGGTTGCATCCGGGTCCTTTACCTTCTGGGGTGCGCCGCTGAGGCAGGGTGAAGACTCTCCTCTCGGTTTGATGCATGAGCTCGCCATGAGCTATGGAGGCGAAGACTCAAAACTTTGAGAACAATTCAACCGAGGCTCTTGGTGAGGCCAGGAGGAGCAGGGAACGGTCAAGAAGAACATTTGACCTAGGTTACCTAGGCTCTTAGGAGTTTTTTGTTGGCATCCTCGGGGCCAAAGTTGTGTACAGTAATTCGTTGAGAACGGTCTTGCACGGAAGATTCAGAAGAGCACCGCCAACGAACATGCTGCTCGCATCAGGCAACGTCGTTGCTGGTCAGGTTCCCAAGAACTTTGGCATATGCTGGCCTTCCTGACCAGCATGGACAGAATAGTTCTCGATTGGTTCAGAATTGACATACCTGATGCAAGCCAGGCTGCTCCACCACTTTGATGCACCTCAGGACAGAATGTTGTACAAAACTACCAGGCGCTGTACGTGTCTGTGGCTTTGCTTCGGAGACATCCATTCTTGACTAATTAGGCGATAAATTTCAGCATTTGTCCTGGGTTGCTCAGCGCAATTCGTCGATGCATGTTGGAACATGTACCTCGATCCGCGGAAAAAGCTGGGAGCTGATGTCTGGCAATGGACCAGGACCAGTTCAAGTACAATCTGGATTGGAATGAGTTTGACACGAGGCACTTGCAAGCACAAGAGTAGCGACAATCGTGCTGTCCTGAGGGTGGAAAACACTTTTGGGGTTTCTCGGAGCTTCAAGAACTCAGCACCTAGATGTTTTGAACTTGGTGAGTGGGCTTCAGGCCATTGGCTCGAGGGCTCCTGTCAGCAGAATGGAACCCACCCCGCGCGCACTCGGTTCACCAGTGCACGTGACCGGCGGGAGATACGCCTTCCGGCCCCATCTTTGCGTTGCATCCGCCGACCCCAGCAGAAAGTCATTCCCTTTGCAGCATGGGAGAAGCTGCTTGGGATTCGCTGGGCTTGTGGCGGTGGCTTGCCGCCATGGCCGCAGAAGAGCGCGTTTGCAAGCAGTAAGCGAGGTGGAGTTGCCTTTAGATTCTCTGACCGAAGTGGCAGGTAGCTATGCCAAAGACCTGCCGCCCGAGAGGCTGCAGGCCGCAAAACGAGTCTTCCCCGAGGTGGACCTCCAGGCAGAGGGGCTTCGTTTGATGAGCGAGGACCCCCCGGTCCTTCTGTTGGAAGGCATCCTGTCCGACAAGGAATGCACAGACTTCGTGGAATCCATGCGGGACAAGGATGGCAACTTCCCCGAACGACTTGGCCAGGCGAACATTGATGTGCCGGGGTGGCTCACACCTGTCAGGAAAGCATTTCGGGGTCTTCCCGTCCTGGACTGGCTTGGCAACCCAACAGTGCGTTGGACATATAAGAGCCGATGCCTGCTGGACGTCTACTTGCAGAAGGTGCGCGACCGGTGTGGCCTGGACTTAAGCTATGGGCAGGCTAACATCAAGCACTACCGCACAGACCAGTGGTTGCCGGTGCACATCGATTACAATCGCGCTACCTTGATGACCTACCTCAATGATGTGACAGATGGCGGGCACACCCTGTTCCCAACCTTGGGCATAAAAGTCAAACCATCCAAGGGGAGTGCCCTGATTTGGCCAAATCAACCTCCTCTCAAGCATGCTGGAGACCGCGTGATGCATGGTGAGAAATGGATCATTTTCTACAACTGGCCTGCTGCGGATAACTGGGAATATGATGACAATTTTGAGTTCAATGCCGATTGACTTGTGCAACTTATTGTGTCCACCTCGACAAAACAAAGCTGCGCCATGCCAGCACCCACTCATGATCCCAAGCTCGGTGCGGCAAGATTCCAGGCCTTGCAAGGTTGTGGCATATACTTGTAGAATGGTTTTAATATGAGGCTTCTCTCAAAATTTTCGCGTATAAGCAGGCCTCGCGGGTGTAGTGCATGGCACCATGGGCTTCCGCTCTTATTTTGGGCCCCGTAAGCCCGAAGCTTTTCGCGTCTGATCAATGTCTGTGACATGATGTGGCTCGTTTAGCAGCTTGCTCTATATAGATTATCTAGGTAGTGGTTGTCAGTTCGGCTATTCAGAGTCTCTTCATCCTACGCTGCTGAAGTCTAACCGCTGCTTCGGAGTCGCAACGGGAAGGGGGTCGGGGGGGGAGTGCGGGGTGGTGACCCTCGGAAGAGTCTACTGATGATACTGATGATTGAGACGACACCAAACCTGCAATCCGCTTCCCGTCGACATTGCTGGTCTAGATGTCGAGTCGAAAACGTCCCACCATGCCCAACCATGTTCAACCGCGTTCAACCCCAGTTCTCACAGTTGGACCTTTGAGCATCAGCAACGGCAGCGAGCCGAAGTAGCGGCTATACTAGTCAACAAGAGCTTCTGCACAGTGCCCATGGTGGCCACCACATGCCGTCTTCATCGTTTCTCGGCTTTTCAGACGGATTCCATTCTGTTTTGTGTGACTGGACATGTGAATCTGAAAAGTTGGCTGTGAGGCCTTTGGCTCGAGGGCTCCGGTCAGCAGAATGGAACCCACCCCGCGCGCACTAGGATCTCCAGCGCACGTGACCGGCGGGAGATACGCCTTGCGGCCCCATCTTTGCGTTGCATCCACCGACCCCTGCAGAAAGTCATTCCCTTTGCAGCATGGGAGAAGCTGCTTGGGATTCGCTGGGCTTGTGGCGGTAACTTGCCGGCATGGCCGCAGAAAAGCGCGTTTGCAAGCCGTAAGCGAGGTGGAGTTACCTTTAGATTCTCTGACCGAAGTGGCAGGTAGCTATGCCAAAGACTTGCCGCCTGAGAGGCTGCAGGCCGCAAAACGAGTCTTCCCCGAGGTGGACCTCCAGGCAGAGGGGCTTCGTTTGATGAGCGAGGACCCCCCGGTCCTTCTGTTGGAAGGCATCCTGTCCGACAAGGAATGCACGGACTTCGTGGAATCCATGCGGGACAAGGATGGCAACTTCCCCGAACGACTTGGCCAGGCGAACATTGACGTGCCGGGTTGGCTCACACCTCTCAGGACAGCATTTCGTGGTCTTCCCGTCCTGGACTGGCTTGGCAACCCAACAGTGCGTTGGACATATAAGAGCCGATGCCTGCTGGACGTCTACTTGCAGAAGGTGCGCGACCGGTGTGGCCTGGACTTAAGCTATGGGCAGGCCAATATCAAGCACTACCGCAAAGACCAATGGTTACCGGTGCACATCGATTACAATCGCGCTACCTTGTTGACCTACCTCAATGATGTGACCGATGGCGGGCACACCCTGTTCCCAACTTTGGGCATAAAAGTCAAGCCAGCAAAGGGAAGTGCGGTGATTTGGAAAAATCAGCCTCCTCTCAAGCATGCTGCTGATCGCGTGGTGCAGGGCGAGAAATGGATCATTTTCTACAACTGGCCTGCTGCACAAAATTGGGAATATGATGACAATTTTGAGTTTAACGCAGACTGATCTTTGCCACATGTGCGAACTTCTGTCTGATGTCAGTCTGACGCGGCATGGCTAGCAAAACAACACTCGCCTCGTGGCTGATGGAGCTACCTTTTGTGCAGTCGCTGCAAGCAGTGCCCTAAGCAGCTTTGCTGAATGCGAGGTATAGCGACGAGCTCCGAAGCCGCTGGGGCCTTGGTGAGCATGCCGCCGCCGGAGCGAGTTGTCCTTTGTGACAGGCAAGGCAGGATCATGGCTTGAGTGTAACGGCTCCACCCAAAAGCTTGCTGGACCCTCTTTCGTGGGGCCCCTCTTTAGTGAAGACAAAGCTCTTGGCTCTTGTTCCATCACTTGCGCAGCACCTGGATGCAGCGCTGTGTTCTCAGGTTTCCTTGCTTGCGCCCACGCGCCCCATCATCCGCACGTTTTCTACAGGCTGGGCATGAAAAGCACCCTCTTGGGCTTGCATCATTTACATATAATATATACCTGCCAAAATCTACACGACTATAAGCCTGCGCCATGCAACTTGCATGCCTGCGTGGGTTCGGGCGTGTATTCATTGTGTACGCAATACGAGCAAACAAGACGTGCATAGGTGTCAATGTTGTAGAGTGTCTATACCTGGGTGGCGCGCATGTAGCACAGCTTTTCTTGTAGAGAGCGCGGGTCCTGTCAGCCACAGCTGCGCAAACAAGCGATGGAATTTGAGTGGATGAAGTTGCTGATGAGCTATTCTCTGCGCCCGCGGCGGACTGGACCCTATTCGCAAAGCGTATGAGGCAAGTTGAGCTTGAGTCGTAAATCGGCACGGTCGGAAAGTCTGTGGCACTTTGGCACTGCCATTGTGGCTTCTCATGCTGCGAGGGATGTGTTGCATACGAATTCACTCGATAAGCATCGTTTCATCTCCTTTCTGCAGTCCTTGAGCGGAAGCCCACTCATGTTGTCCTGTGGACAGGCATGCCCGCGAGGAGCTGAGCATTCATTGTCAGTCAGTGCCTTTGACACGTACTAAGTACTAGTAGATCTTTTCTGGATTCTGTCACGCCAGTGTGCTTCCAGTGCATGTTCGAGCGTGTGGTTTCATTGCAGAGTTAATTTTGCCAATCGCGCATGGGGGCAAAGAAGCGAATGTGCAGGATTTGCTGGCTCTAGCCATGTAGCGGTTGAGCGGCTGCGAGAATATGGCCGCAGATGCTGCGGTGACCTCTCGCGATGGGAAGACCTAACCCTTCATCGATCGATGACCTGTTTAGGCAGATGCTCGTCACAACACCTCATGCTTTCGCGTGCCGAGCTCGTAAAATTTCTCGTCACAGGGACCTTGACCTAGGCTGGAGACTTGGAAGGCCCTGCTGAGTTTCTGCTGCCATGCATGCACGGCTCGAACTTTGAACCACCTCATGCGGCAACGTGAACCGTTCACCCTTCCGATGGTAGTGTCAACATGCGGACACGCATCAACACCCCTGACTTGCAAAGCATTTTACAACTTGGACTCGGACAAGCCGCCATCGTTTTTGGCTTGAGAACCTGTAAAACATGCAAGGAAGAGTCTGGTGGAGATCCATGGCATCCTCCAAAAGACCCGATCAGAGGCGAGCCGGTCAGCAAACGGATGTTGGGAGTTCGGGAAAGCAAGGCAAAGCACAGCAGGCCAGATGCAAAAAGGCGCTACATAATATTAGAGCAATATAGCAAAATAATGATATAGTAATATAGTGATATAGTAATATAGTGATATAGTAATATAGTAATATAGTAATCTAGTAATCTAGTAATCTAGTAATCTAGTAATCTAGTAATCTAGTAATCTGGTAATCTAGTAATCTGGTAATCTAGTAATCTAGAAATCTAGTAATATAGTAATATAGTAATATAGTAATATAGTAATATAGAGGTCAAGGTCAAGGGCTCTCTGCGATACTAGCAGCTACTAGCATGGGCTAGATTTTGCCAAGGTCAAGAGGTTGGTCGGAGTGGATACGAGCCGCCTTGCATCGCCTTGCTTGTAGTGTTCAAGTGCGAGTGGTTAATATCATTTCTCGACACATGTTCGTTTCCAGGGCAACCGCCTCTAAGTGACAGTTCTTTGCCTAAGACCTCGTGGAAAGGTCGAGGCCAAGAAGTCCGAGCTACGGGAGCTGGTCGGGGACCACTACCGCCGCTCTGTGTGACCTTGGGGCCTGGGAATAGACAGCTCCGCATTCATCACAAACTTCTAAAGGATGGTAGAATTCCCTGGATACAGTTAAGCACAGTGGAGAAGTGCCCCACGAAGCAAGATGAGTAAACGACAGAAGACGCGATACCTTCCAATCACCCCAAAATCCTGCAAAACGTGCGTTAGCAGGACGCAGTAGCACGCAACAATTCTCGCATCCTCATGTGGGCCCCACTTCCAAGGCAGCGTTCTTGAGTCCTCGGATCACATCAGAGCAATGTCAGAGTGTGCCTTGGTCGGCAGTCGGGTCTTCACATGCCACATGTAGGATGAGGGAACATCATGCATAATCTCTGTAGGGGGTAGCTGTTCCACATGGTCCCAAGGTGCATCCATGGTCGCGCAGAAGGCAGAGAAGGCAGATGAGCTGATTGCCACGATGTCGCTTGGGTCAGGTGTGGGAGAGCTTGGTGCCGGTTCGAGTTTCTTGTGCTCCCTTACAAAGTATCCCAACTCCAAAAGAGTACCCTTACTGTGAGAGGGTTACCTGGCTACCAAGTATTGCCTGCCCATATACTCTCTAAAGCGCGAAGCCTATGGAAGCCCCCGATAAGTTTCGTACAACCAAGGCGGGAGCTTGCCGCGAGCCCACCCGCGCCGGAAGATCCAGGGGAAGGCCTTTTCAAGATGGGGGTTTCCAAGACAAGGGGTGCCTACTATGATATGTTGGGGTAGTAGGCATGTTATAGGTTGAGAGATGTGGAGATCGTCGGGAGCTTCATCGGGTGTGTCTGAACGTTTTGGCAATGTTCCGGGGGCACTGCGTGGAGTCTTGAAGGGCCCGTGTAAATGCAGTACCGCGACTCCCCTGTGCTTCCAAAACTGGAGCTGTGCCCATGCAACGCCCCCAGATGCGTGAGCTGCCGCAGGCTCACCAGCCGCCGAGGATTCAGCACCTAGTCCAAGATCGCATTCTTTTTTTTTGTCACGGGATCATACAACATGAAGCCTCCAGGCATGCTTGACCGCAGCTGCAAGTAGCATTAGTGACCATGAGTGGCCCATAGCCAGATGTTCAACAACTTTGTCTGTTGTGCATCAAGATATGTTAAGACTGCCTCTGGGTGCCGTTTGATCCGGTGGACAGGAGTTTGGATGAACGTCCTTTGCTGACAGATCTGACAGTTAGCCTTCCGGAGGGATGGAGGGGGCCCTTTAAGCAATGCATCACACACTGCAATAGACTGCAATAGACTGCAATAGACTCAATCGCCTGCCGAAAAAAAAGGCCAAAAAAGAGGTACAGTTCTTGAGCGGGCCAAGCCCAGGGTCTACAAAACCAGCTGCCAGGCCCCCGGCTAAAAAAAGGCAGGCTTTAAACAAATAGAATTTGAAAGGGTTTTTTCAGACGTAAACACCCTAAACCCTAAACCCTAAATTTCGGACTTGTTCCTCAGGAGTTTCTCCTGTGCGAAAGACTCGCGGAGCTTTTGGACTTGCCTGAGAGGGTGACCTCGCTGGATTTGCTGGGGCCTTTCTGGGATTGGGGGGTGTTAGGGTCCGTGGACAGTTGAGCCTATATGGAGGTTTTCGAAAATAGGGGGTACCCTTTGGGGGTTCCTGTAATAAGGATTCTACTATTTTGGGGGTATATTATGGGTTGCCCCTATCTTTTGGGAAACCCCCATATGGCAGTACTTCGTTGCGGTGAGATGTTCTGTGGCTGCAGTGCGTGGTCCCTGCAGTGTGACATTGCTGAGCTACTTGCAGCAAAGCGGCATAGAGACCAGACCCTGCAGATGCAGCGAGAGAGCATATGATGAGCGAGCCCAGAAAAACTGCGACCTACTTCAATAAGTAAGGGGCATGCAATGTACATACATATATACATATATGTATACATACATATATGTACTATATATGTTGTAAGGGCTGCGCGACCTCCTTGGAGCGCTTATGATGGAATGAAGGAGACACACTGGCTGGAGCGCGTTGTTTTCCATAGAGCTTCTCCCACGCGATCAGATCCAAAACGAAAGTGGAGGCGTGCCAGTAGAGCGGGGTTTATCTTATTCAACACCGCCGCGCCACAATGCCCAGGACTGTGCTATAGGAGTCCTTCCTCCATACCCTAAACCCTAAGCCCTAAACCCTAAACCCTAAACCGAAGTCCCGAAGTGCAGGTTCGAGACTTGGTAGCCGACTTCAGCTTCGTTGAGGCGGCGCGAGTTGCCTTGGTCGACGCTCCAATCTTGCAGGAGAAGGCCCGCTGAGCTCCTGGCTTTTTTTGGCGCTTGCCAGCAGATTTCTAGACTTCTGTCAACCGGTCGTGTATTGCAGCTTTGTGGTTGGGGCACGGAGCAGCAAGGGGTATAGCCTCCCTGTCAGGTTCAGGGGCTCTTGGATGCCTCGCCTTCCCCTCTGCCGGGCTTCGACGTCCATGGCCCGAGACCCAGTGGGTTCTGTTGACATGGGGGAATCATACGTGCCAAGCATGTAAATCCCCATGTTCTACAAGCACAAAATCCTGAGCCGGTCCAAAGTGAGAAGTTTTGTGCACGCTCAAGATCTGTGGTAGTGTTGCAGTAGCATGAGCTGCGGAGTGGTGCTGCTGTTGCTGTTGCTGTTCATTTTGCACCCTGTTCCTTATGAAAAGCCTTGCTCATGTAAGTCGACCCTACACCGACACAGGACTCAGGCACTCTCACCCCTAGAAAGACTGCTGGGTGTAGGTTCAGAGGACGCTGCAAACCTTACAGCTGGTGTACATATTATGAGGACGAGGCTAGCGTTGTTGCCAGACGCCCTACTAACCCTTAGCTGATGTTTGCAGCTGCAGGACTCATTGCGCAGCAGGCGGCCTTTTACCGCACCCTGCCGCGGCAGGCCCGCTTTCGGTTAAGCTTGGTGTAGATGTATGGGCAAATCCTGCTAGCGAATTACCTTACCTGGACTGTAGGACTCGATGCGCTTTCTCGGATTTTACCTATTGCGCCGCAGTTCTGGATTTGATTTGCGCTTTTCGGCATTTATAAGGCAAGTAGCCGCTCGACGGGCAGTCGGATGGCCATTCTATAGGCCCAAATGCCTGCAAGATGTCACCATGCTCTCAGGCTCACGGTTTAGGAAAGTGTTTCGCTCGCACATTGACCATGACTTTCCCCGCCGATGCACTCATGGCACGGCCTGAGGCGCATGCAAGCCCCACTTGGGATGTTCCCCAATTATGTGAATCGTCCTTACTAGGAATTATAGTACCCCCTATTGTCATGCCTGTTAAGGACTGTAAGTATAAGGGGGAGTATCCCAAAGCAAAGGTGTCCTCTGGCTGCGTGGATGCCTTCGACGCAGCCGAACTCACGCCCACCGGCGCTGCAGAAGCTTTCGTACCTTGGTTTAGGGTTTAGGGTTTAGGGCTTAGGGTTTAGGGCTTAGGGTTTAGGTTGGGAGTATAGAGCTGCTAACTTCAGTAACGACCGTAGACTCAGGTCGTCTGAGGCAGTGGCCGTTACTATCCGTTACATGAAATGAGGTACTTCTGTGTTGTCACATCTCGGATAAGACGCTTGCGAGACAAATTCACAGTGCCTGCCTTCATGTGACTCATGTAGACAAGTTGACAAGTGCCCTCCTAGATGAACCTCAGATGGTCCACACTCCTCCTCCTTTTGATGGTCTTTTGCTCACCCCCATCTTGCTGGCAGATCGCAATGGCGGGATGTCCGACCCTTGATCAGGCTGATGGTTCAAGTTTGGCTAAGGTCGCGCATCTTCTTTTGGACGATTCAGCCCAGCATGATGCGTTGCTCAGGTATGCAGCTGGCGAGTTGTGGGTTTAGGCGGCATTAGGCGACTTGTCACGGTCACCGGTGAAGTCCCAACTGTACGAATCAGCAAGTCAGCCTAGTGGGCCACGGTGGAGGACAGGACATGATCGCAGTTCGTGACACCAGCTGAGAACCACCACTCACAAGATTGGAGTCGGCCTTTGCGTGGATTGCGGCTCAGGCTTTTGCAGCGCTTCGTCGAGCGTCGCTCTGCGCCTTGGTTGGATTTCGGCTGCGCGCCCTATCTTTTGCAAGGTTTTTTCAGTGATAAGAACGCACCTTTGCCCAAGCCCCGCAGCTGCTCGTGAGGCGCACCTTCTGGGTGACTTTGTCGGGTTGCGTTCAAAATTCGCGTGTCTGCTCCGTTACTTTAAAATACATTAATTGGTTTGGCCGGTCTATTTTCATGTCTTTGCTATGAGGCGGCACCGAGGGGGATCCCCTAAAACCCCAGTGTGGCGCTAGGAAAACGCTAGGTTCGCGCTAGGTAAAATCAACAAACATTATTTCAAATATCGCATGTCGCCACTAAGCGCACCCAACAGAGATTGATTGAGAAGGCCCAGCCAGGCGCACCACCCGAAATATGCGTACACCATCGGTGGTGTAATAACCCCGCGCCTCTTCGTTATGAATTGACGGGAGGCTCTTCTAGGAAAAACGGTGACAAGAAAGAAACGATATTCTTGTTATACTTGGTACATTTGCTGCTCCTGGTTTGTTTTCGTCGTTCATCACGTCGTAGTATCAGATCTTGGAAAATCCGGCACAGTGTTTTGCGCTAGCGCCGCGCTAGCACGGCGCTAGCAAAATGTCAACGCAACCTCCCCCGGCAGACCATGGCCCATTCCTCCTCCAGCAGACCACAAGACAACACCATAGAACCGAGTGTGCTATGCTTGCTGGAGCTCGAGCCCTGCAAGTGGCGAAGGCGGAGAAACCTTCGCTTGCGCCAGAACTCCAGCAGTAGCAGTATGTAGCAGTAACACCAGCAGTTCTTGTGACGACACGTCCGACAGCAACGCCTGAAAAATGGTCCGCGCTAGCACCCTTTCTAGGAAATCATGTTTGGATCCTTCAAATGTCGCGTTTGCTACTCCATCTCAATCAACTTTTTGTTCCTTCAGGACATAGGGCGGCACCGAGGGAGTTCCGATTTAACGTCAATTTCGGGAACAAGCATTTTGACAACAACCCTTGTGGTTGCAGTTCTTGTTTGGTTGATCTTGCTGCCTCCTGCTTGGGAAGCGCTACGAGACCTTCGACAGCCATCCAAGTGCTTGCCTGCTGAGGCTCTACTCCGTCATATTCTTGAAAGCCCTGGTACAGCGTGGCCAGGCTGCAAAAACACAACTCAGCTTTGTGTTTGCTCATGTGGATGGAGGTTTTCCAATCGGCCAGGGTGGTGGAGAAGGGAGGCATCAGGGCGAAGGTGAAGAGAAAGGGGGACTTGCATGAACTTGGGCAAGGAAGAGCCTGAAAGGGAATTCGACTGTGGTATGGAACCCCGGCTTGAACAGAGGCTAACGAGAATATCTGACCTATACAAGTTAGAACTCCGGCAGAAGTTAGAGATATCAAATGCATGGACTCACAACTCGAAAGCAGGCGTTGTCCTGACATTCTTGCATTTTCCAAAACCCCCTAAGCCACCAAATGCCGGGGGAACTCACGCCTCGCTTTGCCTGACTCAGGTTTGGCGGTGACACGATCGAAGGCTGGGAACAGCCGCAGATCTTCCCCGCCCATTCTACACATGCTCCCCCCAATTAAGATGGAATGATTAGGCCCTTCATATTACTCGACGGTTGACTGGGGCCAGCATCTAAATTGCGAGGGATGCCGCGGCCTGAAACTCGTGGCTGGGAAGGCGAGGCTCCCAGGTAAGGGACTGGAATATCATATCTTATAACATGTCCATATGATGCGAGATTTAAGTTGAGAACCCAAAATTTAAGTTGATGCTGCTATCTTTTCTTTTGCCAAATGCTTGGAGGTGCAGGCTATCCTAGACTAGCCTGGAGGCAAAGGCTGGGGGGTTCATTTGCCCTCTCTTTATGGGCGCGGCAAATGCCCCGGCGCGAGCCCTGTCATGAGCCACGGAATGGTCTTTATAGCAACATGGTTGCGCCAACCTTCCGGAGCCCCTGACCAACACACAGGTCCCGCAGCACGACTGTTTGGAATGTCGCGGGAACCTGTCGACACCACCCGCGAGCCTGCGAGAGGCTGCTTGACGCGCCTGGTCTCCGCGGCCAAGACGTTTGAGGGCACTGTGGTGCTGGCTTCCGGCAACTTGGCCGGTGGAACCCCAGGAAGGCCGCATTGGAGGCTTTACCATCCTGCTAGTCGCAAGAACCAATGAGACACGACAAGTCTGGGTGTTGCAGTTCGGAGTAGGACGGAGGGTGTTTGCCAACACGGCACACTTCGAAGCATTACAACGCTGGAGATTGCAGCGGGCTGCAAGTGGTGCCTTGCGTGAAGGGCATGTGAAACGTCTCGGCAGTAGCTCCCTACGCCATGCGCACTCACCAAGGCAGTGAGATTGCTGGGGTCGGTAGGTGCAGCAACCTGATTTGACACCCCCAAGTAGTGCTGCCTTCCGCATTCAGGACTTTGTTCTTCTGGCGGAGGCCATGGTCATCCAGTCGGAGTGTTGGAGTCAAGATTACAACTTAGTCTACGAATGACGAAGGGCAAGTCGTACTGAATCACTGAAGTGACACGCAGTGACCAGGCGTCGGGCTGCCGCCTCTTTTAGCTGCGGCGCTGAAGCGCCTGTCAGATGATGGCAGGTTCGGGAAGTCCAGCCACTGCAGTCTCCTAATGTAGCCGGGTTGGGCATGAAGGTCGTTGGGCTGCACACGGTGTTGCGCTTGGGCAGGGAGCCGTCGACATCTTCACTAAAGCAGAAGGCGGGACGGGCTGGGCAAATCGGAGACCGATGATGACAGCATCTTCTCAAGCTTGGTTGTGCTGGGCACCCTAGTTCTCTTACCAAGATTTCCCCTGCGTCAGGAGCCAAGTCATCCACGGAGTCGCTTTAGGATCCAACAGCCAAGACGATCCCCAGCCCCTGAAACGAGTTTGAACACTGAGCAACGACTACGCAGCAGGTCAATTCTGATACAGCGCTGATGCCATGTGATGTCGCCATGCGGCCATGAACCTGGCTGCCATAAACAACCAAAAAAATGTAAGAAACAAAACCTACAAGCCTTCTTCCGATCCTGTGCTGGGCTCCTGGAGTCAGATTTTCATGACAGAATTTTGCGCAGAAGGTGCAAGCGGTCACGGCCGTTTTCCAGCGCTCCGCCGGAGCTTCTGCCACGGCTGCCCTGGCGAAGCTGGGTTCCATGCTCCTTGTCGGAAGCTGAACGAAGATGTGCTACGCCAGCAGGCCAACACTACTATTACTATGATTATGATTATTATTATTAATTAATTATTATTATTACTACTGTAAGTACTATTAAGTATTATTAATTGTTATTAATTATTATTAGTTATTACTAACAGATTATTAATTATTATTATCTTGAGCAAAGCAGATCGCGAGCTTAGCGCCTTCCGCTTCTCCGTGGCTTGACGCGTCTTGTTCTCATGTTGAGATGAGGCTGTACGGTTGCCGATGGCATGACGCAAGCACCAACATGTCTTGCAGTGGTGATGCATGGCCATAGGCTGGAAGCCAGCACGGGCCTGCTCAGGAAGCAGGGAGAATTTAGGCCTCTCGTTTTTTAGCAAAGAGTATTGAGGTGCACGGACTTGAAGCCACACCCAAGTTTACGCTTGTTGTTATCGAGTGACGAGAATTTATTACAACAAGAAGCGTTTGTGGGTAGAGATGGTACTCCGAGTGTATACCTGCAGAGCCAACCAAAGCAGGGGCATCTTGAAAAATGCTGCACTTCCTGGGGATGCGATACTGAGATGTTCCTTGACCAAGGTTTGTGCAGACATGGGTGCCTCAAGAAGGCAGCGAACACTTCGGCGGCAGCTTGGATGAATGACTTGAGCTGCTGCTTGCTTCTGTAGCGAGCTAGCAACAGGAGGGTCAGTCGGAGTTGCAACAGGAGAACTGTCCGCGAGTCTCACAGCGCAATGATCAGCTTGCCTTGAAAGCATGAAGCCTTGAGGCATCAAAACCATGCCTGGACGATTTCAGGCTCTTGCGCTGCTGTGGTGCTGGATATATTTGTTGAAGTAGCTCGCTGAGTACCGAGCAGAATTGACCTCACAGTCAACTGAAAGACTGACCTGAGGCATTGTTGAATTAAAGCATACAGATGCCAACAACGCTCAACTAGCCTTCCTGCAGCCTTGGACCAGAGAATTCCAGGGCAGGTTGTGTCATGAGCCTGTGTGGCGTGGGCTGGTTGCACATGCCCACAACCATGCACGCGCACGCACGCGCCCACACGCTGGTCTGACTTGTGAGGCGATCATCGGAAGCCTCGCATCCCAGAGCTGCGCGCAGCTAGGCGCTTCCGCATGACCCGACGGGGGGTAGGGCATCAATGAAACCTATGCCCCAAGGTTCCGATCCTTACCTGGCGCATGTAGCTTCTACCCTTATCACTGTAGTTGTGTTTCATGAGATCGCCGTGTGGCGGTCGTTTCTGGTTCCAACATTGATGCTCCAAAGACACTCTCAGCTATTTCATATCAAAATTGCCCTGACGCTCCCACAGGATCTCATACGAAAACAAATGAGAAAGTCAAAGCATCGAACAAAAAGCCATCGCAGCTTTGCTGCATGTTTTCTTGCCGATGGTGTTTACGAAAGCTGCCACCGTGACAAATGTCTGAGTTATTGGGCTCATGGTGCCGCGGCTATCATTTTTCATCCTGTGCTCTGCACACATGTCATTGTAAGCATCTCAGCTTGAATCTCAGCCCTACTCGTAGCTGCGTAGGTTGTATTGGAGACAGATCCCGTGCAGTCAGGGGACCTGCAGGGACGTTTCGGTCAGCAAGTGGCAGCGTTCCGCAGGAGCCACCGCTTATGAAGGTCAGGGTTTTGTTCTGTGTCTGTCCCGTGCGGCCCTCTTTACCACTCTCGTCACGATAGTCACTACAGCAAATCCCGTAGAGAGCAGCCCGGAATTTGGGGGTTTGGGGTTGTGGGTGTGGGAGGGGGGCGGGCGGGCTTAATTCAGGGTTTATAGGGTCTACAGGGCTGGGGGCCTTGTTAAACGAAACTCCAGTTGATAAGCGTTGCATCTTTATTATGGCGGTGATCTACTATATAACCGTTTTGCCCAGCTCGGCAGGACCCTTGTGGAACCGATTGGCCTTGGGGACAGTCTCGACTGGCTTGCGGTGTGGTCAGGCGCGCTCGCTTGTCCCCAGTTTTAGGATCCTGCCGTTAATCAGCGATCTTACAAGTGGCAAAAGGAGGCAAGTTTTACTATGGGCCCTGAGAACAAGCAAACACCTTTGGCACATGCATGGTAGGACGTCGTTCGAAGGGACGTGGGTTTGTTATCTGCCTAGTTTCCGCAGAGAATTCGCAGGCAACTTGCGATTGAGTTGTGTAAATGGACCCCTGCGACTGCCGTGGTTGTCATGTTAAGGGCGAAACCCATTCACTGCAATTAATCGCGGCCTCAAGGCGTTGTAGGAGTTCCAAGGCGTTGTAGGACGAGGCTCGTCTTTTGCGTGTTTGCATGATGTAC
Source organism: Symbiodinium natans (assembly GCA_905221605.1). Taxonomy (NCBI): domain Eukaryota; class Dinophyceae; order Suessiales; family Symbiodiniaceae; genus Symbiodinium; species Symbiodinium natans. Next base: position 354,503 of record CAJNDS010002512.1, read on the forward strand.
ATGGTGTAGCCGAATGAATGTGTAGATGTGTCGATGCATCGCCGTCCAAACCGTTGGCGCTGGGCTTTCCCAGAATGCCCACCCAAAAGCCTCAAGGAGCCTGCGCGCTCTTCTGCCCCAGCCAGGGCGTTTGTGCCAGTCTCAGCTCCAGCGAAGCATTAGATGATGCAAGAAGCGTGCTGCTACAAGATCTTTCGCAGAAGAAAAGTGCCAAAGTTATGTGGGGATTTTGCAGACTTGATCAGACTTGTCTGTAGGACCGTGATAGATGAGAGAAGGGTATTAGATGTACTCCGCCGCAAGGTCACAAGACAGAGTCGTAGCAACTAAACAGGACAGACGAGACATACGGGACCATGCGGGGGCCATACAGGTCTTTCGAAGATGTCCGGCAGCGAGCCTCCAAAGGCGATCCCAGCCTGTAACACTCAGAATAGCTTCTACAGAAAGCTCTTCGGGTTGAGACGAGCTCAAATCGGTGACCATGTTCTGCCTTAGAAAAGGGCCCCCTGAGGTGCCGATGCCTTGTCCTCCCTGCGGCACTGCATCGAGAGCTCCGCAGCGCAGCGGGCGGCCGATCGCCTGGGAGCGCCTCGGCAGCATTTGCAAGCTGGGGGTGCCGGAAGAAGTGTGGTTGAATACACGCAGGCAGCACGCAGGCCCTTATGAGGGACTACTTTGTCTATATAGGGACTATGTAGGGTATCTATAGGGGTTTTATAGGGGAATAAATTTAAGTATCCCTTCTAGGCGTCCCTCCTTATACCCCTCAGTTGTTGCATGTTGGTGTTGCCGTTACGGCTGCGCTGCAGGCCTAACTCACCCAAGCTAGCAGCGAGCCACCGGAAACACGCATGACAGCGCTCGCCGTAGTCACTAGCTGCGGGAGAAACGGTCACTGCAAGACAGTGGCCCGTTTTTGGCCAAGACAAAAACGAGCTCCACGCCTCCTGTTGACCAGAGGAGCTGAAGCTCAACCTCGGTGACCCACAGGCTGCAGGCACCTCATGGACCTCATCTGTTGTGATCCGTTGTGGTAGTTTGGTTGGTCGGGTCCTGCAAGGTGTCAGCATTGATGAGATGCGACGCCGTACCCGTTTCCTCGAAAACCTTCAAGTATAGTGCTGTTCGGAAGGGAAATCGTGCATCGGATCCAAAGCCGTAGCTGTTGTGACAGGGAGCGGGGACGAAGTGGAGGCTGATGCGGAGGCTAGGCCGGAATACACACACACACACATATATATATATATATATATACGTATATATATATATATATAATATACATATCAGTCTTTTGTGCCGCAGGGTTTCCGTTTTGACACCGCATGGACTGGCATGGTGGTTGCAAGAGTCTCGTTTATATCGCCGGCCGTTGGTTGACCTGCATCTTTGTTTTGCAAGTCCCAGATGCTGTGTGAATGCTCCCTGCAAATATGGGGTTTCCGAGAATGATGAGGGTAGCTACTTTGGGGGTCCTCATACAGGGAAATATGCTAATTTTGGGGCGGGGATACAGGGGTTCACTTTTTTTTGAAATACCCTTATCTCAACACCATAATGAGCACCATGTGTCACCAAGCTCGCAACCGATCGGCAGGACGCTCGACGGGCAGAGGACATCGCGGAGATGCGGAGTGGCTCGACACAAGCATATCAGCATATACACAGCGCATCAACAAATAAATGACAATATGTATATATACACACATAGAATCATACATAGAATCATACATATCCACACACACACACACACACACACACATATATATATATATATATATTTATGCACTAGTTCACCAAACGCTGTGTCAACACTACGGGGGTTCCAGCCGGAAGAGTAAGAGAGGGGCTAGATCGAGGGGCACGCGGCGTCCGCGGCCCGGGACCGGGCGCTTTGCTTGTACAGCTTGGAACAAGAACCCTAAACCCTAAGCCCTAACCCTAAACCCTAAACCCTGAGTTTACTTGTGCAGTACCCAGTAGGTGCTCCCCAGATCAGCGGGCGCAGCTCGAACTCCTAGAGAAGAGCTCTTGCTATGCTGTGTGGGGGTGTTTCTCGACCTGAAGCTGACTTGACATGCCGTGAGGCCAATGCCAGGCAGTCGTTGCTCGCTTTGACGAGCAGGCGTGCCGGATGGAGCTCGGTTTTGCGATGGTGTGTCATGCTGTGTCGATCTGTTCACATCCAGCGTTTCAAGGCCACTTACATCCCTTTACAACGTCAGTGTCGCATCAATCATCACACACATAAATAAGTCAGCCAATCAATGAAAACATGCAGACTATATAAAGAAGACTATAAATAGATAAATATGTATATATGTAAATGTATATATATATATATATGTATACGTATATGTATATACATCGCCTTTCTTGGCGGCCTACCTCGCACGGGATCCAAGATCCGGGCCCAAGATCCAAGACACACTTTCCACTTTCCAATGTCCTTTCCACTCTTTTTGCTCTCGACCGTCTCGACCTATGCTTTTCTGCTTGCATCTGTTCCAAGTGCCCCCCCCCCCCCCCCACCCCCATCCCCCGTTTCAAAAGCACGTGCAGGTGGGAATGTTGGAAGGAGCACTTGTCCGAAAACAAAGTGGCGAGGGCATAGGGCCAAAATGAAGACCTGAAAAGGCAGTCGAAAGCGAAAAGTTGAAAGTGGCCCCAAAAAATGAGAAAGCAGAAGGCATAAAATGACGAAGCATAGGCCTCCAATGTGCCAATTTAGCCATGTTCTAATGGGGGGCTAATTGTATGATGTGAATGAAGTTCAGAAATGTTTTGTGTTTTCAGAATGCAACTGTTGATGGAGGAAATCTTGCACCGCGTTAAATGGCCAAGCAAAGTAGAGACCCCGCGCCCCCTTCTTAATGTTGACTGTTGATCCTTGGAAGTGCCGTGGGTTCGAATGACAAAAATCTTGCACCACCTCGGTGTCCATCATCGTCAACATAAAAAAGGGGGTGCGGGGTCATGCTCATGTGTCGTGTCACCTGTTATTCATTAGGTGGTGCAAAATTTCCTCCATCAACCGAATGTATTATTCTACGAATGCTCCTCGTTACCTGATTGAAAATGCGATTAGACACGTCATTTGTTGCCAACAACAATTAACAAGTTAATCGTCGAATTCCAGAATTCCAGATTCTTCATACCCTAATTCCAGATTCTGGAATTCTGGAACTGGGGGCCTGAAAAAATTCTGGAATTCTGGATTTCTGGAACTGGGGGCCTGAACAAATCTAGATGCTCTGGAATTCTGGAAGTACGACTCCTGCAAAAAGTGTGCAAATCAGTAACTCCGGACTTCTTAAATGAACCAGCTGAAGAATCTAAATGTCTAATGTCCTGGAAACCGCAACCGGTGCCTTATCGTCTTGTGTGCAAAGCCTTTCGTATCCTCTGTTTGGCAGCCATCATGTGAAATTATATCCCAAAATTTACACAATTTGATATACTTAACCCATATAATAAACAGATTGATAACATGCACAATATAACATTATACATAACAGAAGTTGGAAAGGGTAACGCATTTTTCAATGAAAGTATGGTTTATGTTATGGACTGTTTTTGAAACAGTTATTGAATGATACAATAGACTGTAAACTATTATATTATAAAGCTCCAAAGGATGTATGCAAAGTTATTACGAGAGTCTTATTGACGATTCATATCATACAGCAATTACAGACAAGTACGGCGATAATGAACAATAATATTTGAAGAACATTTTAGCTATTACGGCAGGAGTGTTAGAAAAGTCGTATAATACAAGTCAAAGAGGTAGCACATTTACATTAGAAGAAGCATGTTATCACCAAAGTAAAATGAACTTTAATGACTGGTTTTGTAAATATATATAAAACTTGTTATTACAATATGCTACAACAATTCATAAACATGATATTGATGAAGTGTACGGGCATAACACTATGAGAAGATGGAAAGATGGAATATTACAATTTGGCAATGAAATAGGCGGCTGGCGAATAGAAGAGAACGAAAACTAGTAAACGAGTAGACTGCCTTCTAAAATGTATGAAACGAAGCCCCTGTGTATGAAAAGATTGATATTGAAGTTGGGGACGAATGGAAAACATATGTAATAGCATTCTAAAACAAAATCAGTAATGACTAGAGGTTTATATCCAGGAACAGGAAAAGTTGTATCGGTGAAGGATTTAGTAAGATGATACGAATGCATAGTTTGCAGTGCGAAATAATAGGCAACCGCAAGACAGACTAAACGATGGTGTTAGTGCCACTACGTAGAATAAGCATATCCATCTTGTTTCTTAGGTGATGTTACAGGACACTCGGGTCTTGTGAGCTGTGCTTATTGGGAGATACTCGTATATTTAAGTCTTCTTATTGGGTGATGTTGCAGGTCAGTCACTCTTCCTAGGGTCTGGGGCCTTATAAGTTTTGAAATACTTAGTGTATAGCCAGTTCCATTAAACTCATGAGTTGTTTTTATGTCAGACGGATACAGAGAGACCATGGGAAAGTATCGGTGTTTGCCATGTTTCTTAAGTTTTTTATAAGTGGAGAAGAGAGACAGTGAAAGAAAGAGACAGATCCAGGTGTGGATCTGTGGGGAGGGCCTTGGTAGACGTCGAGTATCCATCCATCGATCTTCAGATTCCCAGCCTCCAGATTCGAGACTGCTGGACTTCTAGACTTCTTTCTTCGGATGCTGGGAAGGCATTTGCTGACCTAGCATAGTGGGATACAGAAAAAGCATCGTAAAACGCGGGTTCCGGGAGGGGGGGGGGGGTAGCATATATATATATATATATATTCTCACACCCCTCCCCATGACCTACCGTGAGGCCGTGTCGGAGTAAGAAATCCATACTTAGTCATAGGTATGAATTTAATAAGAACCCTCTTAATTGAACGAAAACCCTATGAAATTCATACGAACCCTATTAAAATAAATAAGACTCTTTATTGAATCAATAGGAATAATGACTTGGAATCATATATTTGAGTCAGAGGAACTCTTTATCAAACGTCATAGGAATGCCATTAAAATGTAGAAAAATAATAGGGCCCCCCATGAAGAATAGTAGGGAGCCTGTGAAAATGAAAAGGGGCCCTTTTTGAATCCACGGGAATGTGGGAATTCCATTAAATCCAAATAGGAATCCTATTAATATTTCTCTTAATCTTGTTATGATGCATTAGAATCCTATTCAATTTATGAGGAACCCCACTAAAATTCATAAGAACCCTTTTACAAATTAAGAGGAATCTTTTACATGAAGAGGGTCCTACCATCAATAGGATATTATAAGCAACACCACTAAAAATCATAAGAACCCTATTGGAATCCTTTGAAAATGAAGAGAAATCCTACTAAAATTAGTAGGAACCAATAGGAATCCTATAAAAGTAAAAAAAAGTGGTTCGGATTTCTAGGCTTCCTGTTAGAATTCATGTGATTCCTATTAGAATTAATGGGACAGGAATGCTATTCAAATCTCCAGAAAAAACCATTCCAATTACTTTGAAAGTCACAAACATGAATAGGAACCAATAGGAATCCTAAAAAAAGTATGAGTCCTTTTCATTTTCAGATGGACCCCTATTGAAACTAAAAGAAGCCACTTTAAAATGTTTGAGAACCTTGTTGAAACTCATAAGAACCCTGTTTGCAAAAACGTATTAGGAATCCTGCTACATTGAATAAGAACCCTATGAAAATTCATAAGAATATTCTGAAATGGTAGAGGAGTCCCATGAAGATGGTTAGGAACCCTTTGACGTTAATCGAATTTATTAGGAACCCCAGTAAAATTCATAAGAACCCTATAATTGATAAGAATCCTTTTAAAATGAAGAGGCATCCTACTAAAAATAATAGGAACCAATTGGAATCCTACAAAATTCAATGTGGTTCCTTTTCAAAATTTCTTGGCTTCCTGTTAGACTTAATGTGATTCCTATTAGAATCAATAGGACTAGGAATGCTATTCAATTTTCAAAGAATACCATTAAGATTACTTGGAGACTCACTAAAATGAATAGGCACCAATATGAATCTTAAAAAGATTTTTAATTTCAAATTTCAGAGGAGCCCTGTTAGCCACTTGAAAATGATTAAGAACCTTGTTGAAATGCATAAGAACCCTATTGAAAAGTATTAGGAATCCTCTGATATTGAATAAGAACCCTCTGAAAGTTCATAAGAATATAAGTAAAATGAAAAGAAGTCCTATAAAGATGGTTAGGAACCCTTTTACATTAATAGGAATAGGAATGCTATTGCTGAGATTAATATAAGACTGACCAAAACGAACGAGCCTCCAAGCATGCTGACACGTCTTGCTTCGAACCAAACCGTCCACTGGACAGCTACATATAGAGCTGAACGGTTCTGGCCCGAGAGAGGTACGAGGCAAAACCAAAAACCCAAAAAACCATCTTGTTTAGAGAATGGAGAGGGGATTTTGAAAAAGATGTTTTTTTTGGTCTTGCCTCGTAAAAAGATGGTTTTGCATAGGAAAACCAACTTTTCACTCGCAAAAAGATGGTTTTCCTTAAGAACACCACGCCAAAACCATCTTTTTGCGAGGTAAAAGTTGGTTTTTGGCTCCAAAACCATCTTTTACGAGGCAAAACCAAAAAAAAAGCATCTTTTTTAGAGAATGGGGAGGGGATGTTGAAAAAGATGTTTTTTTTTGGCTTTGCCTCGTAAAAAGATGGTTTTTCATAGAAAAACCAACTTTCCCCACGTAAAAAGATGGTTTTGGACACAAAAACCAACTTTTCCCTCGTAAAAAGATGGTTTTGGAGCCAAAAACCAACTTTTACCTCGCAAAAAAGATGGTTTTCCTGAGGCAGACCAGACCAAAACCATCCTTTTACGAGGAGTTGGTTTGTCTATGAAAACCATCTTTTTAGGAGGCAAAACCAAAAAAAACATCTTTTCCAACATCCCCTCCCCACTCTCTTAAAAAGTTGGTTTTTGTTGTTTTTTTGGTCTCGCCCGTCTCGGCGTCCAGTCCTGTGGTCCGTGTGGGGTCTGTTTTGTCGAGAGACAGCCACTGAGAGTAGCAAAAAGCGGCATAGGGCACGAGCGGGTTTTTTAACGGTATTTACGAGGGAAACAGATCTGGGTAGGTCATGGGGGGGGTGTGTCCATATATATATATATGTGTGTATATAAAACAAGTGTAGTCTCTCGCAAGCAGAGAGGTGGGTGAAGTCTTGGATGACGTTGGGCACGTTGCTGAGGGCGACATGCCAGGCAGCGTTGGAGACTTTCAGTGCAACCGCATGCAACAGGAACTGGTAGGGCTGGCACTGCGCAGGTGTTGTGTCAATGGCCGTGCTGGAAGGCGTGGGCTGGAGTGGATGTGTTGAAGATCTTGTTGGCACACTTCCGCAGTTTCAAGAGGAGCATCTACGAGCGATGTTCACATTAAACGGAGCGTACCAGCCAGAACCATTCCCTTTCAGTAGCAACAGCACGTCACGTCAAGCACGAATGCTCGCTTGAGATTGCAAGGCGTGATTGTCGGCGCAGCTGAAAGTTGAATTGCGGACTTAGGTGCTTGACGGTAAATTGCAGTCTGACAATGTGCAGTCTCCAGACAAACCATGAAACACCGAGACACGGAGAAACCTTTGTCCAGTAGGCTTGGAGCGAGTTCTGACCTCTGCCTGCGCTGGCCTCGCGCTGCCCGCTGCGGATCCTCTGTGGCCAGGGGGTGCGACGGAGGCTGTTGATGGCTCTTGCGGTTGCAGCAATCGGAAAGTCCAGGGTAAGTGTAACAGCGAAAGCAAGTCATCCAGCACATGGCTCCCGCAACTTGCAAAAAGTCTCCTTCACCCCCAAATGTGCTTGCCATCGCTCTGCACAAGTTCACCCGACATCTGAGATCCTACACACGTACCAAGTTCTTTAAGGCTTTTTTTCCTCAGTGCGCTATTCGCTCTTCTCACTATGGTCCGCAGTTTTTGAAGAGAGAGATTTCTGCAGATATTCGGGCTTCAAGCAGAGCTGGGGGGGGGGGAGGGGCATGATCCGCGAAGAAGCAATGGTGATCGAATGGTCCTCAGACCCCCATCCTGCTGACACGCGGGAGATGTGGGATCAGACCGCGTTGAACCAAGAGATTCAAAACTTGCGAAACTTCATTGCAGGGCAGCTTGGCTGGCAAGGAGTGAAGGGTTTCAGGTGGTACCCTGACATCCCTCATGGTAAACCAGTGTATGTGTGCACACGCCTGTTCAAGCTCGGCTTCCGATCCTGGACATCATGTGAAGCTTACTGCGTAGGATTGCGTAGGTCGAGGTTGCCTAGATACAAGTTGGGCAGCTATGTGGTGACCCCCGGCCTTGTTGAGTGTCAACCTTTGGTACGACCTGCACGTGGCTTGTGCCTCAGGCAGTTTTCACAGCAGGCCGAGCTGTTACAGAGCTTGACCCTTCAGGCCCAGCGAGGGTAATCATGCATAGGCCATGCAGATGCCGGTTTGGGGTATGCTACTCTGTAGAGAATGTCAGGCGGACCACCGGTTGACGGGGTTCGAGAGAAGGGGGCAGGTTCAGGACATGATCCTCAACCTATGCAGACCTACTGAAGGTGCTAGAGCCCATTGAGGCACGTGTTTTCCGGCCTTCCACAGGAAAGCCTGTCACGGACGGTACTTCACAAGGAAAGGAAGCAAACCTTCCTGAAGCCTCACGATCCAAGCCTGCAGCTGTCTACTAGAGTAGAGGTATCAAGACATGGTTCTTGTTCAAATCGCAGTCGCGCAGTGGCTGCGCAGGTTCAGTCGGCGCACAGCGGGATGGCTGGTCAACCGTTACGTAAGGTGCCAGTGAGAGAGGGCAGGAGAGCGTGACGAGAGAGCGAGAGAGAGAACACTTCTTTCCTTCTGCACACGTAACCCCCCCTTTGGAGGAAAGAAAGTAAGAAAGAAAGAAGGAAAGAACGTTTTCTCTGACCCGGCGAAATCATCTAAGATTCAACCAAACTATGCTGCCACTACATGCCATGGTGCTAGAAGAGTCTTGAGCCTTTGTTCCAAGAGGTTGAATACGAGAGAGAGAGAGAGTGCTGCGGAAGCCTGTCAATCCCAGCCGCAAGGCGGACAGCCATGTCCCAAATGGGATGACATCGCCACCTTTAAGCGACCTGACGGCACTGGCTTCTGCTTGGCCCCGAAACCGGCTTCTCCTGCATTCTGTATTCATATCGGGGCGTTCGCTTTTTCACACTGAACATCGAAACCTTGTCAAGCTTTAGCATCCCACGGCTGGTTGACAGCCTATTTGGCTTTGGAACGGGTTGGAAGCTGCATCCTGATGTGAGTTGCACATTTGGTCCAGCCTGGCCTCTAGAGCACAGGCTCCCCCGAATAGCATTGCTAGGGACACTACAGATGCACGCTGACTGCCTTGTGAGACGGATCGACATGAACTGCAAAATCCCTGGTTTCGAAATCCAAGAAGCAGTGCATCTTCCGAGCCTGCCCTTCAACCAAGCCATCCCAAGTTGCTCTTAAAGGCGATTAGAATCGGCCGCCACATGTGTGGTAGTGGTGGTGGCCTGCGGGGTGCGTACTTGGGTGGGCATGAGATGGAGTAGGCACACTCGGGAACCTTCCACTGTGGGGCGTACCCAATGTGCGCACACTGCTTCTTGTCACGGTTGCATGGGCGGTGGGGTTGGCTGATGCTGCACTGTGGCAGGGTCGTGGCGCACACTGGGGTGCAAGTCGTTTACGGTTTTTGCGTGCTGGTGCTTGATGTGGTTAGAGATTCTAAAATATGGTTCATGTATGGGTAGCACGACCCGAACCAGGTCCTTTGACGCCGCCAAAGTCACTCCAGAACGAGAAGAGCGGTTTGGCTGAACCTTCCTTTTGCTCATTGCTCCAGTTTTGTCGTAATTCGGGTGCAAAGGCATGATTAATGCGTTGCCAAACCGATAAGATTCCAGATCGGTTGTGGGTAAACGTCATGATCGGAGACTGCCCAAGTTCAGGAAGGGAATGTCAGACCCCGAAAGGGAAGGAGTGGTTTCCATGATCTTGTGGGAATTGCCTGCGCCCTCTCGATGTCAGGGCGAGGCCTGCAGGACTCTCTCGAACGGGATAGTTTTGCTTCTGCCTGCGGCTAGAAGGACATCTTCTTCTTTTTTTCTGATGCCAAACGAATGACGGCTGCAACAGTGCTGCCTTTGTCACGTCAGCCGTGGCTTAAGAAGCTGTTATAAATTGCCACCCTAAACCCTATAGCCTATAACACTATAACCCTATAACCCTAAACCCTGAACCTACCTCGGAGACGTTGTCGGAGGCGATGGACTGGAGCAGCTTTTTGGGTCCGCCGACACATCCCGGGAACCCACAGCGGAGCCGCCAGTCTGGGAAGCAGGACTTGAGGAAGTTTAAGTGTTCATCAAAACGGGGTTGTTGCGAGCATTGCTATTTTTTTTATATTATTGCCGTTATATGAAGTTCTGGGACCATGTTGGTGCCAAGCCCCCACAAGAATGCCAGCTGAAAGTAGGACTCGTTGGGATGCATGACGTAGAATCCCTATCTGAGCGCCTGACGGAGGGCTAACAGGCCCCCCATGCTTGTCATCCTTGTGCCCCTCCATAACCCATGCTGAGAACCTCTCGGGCTTGGCCATGTTCAGGCATGTCATGTCTGAGACGGAAGCGCAGAAGCAGCAGCGATCCAGTGACCACCGCAACAACCTGAACATGGACATGGACAATGTCGACATAGATGAGACAGATTCTCAGGCCCATTGTTCGTTGCTCATGGCCCATCGAAGGAGTTGTGTTGCTCTCCACTAGCTTTTGAATCGGGTGCCTTTCAAGGCGATGGTCTGAGATGTCCGGTAGACTGTGTGTTGCCTTGCGCCAGATGTGCAGAGATGTGCATGGCATAGATGTGCATAGATGTGCATAGACGCGCAGTATAGCGGCACCGTGAGGCTGCGCTCCAGCGCAACAAGTTTGCAGCGATCCCGGCGAAGACGGGTGAGCTTTCGCACCTGACAACCGACGATGATGCGGGAGTGGATTGGCACAACCCGAGAGATGTGGCGAAGTACTTGACCCGGAGCTCCGTTTTCATCTACGGGATCATGGGTGTCATCCTCTTCAACTTGATCTCCCTGGGAATCGAGGTTGACATTGCAGCGCAAAATGGCTCGGACCAGGTCCCGATATGGTTCGACTACATGAACATGGTCGTGGTCTGCATCTTTGTCATCGAAATCACCGTGAACTTCATCGCCAACGGTTTTTGGGGCTTTTGCTGCAGTGGCGACAAATTCTGGAATTTCTTCGATCTTGTCATCGTGTCGCTGCCTCTCGGCCTCTCTCAAGACAACATACTAACGGTACTAACGTACGAGTCACAGCATTGCAGCCGCTTCTTTCAGCGTGACGTGAAGCCACAATATGCCTCAATATGGCACAATATGCCACAATATGCCACAATCCTTCATGGAAGCGACAACCCAGAAGATTCAGGTCGGTAGTGGAGACGGTCGTCAGCTTCATGGCCAACTCTCTTCCATCTTCTCAGGCAAGCTTGCGTTTACATGTGGCTGCCGTTTGGTAATGCAGATTAGCATAGCTCGACATCCGACAATAACCTTAGAACACTGCTCTTGTCCAGCAGAAGAGTGGGTGCTTCCGACATCTGACGAGAGCAGGTTTGGGCTGAAGACTCGTTTGGGCACGCGCACTAGGACCCTAGGATCAGGACAAGGCGACAGTAAGCAGAGAACGCCGTCCTCAGCACAACAGGATCCGTCCATGGTTTTCTTCCAGCGATCACACTTCTTGCATGACAGGTCAGTCCCGCCCATTTGCGCTTCATGCGGCCGATACGCTTGGCCCGAGCGTTGCGAGGGGTGCGGGTCATGCGGCTGTTCCTAAGATGAATTCAGACAAATCATTGTGGCACGAGTAGAGTTTGGCTTTAGATTCTGGAAGTGTGAAGTGCCTGAAATTCAGTGATCCTTAACAGAGTCGCGGGAGCTTCATTCCGCTTGAGTTGGAAAACATCTCTTTGGACGTGAACATCGTGAACCCTGAGGTTCCGCTATGTGGGCGCGTTGAGGACGCTCCTGCTGTCGTGCTCTTAGAGCAGGCATTGGAAACGCATAGTCGCGCGATTTGGTCTCTTCGCACGTGCTGCATGATTGTAGTTGCTGTAGTTGTGGTGCCCTTTGCCCCACGATGGCGAGATACTCAGGTCCATCATGAGCAGCATTGCCTCACTATTTTGGACAATTGTGTTGCTGGTGCTGTTGCTCCTCGGCCCACATTCTTCTATAGGCTGAGGGCATCCAGGGCAGAGAACTGTTCACATTATTATTACTAGTAATATTAATAGTGTTAGCATTAGTAGTATTACTATTACTAGTCTATTATTAGTATTAGTATTCGTATTATTCTTATAATAATAATTATTATTATTAGAAATATGTGGATTTGTGAGCCGAGGTTCTACAGCTTTGGCGTGCTCGTCACGCAGCTGGTGTCCGATCATTGTGAGGCACCTTTACTTCTCTATTCCAATTCTTGTTGCGATGCTGCCGGAGTGAGTCCTTTGCACAGCTACCAATTGTTAATTGCCGAATGAGCGTGAACATGAACAGTGCCGGAATGCCCCGAAGAAGCAACGGAGCTAGATCTTGCCTGACAGTGCTGGGCGGATGCATTGCAGTCGGTCGGCAGGTGTGTAACATTTAAAGTTTGGCGGGGCTGCATCAACTTGCAACCTTGTATCCGTTCTGCATGATCAACAAGCTAAGTTGCAGCCACTGTCGCTGAACGGTACGGCCACCTCCTTCGCTTGCACAGCGCGGGGCGAACAGCGACCCAATGAAACTTCAGGACAGTGAAAGGTTGATTTTGCTTCGGCTTTTAGCCGTGCGAACTTTACCTCACTCTTGACTTCCTTGACTCCTGATGTGATGTGAATGCTGTCCCCTTTTCTCCCCTTAGGAGCGGTTCATACCATTGTGTGCAGCTTTGCTTTGCTTCGCTTCTCTGATGCGGAATTCCTTCTGTGCGTCCAACTGGGCAGTTGCCGGTGTTGCTTTGCTGTGGGCTCTCTTGCAGTCCCAGGTCCTGCTGCACCTTTCCGGTTTTTAGGAGGTTGTAGGCGGTGGTTGTCGTTTAAGTTTCAGTTGCTCAGTTGCTTCCTCGTCACCCTCAAAAGCAGGGTAGCCCGGATACACCGCCGGCAGAAGTAGGTGTGGTCTGGTCTTCCTACTAGCTTTACCCTAAGTCCCGTTTGACCACCTGAGTGCACCTGAGTTTTCCCACGTGCAAGGGTCCAGTATGGTCCAGTGGACACATGGTACCCGAGCATCTGCTCCCGCTATCTAAGCAACTAAGGTCGTCACCGTATTTCTACATGGGTCCCAGCAGATATTGGTCGAGCGTGATCGAGACTCTCCTCAACTGGTCTGGTGCTTGCTTTTTTGTTCAGGGGCTGGGGTAGAGCATGCGATTGCTTCATGGTCTCTTTTGCAGCTGTCTTTTCCAGTTCTGCTGGGCTCGAGGATTTGCACACCGGGATGGTCTTTAGTACACGTGGCTCAAGGCTCCAGGATTGTACTACTCGTACTGCGTTTTGGAGGGTTTGGAACAGCATGCGTTGTGATGATCTTCTGATGTGGTGAATAGGAACAGCATTCAGAGACCTCCGTGCCTTCAAGACTGCATTCTCAAGAAGGGAATGTGGGCCTCTGGCAAGGAAAGTATGTTGACCCTCTTCATGGCCATCTCTGGTGGAATTGATTGGGACGATGTGCTCTGGCTTTACACCGTTCGTTGTGTTTCTAATTGAGCAGGCCGACGGCGCGTAGCATGCGCATTCCGTTGCAGACACAAGCCGGCACACAGCCGCCGTACGCGTAGCTGGTCTCTGAGATGTTTCAGGCGGCTTATTGCAGGCCAGCTAGTTGGCTGCCCATGCTTGTTTCACCAGGCGTTCCCCAAAAAGTTCAATCCCAATGTTAAACTTCTCAAGCATTACATAGGTAGGAAGGCATGTGAGGGTTGTTCCTTTGGCCGGCTCTTGTGACATGATTGCGAGGGCGGCGATCAGCGAAATCTCGGCCATACGCAAGCGCGCACAAGGTTAACTACCCTTAGCCAAACAGTCAAGTCTATTGCAGAGCAACAATAGCATACAAGAGCAACCAAAGCTGTCTGCTTGCATCCGCTTCCTTCCCTTCCACGAAAAGCTCCCCGAATCATGGTCGCTAACGCGCGCGGATACTGTTCAACCATACGGCCGGTGGATGGTACGAATACGCTCCCATTGCAGGAACTAGGGTTTAGGGTTTAAGGTTTAGGGTTTAGGGACAGCCTGCCACAAAATCAGATCTTGTAGTGGTGCAGTTTGCAGGCTCCAAGTCAGCAGGAAGTTACAAACACCCTCGAGGATGTTACAGTCTGAGTTGTTCGTTTTCGCAGGTAGAAAGGCAACGGTTCATTAATTGGCAGCCACAGCTGTGATTTCTTCTTGTTTCGACTCGCGTGGGTTTGCCGCAAGGCGTCCAGCTAGCAAGTGCAGCAACACAGTACCCGCTGCAACCACTGCAAGAGCCATGCTTTCAACTCGTCAGTGAGACCAGGCATTGACGGCTCTCAGGGACATTCCGATCGCATTTACGGCGATGGTTCTGTACATCATCATCACAGCCTCCCGGCGATGTCCAGAAACATTTACAACATTAATAACTTGCCTTTGAGGATATTGGAAATAGGTCTGCTTAGTTCGGAGGGTTCAACTCCAAGTATGGATTCGTGGGTTGCGAGGTGCCACATCAACATCAGAGATGGTGAAGGAGTACCACAGTAGTAGCACACGTCTACACGTCATAGACCATTCCCCTCAAGCTACCCACATCCATGTGGCAGAGTGACCAAGGTATTTACAGTCGTCAACGTGGTGACAGGCGTCTTCTGCAACACGGCAGCTCGCTTTCCGTATTCTGAGGCACATAATTTCACGAACCCTTGCTGACCGTTTCTGGTGTGGCGGTGTTGGACCGTCTCCGACTTCAACGCTAATACCTGCCAGCTGAACTGCAGTCAACCTGCGTTGTTGCGACACAGTCCCTGCAACGGCGGTCCTAAGTAAACAATTGGGCTCAGAAACGTGTCGCGAACTGATCGCAACTGATCATTGCTACCGCAGCAGGACTAGTTTGCGAATCATGCTTCGACTTCCCCACAGCTCGGGGCAACTTTCCGGCTTGCGACATGCGACATTCCGATCAGCCAGATGCGTTTGACCTGATCTGGAGCCAGAAACATGCAGAGACAAGTCGATTATCCAGAGACCGAGGCCATCGAAAGCGCCGCGGCTGACAAGGACATCGCTGTCATGAGCTTAGTGTCTATCCGACACGCGTTTGAAACTCGATGACGTTCGCGCTTGCATCATGCAGACACTTCAGGTCATGAAGCAGATGCGGAAGCAAGCTGCGCAGGCACTTCTGAGCCAAGGATGTCAACCTGAGCAGCATTGAAGTCAAGTCCCCCTCCCCCCAACGCTCTCGAAGCACTCTGTCAGCTGCCTTCTGGTTCCTGCCGGTGGCCTGCCAGGTCCAAGTTCTGAGGCATGTGTTCACGGAGATCAACAACAATAACACGGACACCATCAGCATGCAAGACCTCCAGGCAAGAGGGGCACTGTGCGCTTGACATCTTTTCCGGGAATTGGCAAATAACTCCTTTCTGGTCTACCAGCAGATTGCCAGGGTCGGCGGACCCTAAGCCCATAAGCCCTAAACCCTGAACCGCGTGCGTGTAAGAGCGCGCGTTAGCAGCATCACGCTCCCTCTCTATCCCCTGCGTTCTCTTCTCTCTCTTTTCTCTCTTCTTTGCTCTCTCCCCTCTCTGTCTTCTCTCTCTTCTCTCTCTTCTCTCTCTTCTCTCTCTTCTCTCTCTTCTCTCTCTTCTCTCTCTTCTCTCTCTTCTCTCTCTTCTCTCTCTTCTCTCTCTTCTCTCTCTTCTCTCTCTTCTCTCTCTTCTCTCTCTTCTCTCTTCTCTCTCTTCTCTCTCTTCTCTCTCTTCTCTCTCTTCTCTCTCTTCTCTCTCTTCTCTCTCTTCTCTCTCTTCTCTCTCTTCTCTCTCTTCTCTCTCTTCTCTCTTTTCTCCCTTCTCTCCCTTCTCTCCCTTCTCTCTCTTCTCTCTCCGCTCTCTCCCTCTCTCTGTCTTTTTCCCTTTCTCGTTATCATTATTCTGTCTTTTTCTCTCCCTCTCTACTCTCTTTCTCTCTGTCTCTCTTTCTCGTTCTCTGTTTTTCTCGTTAGCTTCGAGCGCCCGCATCGGCGGGGTGGGCCGGGAACTGTAAAGGCATCCAAAACACGCGTTTTCTCGGTAGGGTGAGGGGGCGGTGCGGGCGGGGGGTTTGGGGCTGTGCTGCAGCCCTTTACATATTCCGAATCCGAAGCCATGAAACCTTCAAAGCCATTTCAACCTCCAGGACCGTTAAGGAAGGGGGTAAGGGTAGGAGGAGGACAAGGTGTCGGGGTTTGGGGCTGCGTTGGTGCCAGGTAGGGAGGGGGTTGCGGCAAAGGGCGGCAAGGGCTCGGAGGCTGTGTGGGTTTGAGCGGCGTGAAGGGTGACGAGAATGGGTCTTACGCCGCCCCCGCTACCACAGTAAGCTTGAACAAGTGACTAGTGATTAGGGGCTGTCACGAGTGCTTCGTCCCCTTTCAGGAGGCCATGTCGGCAGACAAGTCGCCAAGCTGCACAAGCTGAAAGACCCTCGAAGTTTGTGGCACTTTTGGACCGGTAGCTGACCTTTTCGAGCACCAGGTCAACGTGTTGGAAGCCAGAAAATACGCAGCCCAAGCATGGCACTCGTGTGCTCAGGCTGTCCAGTTTCTTTGAGTCCATGGGCATCTCGACCGGAGACGTGTGGACGCTGTTCAAGGCCATGGCCTTGGAGGGCAAGCAGAGATAAGTAGAGGGCAAGAGGCGAACCAGAAGGATCTTGGAGCCATGTGGGCAGTTCTGTTTGCGCATTGTGAGGTCATCGACACTGACGGGAGTGGCGCGATTGACATGGAGGAGTTCGTCTCTGGCTGTATGAGGCAGGCTTGCGGGTCGTATTGCGTTTTTGGATCTGCACGGCAGATCTCTAACGAACAACTCTGTGAGAACAGACGATGCCTGGACAGCAGATTTGCAGTGACGTTTTGCTGTGTCGTGCCGAAGCTCTGTTCAATCTTGGGCACCGCGCACGTTGTTTTTTGCCCGGCCGGATGCCATTCCTCTTGCCTGGCACGACAGCAACGCCCGGACTCGCGCACACTGCTTTGAGAGTTGGAACACCAGGTCTACACACGGAGGAACTTCAAAGTTTAGCCCAGCTTGAGAGAACTTGGCAGGTCCATGCGGTAGGACTGGCAGGATGTTGCACGTAAGCGTCTGCACCGGTCAACGTGTTTTGGTTTCCAAAGCAGCAACACCCGAAGGCTTCATGGACCAGCGCACCTTGTCGGCAACCCACTGTCTTATATTACATTCTATTACATTATATTAGATTATTGTATTACATTATACTATATACATCTACATACTATATTACATTATACTTTGTTTCTTCTTCCGGCTTAGGGTCGTGTGACAATGTGGAAGCCGATCTTTCGCCCGGCCCTCTAAGCCCCGAAGTCACAGTTCATCTGCGCTCACCTAGGTTCCAGAACTCTGTGTTTGAACTTGTGGCACTGAAGCCAAACCCACATTTAATAAGCCAGACCTGCAGTAAATTTTCTCGCCTGCGCGGAAACGCAAACGATGGGTTGCTTGCTTGAAGTCTTCTTGGAAGTTCTTTGGTGTCAACCCGCATTTCTACGAAGGGATCTTTCTGTGCATGTATGTCAGTCTGTGGAGGAGGGGTACTGTTTTGCTCGAACAGTTTTCTTCTTTTCTACTGGGTCGGCAATAACGCGCATTCTCACATCTCGGAAACATCGTTGCAGACCGAGAAACCCTGAACCCTAAACATCCCTGAGCCCTAAATCCTAAATCCTAAACCGAGGAAAAGCTTGGACATCGCCAAGATGGAGTTCGAAGCCGAAGTGACTCGGGACTCCATTGTCAGCTTGGACAAGGCCGTGTCCGACATGCAGGACCGTGTCTGGCATTGTTAACAATTTGGGGAAAAGACCCCCAAATAGTAGGATTGTGAGTATAAGGACCCCAAAGTAAAGTACCCCTAATATCGGAAACTCCCATGTTGCTAACGCACCACTTGGCCGCTCCACTGCCAGATGCGGAATCTGTGTATGGGAGCAGCGATGTCGTTCTGAGTGTTCTCGGCCTGTCAGGAGTTGCTGATGACAGTCCTGTCCAACACAGAGGGCAAGGATGTGGCGGAGTTATCCAAAAGCAGAAGCACTGAGAAGGGGCGGAAAAGTGGCTTTGCGGTTTGAGGGCCAGGGTGCCCAGATGTTCGCAGGAAGGGTGCAGGATCATCAGTGCTGACAGCTGGGGCCTATTAGGTTGTTAAGGGCTTACAGGGTTTCTTGCAGACATTGCAAAGAGTGCTCTCGCACCCGCGAGACTTTCGCATCCTACAGGCAACCCCAAGAAGGGAAGCACATCGCCTCAAGAAGCAGGCAACTGTACAGGCGTAGTGTCCAAGGGAGTTACGTCCTTGAGATTTCTTGCCTGAACATTTCTGAACTTACGGCTCCTCGTACGACTTTCTATACCATCATTGTGTACGGGTCGAAACGCTCCTTCGGGACCCTCTTGAGGCGATTCACCGGGGCAGGGAGCCTTGAGAGATGGGAGCCTGGCACAGTCTGTAATTAGCATTCATGGCAGGGTGGGTTTGTGACGCTGACGGTTTCTGGCCAGCGATTGTGCCATTGCTATGTGACAGGTAGCGGTGAAGTACTGGGACCTGAGATTGAGTCCCACAGAACTTTTGGCCAGCTGTGCCCACCACGAGCGACAGATCTGGAATACACCCCAGCTCCGACCCCAGCTCACCCAGAATCCAGCAGCAGGGGCGGTGATTGCACCATGAAAAAAGAACACACACCCATAGAATACCATAGAATACCCTAGAGTCATAGAGCACGTGGGGGGCACTGTAAGCATACTGGCCCCCCGGAGGCAGATTTTCAGTGCCAGTCCCGAAGGGATGGGGTGAAAGCTTTTGGCCTTAGGCCACCGAAAGAAAGGAAAAAGGCGGACTCAACGTGACGACGTGAAGATTCACAGATTTGGTGGTCATCCTGTAGTCAGCTGGAATCTTCTCATGTCCTGGTGGCTGCAATCCGGCATTTGTGCAGGCCTCAAAAGGGTAACGCGATTTCAGCTTCCTTCGATGTTCAAAACACACATAGCATGCAGAAGTGTTGAGACTTGAGCCAGACACGTGCAGCTGGGCCACCAGGGAATTCAGCCGAGAATGTGCAATCGTGCATCGGGCTCCTCTTTGCCTTTTAGAGCTGGTGCGGCTGTACAAGCCTTACCCTACCCTCCAATCAACAATCAAGGCTTTGTATACACGAACGTGTCAAGCATGTGCCGCGCAGAGCCGTGACAGAGCTGTTCAGTGGCACCATGCGAGTACCAGCTGCGTTGAAAAATAACGTTGGACAAGTATCACACTTCTGCAGCCAGGAGGTCGAGTTTGCACCTGACAAGCCAATTCTTCCTCAGCCGCCCTCTGCCTTTCGTTGAACGAACCTCCGGAGTTCTGCAGAATTCCTTGATCTTCTAGGGCGCAAAGCCTCCACTCGACGAAAACTCCGCGCTGTGTCTGATAAAAAGCTGCCCCAATGGCTTCATGATGCTGCATTCTGCTGACGATCTGGGCAAGAAGGGGGTGCGAGGTGGTGGGGATTGAGCTGCTTTATAACTCTATAAAGAATGTCGTTATCTTCTCAGATTAATTTTACTAGTTCATCAATTTCTACGGTTTATTTCGCAAGGAAGCAGAGAGGGCAACGTCTACAGCCTGATATTTTGTGCCGGTTCTAGCTTTTACGGGGTATTTGTCACGTGTAAGCAGCTAGCTCCACTAAAGCATCGCTTTGCCCCCCAGAAAACGTTGAAAGCATGACTATGACTCTACTAGCCGGATACTTGCGGGCACGTGGCACGCATGTCCATCCAGACCTATAAAGGACCTGAAGTCGAACCGCGGTTGCCTTCAGAACCTTCATGCCCTTGGTGGTTGGCAGGCCTAAGTCCTAAGTTCCAGGTCAAACACGGCTCAGCGGCTCTGCGCACTGCTACACGTGCCGCGCTGGCAGCGGAAACCTTGCGGACCTTGTGTGGGCTGCAAGTGTAGATCATGTAGGGCTTGTCTCTCGCATGCACTCGTTGTTCGGTTACTGTACGTAAAAGCATCATGGGCCCTGCCTGCCTTCGCAGCCAGACGTTGCAGCAGAAAGACTGGCCCACCCATCCCTCGCGCCCGACTTCATTGCCTCGGTTCCAAGACTAAGCTAACAAATAGACGTTTGCAAGCGATACTGCCTAAACCCTAACCCTGAACCCTAAACCCTAAACCCTAAACCCAGATTTCGCTGCCACAATGCGCAGCCAGGATCCTGAGCGATGTGGAATCCGGCAACGCGTCGAGCCGAGTAGGCCAGCGCGGGTTCAAACGAAAACTCCTTCTCATGGCTCACTTGCCGTTGCTTCGCACCTCTTTCTACGAGTGCCTTTCCCGGTACCTTAAAATCATGTAGCACATTGTCATATGTCGTTCTTTGTAACCGTGACAGCAGCATATCTAGAGCCCAATAGCACAAGATGCGAATAAATTCAGGAAGCATGGCCACGCGTCATATCCTGTCAAACATTGGGCATCCATATGCCGAGGCGAAGCCCTGCGTTTGGCTTCCGCTGGCGAGCCCAAGCTTGTGAAGAAGGCGGCTTGGAGTCGCTGTGTCGCTGCTCTGTCGTCTCACTTTCAGCCGAGGCTGAAGCGCTTCTCGCCTTCCTCAAAGCACGGAGTGAGGAGGTAAATTGCGTGTGGGCCAGGCAGGGGCAGTTGCAAGAAAGCTATTAAGGGACATGGCTGCATAGGTCAACATTCCAGCAGGTGCTGGGTCACTGCATGTCACTGCAATATGGAAGAAGCTACCCACTACCGCATGAACATGAACTTGAAGGCTATCTTGCAGCAAACTGTAGGCATGAAGGTACACCCAGAGCGTCTCCAGGCTTGCGGCTAGCTCCAGCCGAAGCATCAGCTCCCTGGGCCATTTCTGGAAGCTGGCAGATGACGAAGTAGGCTGGATGATGTAGCCACGAGAGTCAGAAGGTGGTACACGCAGAGCTGCAGCACCGAGCTACCTCGGACATCCTGGGACAGCCTTCTGCTAAAACGACATAACACGACGATGTCTCGGCTGCGAGTTTTCCGAATCCTGCTTTCCGAATCAGGGCACCCTTTTTTGTAAAGAGTATATATATATATATATATATGGTCAGCCTCCCCCCCCATGATCCACACCTATGGTTTTCTTGTCTTCGTCTTTGTCTGATTTTCTGCTTTTTCCTCGGAAAATGCAGTAAAAACTGCACTGGAATACAAAAAGCTCTAGCATATTATCCTCTATAAAAACACTAGTGTTTTTTATGTGCATTTTGCTTCTGAAACTTGTGTCTTGCGGCCCCATAAAATTTTAGAAGGGTAGCAATTAGAAGTTTAAGGCTTTGCAGGGTTTTAGGGGTTTGTAAAATTTAGATGATATGTGGAAGGCACCGGGGCTTCTCCAGACCATTTGCAGTTTTAAATCCTTTAAAGGGGCAGCCCTTTTCAAATTTGAAGGGCTTTAAGGTACTTAAAACATTTCAAAATTTTCAAGATTTAAAGGATCTTAATAGGCTTTAAAGCCCTTAAAAACCTCGAAACGTTTATCCCTTAAAAGTCTAAAATTCCTTAAAATTAAAGACGGGCAGCCGTTTAAAATTAAGGAAGTTACGGATTTTAGAATTGAACATCCTAAAAATTTTAAGCTTCAAAAGGACAGCCATTTACAACTGCAAGAATTTCAAGGTTTTACGGATTTGTAAATATTTATATGGTCTGGGGAAGGCACCGGGGCTTCTCCAGACCATTGGCAACTTCAAAAATCTCTAAAATCCGCAAAGGGCAGCCACTTAAATACGTAAGCAATTTAAGGTCTTTAATAGGCTTAAAAGTCTTAAAACCTTCATAATCCTGAGAATGTTTAAACAGAAGCTTAAGGATTTTTGTAAGATTTTAAGGATTTTAAGAGTTTAGATGGTCTGGGGAAGCCCCAGTGCCTTCTCCAGATCATGTAAACTTGCAAAAACCCTTAAACCCTTAACCCTTAAAAACTTAACACTAAGCCCGTAGCACAAACCCCAAACACTTAACATGAAACCCTAAACACTAACCCTAAAACTTAACACTAAGCCCTTAGCACAAACCCCAAACTCTTAGCATGAAACCCTAAACACTTAAGCACTAGACCCTAAACACTAAACCCTAAACACTTAAACACTACACCCTAAAAACTGAACCCTAAAAACTAAACCCTAAACATTACACACTAAACCCTACACACTAAACCCTGAACACTAGTAAAAATCCTTAAAACCCTTAATCCAAAAAACCAAACCCGAAACCCTTAACACTAAAGCCTAAACACTCAGCACGAGACCCTGAACACTAACCCTAAACAACTTAACACTAGGCCCACGAACCCCAAACACTTGACACGAAACCCTAAACACATAAGCACTACTAAACCCTAAAAACTCAGCTCCAGACCCTAAACACGAACCCTAAAACTTAACACTAAGCCCTTAGCACAAACCCCAAACACTTAACAGGAAACCCTAAACACTTAAGCACTAGACCCTAAACACTAAACCCTAAACACTTAAACACTACACCCTAAAAACTAAACCCTAAACATTACACACTAAACCCTACACACTAAACCCTGAACACTAGTAAACATCCTTAAAACCCGTAACCCAAAAAAGAAGCCGAAACCCTTAGCACTGAACCCTAAACACTCAGCACTAGCCCCTTAACACTAAGCCGAAAAGCTTAACACTAAGCCCTTAGCACGAACCCCAAAGACTGAACACGAAACCCTAAACACTTAGGCACTAATCCCTTACTAAACACTAAACCCAAAACACTTAAACACTACACCTTAAAAACTAAACCCTAAACATTACACACTAAACCCTACACACTAAGCCCTGAAAACTAAACCCTAAACCCTAAACAGAAGGATTTTCAAGTTGTCAATGGTCTGGGGAAGCCCCGGTGCCTTCCCCAGATCATTTAAATTTGTAAAAATCCTTAAAACCCTTAACCCTAAAGAACCAAACCCGAAACCCTTGACACGAAACCCTAAACACTAACCCTAAAAACTTAACACTAAGCCCTTAGCACAAACCCCAAACACTTAGCACGAAACCCGAAACACTAAGCACTTAACCCAAAAACTAAACCTTAAACATTTCAAACTAAACCCTAAACGTTTGACACTAAACCTAAACCCTAAACAGTAAACCCCAAAGCCGGAACCTCGAGCCCTACTAAATCTATACCTGAAACCAAAAACCCGTCGGGGTTCGGATGCTTACTGTTTGGATATCAGAGTTTAGGGTTTTTCTTGGGTTTTAGCCGAGCCGCTTGACCCGAAACCCTAAACCTTAAACTTAACACTCAACCCTAAATGCAAAACACTAAACCCTGAAACCTACACACTAAACCCTAAACACTAGATTTCCAGAAAAAATCTGGAGTACCCGGGCCCGGACTCCACACTCCAGATTTCCAGAAGAATCTGGAGTACCGGGGCCCCGGACTCCAGACTCCAGATTTCCAGAAAAAATCTGGAGTACCGGGGCCCCGGACTCCAGACTCCAGATTTCCAGAAAAATCTGGAGTACCGGGGCCCCGGACTCCAGACTCCAGATTTCCAGAAAAAATCTGGAGTACCCCGGACTCCAGACTCCAGATTTCCAGAAAAAATCTGGAGTACCCGGGGCCCCAGACTCCAGACTCCAGATTTCCAGAAAGAATCTGGAGTACCGGAACCCCGGACTCCAGACTCCAGATTTCCAGAAAAAATCTGGAGTACCCGGGGCCCCAGACTCCAGACTCCAGATTTCCAGAAAAAATCTGGAGTACACGCAGCCCCAGACTCCAGATTACAGACTCCAGAATCTGGAGTCCAGGGTCCCGGTACTCCAGATTTTTTCTGGAAATCTGGAGTCTGGAGTCTGGGGCCCCGGTACTCCAGATTTTTTCTGGAAATCTGGAGTCTGGAGTCCGGGGCCCCGGGTACTCCAGATTTTTTCTGGAAATCTGGAGTCTGGAGTCCGGGGGTACTCCAGATTTTTTTCTGGAAATCTGGAGTCTGGAGTCCCCCCCCTCCCAAAACCCCCTTCCCGAGGCCAAATGTGTGGATCATGGGGGGGGGGGGGCGAGCATATATATATATATATGTATATATATAGATATATTGCTGACGCTTCTGTTGTCTCGCAGGCCCCGCGTGCGGCTGGGGAAGCGCCGCTTTCACAGCCAAACCCGGGGAAGGCTCCGAGGTGCCCTGGCAACTGAATGGGAAGAAGCCGGCAACCAAAGCTGGCGGTAGTCTATTGGAGTTACTGGTAGTTCTTGAGTTTATTGTAGTTCTTCCTACTTTTGAAGCATACCCAAATTACAAGCATGGCCTCTATACAGCCTGACTCAGGCCAAAGCGGTTTCGGTACCCATCCAGTCCTCTCCGTTCGTCTTCGAGCGTCTTGCTGCCTCTTCGAAGTGGCCGAGCAGCAATTTTGGCCCCTACGTGGTTGAAGGATGGAGTCACGACCAATGACAATCTGTATCAGGCTATCTTTTTGTCTGGGAGTTGGTAATTGTCATGCCCGGTGTCAGGATGCATCAGGAGGGTCCAGCGTGATCCAGGCTAATCCGTGCATGTTTCGTTTTCAGCAGCTGTGTTGCCCTCTTGTTTTGGGGTGAGGCAAGTCTTTGAGCTTTGCGGCGCGCAAGGCGGGGGCATGTGAAGCAGGGTTTATCTTACTGTTCTTGGTGAGTGTATATAAGGTTCCTTTTTAAATTTGGTGAGTGTATATACCTGGTGTCCTTTTGGGGGTACAAGAAAAATATACCCCGCTTCATGTGCTTCCACTTTTGGGTCGACCATGACATCAAGAAGTGTGCAGTTCAAGGCTTTCATACGGCACAGACTTGCAGGATCTGCAGCTGTCGCCGCTGCGGCAGCGGCCAAGGCACCGCTGACCATTCATGTGGGTAGTTCTCTAAATTAGGGTCCGTTTTTGAGATCCCTGGGTGCCGCCTTGTAATGGGTACCCAAAAGGGACCCTAATTCAGAACGCAAGCAAAACGAAAGATGGTCTTGCCAACGGCAGCAGGCACAGGCAACATAATGTGGCTTTGCCGCTCAACTTGCACAGTAAGCGGAGCCACCCCAAATCCCAAGCATATCATCTCACATCCGACGACATTCTCCTCAGTTTATCTTGGCAGATTCTCACCCTAAAAACCCCACAAGCCTTCCAAATCTTCCTGGCAGCAGAAATGGAGGCCGCGCTCGCAGAGCTCTTCGCAGCGGCCTATGAAGCTGCCTTTGGCCACAATGGACAGGGCGCAATAATCTGTAGAGCCTATGAGCTCTAGATTCCTTGTCTAAAAGTAGAATCTTGGTGTTTATGTGTTTGCAGCCGTGGCAGCTGGGGGTGTACAGTCACATGGTCTAGCACCGTGTCGTACTCACAGGTCGGGTCTTCAAGCTTTTGTTTCGTACAGGTCCCCTTCGTTCTGAACACACACATACACACATTTCATATGCACGTATGTATCCCTCACTTTCTCGCTCTCGCTCTGTCTGCGCATACATATACATGTACTCTAAACAGCTTGGTTTCCTCTTCCCTCTCTGTCTCTCTCTCTCTCTCTTTGTCTTTCTCTCTTTGCGGCGCATCAACCCGTTCATGGACCATGGAGTACGATCCACTTTACAGTTGCTCGCTGCCCTGGCTGAGGGTTCCTTTGTGGACCCACTTGGCTTTTGCCAGACGATGTCAACCGTGCGGCTACTGATAGCGCATACCGCAAACATATCTGCAAGCACGCTCAAGCCGTGCAGTCGAGCTTTGGATCATTCTGGATCTGAGGAGCGCCCATCTGACCTGGTGCGGCTGAAGAGATCCGGACACGGGGCCAACTGTTCAAACCTCCAGACCCCGCGAACTGCACAACAGGGAAATCGACAAACCTAGGTTTGCAGATGTTTGCAGCTTGTGGGTCAACTCTTGGGCGGGCTACTTTTGCTGTGAACCAGGCCCCTCAAGATCCCGCAACAAATGCTCCTGGAAGGAATGTCGCACCTTCTGCAATGGGTCTTTGCATCTTGGCTCGGGGCGGACAGCTAGGACCACCACTTACTCAAAGACGTATCCGAGTTCTTTTGCAACATCGTGTAGCTGATGAGGCCGACCTCTTCCCCCCACCCTCCACAAACGCGGCCAGAATCTCAGGATCTGAGCTTCCTCCGCATCGCGCTGTCCGCGGCCGCAGCACCAGGAGTTAGCGCCTACGAGGCACTCCGGGAGCTGCTATCCAAGGCAGCCCCTTGGAGTCGAAGCTTGCGAAGTTGCTTTGGGGCCTCACACCCTTTGCGGGGCACTTGCAGGCCTGAACCTCTTTATACTTCCGGCGGTCTAGGGTAGAGACTAGTACAGCAGTCGTAGCACAGTAGTAGTGCTTTCATGGGCTCTTGGGCTCTTGGGGCTTTTTGCTGCAGCCAAAGACTGCAGGGGCCAGTAGCCGCGACATTCACATCTCAGGAGTCTGTGGCGTTTTCCGATCCGGTCGATCGCCTGTTGTACCAAGATGTTCTGATTCTTGGTGGCCATAGACTGTCATAGACTGGTGCAGATGCAAGTGGTGCAATTGGTAATTGCTTCAATCGTTTGCTTTGAACCAAGATCAGATCCGAGGAAGGCCTCTGTGAGCAACCATGTCCAGGGCACCAAAGTGTTGCTGGCCCCGTTCTTCCTCCACAACCCGCTTTATGGGCTCCCACCTCAGCACATTTCTTGCAGAGAGCAGTGTTGAGACTTCACCTGGGCTTTTGTCCTGTTTGTGCTTTCAGGTATCTTTCCCAAAGTGGCAGCTCTGGCACCTTGCGCTCGAACAGCAAGCCGGCTCTCGGCTACTCGGCTTTGGCGCCGTCGGTACGTAAGGATTGTCACAAGGTCCGCGTGTGTCCATGTACTTGGCGAGTGGTCCACGAACAAAGTACACTTCTACGCGCACCGCTTGCGCGGTGCCTTTCCCAAATTCTGAAACCTCCAGGCCCGGAGCAGACACACTCACTGGCTATTGCCATATGCAAGGTAACGAGAACGAGGGCTTCGAGCTGCAGACAACCTTTGCTGCACCGCTTCGGCCGGTTCTGCCACGCTTCCCACTGCTTCCAGTGGCCATGCGACTCTGCTTGCAGTATGAGAATGAATTTAGCGTTTTTAAAGTTATGCTCGGGTTATGTCAGCACAGTCCGGAGCATGTGTGCGCTGCGGTGAAGGGTGGCAAGGGAGACCTTGAGAGAAACAGGAATCAAGTGCCGATGATTAACAGAACATACGACTATGAGAAAGACGGCGCGCACCGCATAGTCATAGTTTCCCAAAACTGAAGGTGTAGCCACATGCCCTGTCCAAGGAATGTCAGCGCGACATCCGACCTTGATAGGCCTGACGAATGGTGGCTGTATATTTGGTCGTTGATGGGAAGGGGTTGGTCTATCAGAGTCTATCGTAAACTATCGCGAACGGCGACACTCACTTTAACGACCTCAAAATCATCGTACAAGAAGCGACTTTCGCATCACCAGGCACCAGTCGCGCTCTCGCCTAGGTCACATGTGCGCGTCGTGCATGGAACGGCGTTCCCACACTAAAGGCAAAGCTTGAAAGCTCAACACCGAAGGCCGCCGGTACCAGGTTGTGGGGTGGTCCGGTGCCGGGAAACGAGCATGGTAAAATCCGCACCTGGAGAGGCTGCGCCTCGATCCGCCACCACGGAAGGCCGAACCAAAGGCAACGTCTTCCTTGATGCAGCAGGCCGAGTTGCTGCGCTTCCTGCGCTTGCGCTGCTGGAGCTTGTGTATGCTTGGGGAGTAGTACTGCGACCTAAATCCCCAGGTCCGATGTGAAAGGACAGTATCCGTGACAATCTGCCTTTCTCCAGTGCCAGAGGCGGGCGGCCTGGTTGGCAGTGGCCTGGGTACGCTGAAGTTTGGGGCGGCCCTCTTCACAGGGAAGCCTGGTGTGCCTGGAAAGAGTGAGGCCATGAACGTTTGAGTGACGCACAAGACATCACAAGACGCCCACCGTGTCTCAAAACCACTTTCGTTTGAGCTCGAGCTGGGCGCAAGTAGGCCCCGAATGTTGAGACATGGTGCCTGCCCTGGCCATTTACAGCGAGTTTGATAGAGCACCAGAGCTAACCATTGAATCCACGCGGTGGTGTGCCAGCCAGTTCAGGCCAGTGCAGTAAATGCTGCTGAAGGCTTGTTTGCTTCTAGCGCGCGAGCAGGGCAAGACAAATGCAGCTTAACTGGAGACTTGCAGCAGTGGCATGCTGTGCGCTCTCGTCTTTCTCGTAAACAGAAGCTGCAACAGCATTTTCTGAAGTGTATGGGCGTAAGTGGCTGCATGTGGCTGCATGAGAGAGCGGCTCGGAGAGAGGGCAAGAGAGAGAGACGGCAAGTGAAGATTCTATTTCCTCTGCGGTGCTTTACTGGCTTTTCTGTAACCTTAAATCCTTAGCCTTTTGGGTTTCTTGGTTTCATTTCTAGCTACCCTGCTAAGTGCAGCCAAGTTTCCCTTGGCCAATGTCCCCCAATGTACACCTGCCAGAGAAGGCTGTTTCTCCATTAGCGTGGAGTGGACTGTGTCCGTCTGTTTGTCTGCGTGTCTGTCTCTGCATGGTTGGTCGCGCATGTGTGTGTGTGTGTGTGGCATGGCCTTGGGGAATGCTGGATACACCCTGCTTGGAGCGATAGAGCCTCGTTGACTGGAGTGATTCAGCAATCTGTCAAGCAACCGCTGGACTCCTGGACATCACCGTGCAAGATGCTGCTCATGGACGGGGATGGTGCTTCAAGCACAAAAGCTCATACAAGCTGTATACAAAACTGTGACAGACCCCCCCTGCAATAGAGGGTCGGAATAATTAGTCTTGGCCAGTCCAGTGAAGGGCCCCGAAGCCAGAGTAAGTGTACCAGAACTGCATGGTTTTCCCAACCATCGGCTCTGCGTTGGGTGAATGCCGGTATGCATGTATGTGAGTGGGTGCAAGAGTGCGCGTGAGTGGGTGCATGTTTGCTGGTGCTTGTGCCCATAAATGTGATGGCGTACTGGTAAGTGCAATCAGCTCTCCCTTCACGCATGAATTCGGGCCTTGCAGTGATGAGAGTGGTGTTGTCATGTCAATTTGTTGGAGTCAGGTCCTGCTGACATCAAGGGGCTCCTGCAGTGCGCGCAACTTACGTGCTCCCTGTGAGAAGTGTAGAGAGCTTCTGGGTGAACCGCTTGAATTGCACCTGCACATTGGCATGCGTCCGTTTTAGCGTCAGCTCTGAGTCAGCAGGTTTGGCATCTGTCGCCGTTGGATCCTCACACGACTCAGGCCGCGCAGCCACTGGACTGGCAAGTGAAAGCTTTGCAGAGTTGCAGCTGTGCACTTCGCGATGAGCATTAGGTAATCATTAGGTAGCCTTTTGCAAAAGCTAAGCACATCTTAGCATCCAGCTGGCACATGTAAACTTCTTCACTTGGCACGGCTGGAAGGGCTGTCAATCCTCAAGCTGGGAATGCACATCAGGCCATGTTACACCTGCGAGACATTGGCGTATTGCGCAGCTGTCGTGGTCAGCTGCTGAGCGGATGAAGGGCAGAACATTGGCAGTATTGGGGAGATCACATGAATCGTCTGTCCTACCATCCCCGACCTCCGCACTCCCTGATGTACTAGCATCATCGTTGGCAATGCCAGGTTCTGCACCTTGGCACATGCCAGAAAGTTCCAGCGATTGCCTCCACCCGTTATCAGTACAAAATCAAGAAGCTCGACAAACTGTGACCTTAACAACTTCGATATGTTTGTGAATTTCGCTTGGACCTCCTGTCCACTCATCCCTGCAGCAAAAGCATTGAATACAGCTGCAATATAATCCTGTATTGTACCATAGGTAGTCATATGATATATTTGACAAATAAGTACAATATGTATATATGTGTATATATTTCCACATACACATTTTCAGATGTGGGAAAATAATATATATGCCATATACACATGTGGATGTCATATTCAGTAAGGGGGCGAGCTGCTCCCGCGAAGCTGGAAGTGTTGGGGCGCCTGGTAGGATGTGCTTCTCTGCCTAAGTTATAGGGTTTAGAGTTTAGGGTTCAGGGGTCAGGGTGAAATGGGTTTAGGGTTTAGGGTTTCAGGGCTTGTACGGTTAAACAAAAACTCTGGGGGGTTTGGGGCAGCGAAGCCTCGCTGATGTTCTCTGGGCTTTGGAGAGACTCCAACTCGCAGGGTTGAGGGGTCAGGGTTCCACCCTGGGACTAGTCTTGATAACTACAACAGCTACTTGGGCGCTCGAACTCCTCAAAGGTTGCCACACAAGCTACCGAAATTGGCCAAACAGCCGCGTTTAGCTCACAGGTTATTGTTTGAACGTTACAGGGACGGGCTCCCAGAGAGTTGCTACTTGTACATCAGTTGTACCAGCGCCATTGTTGTGAAGACCCATGCGGCCCGTGCAATCTCTAAAACCAGCGACCGAACAATATCATGAGTTTCAGAATTATTCTGGCCATTGTCACGAGCCCTGAGCTTTCAAGGTATTCCATTCTGCCATTGCGCTCCTCTTCTCTAAGGTTGAGCAACCCCAAAGCAGAAGTGCTGCGAGTTGCTCAGTGGTTTTGCCCTGAGGAATGGATGAAGCCAACCCTAAACCCTAAGCCCTTCACTCTGTTTTGGGTGATTGCCGGACGTGGGGGTGGACACCAATTTCGCTTGTGCAGGCTGGACGTCTTTGGTGAGTTGGTCGCTAGCTATGTTGGGGTGTCGGTGCATTCGACGTCATCCTGTGACGCAGTCATCTGCTAATCTACAAACCGTTGCGGAGTGGACCCTCTGAAGTTTGTCCCCGCGGTGTGCGCGAGTGCTGGGCGGGTAGCAAAAAACCAAACCTTGGTGTCATGGGGTTGAGCACGCCTCAACCTGCAGAAGTCGCACTCCTGGGCTTGACAGGCTTGACGATTATGGAATGTATATGGCATATATGGCTGCTCCTCCTCTAAACGCACACATATGGGATATCTGACCATGTCTTCCATGCCAGCTCCCAGAACAGAAGCAGTTTCTTCGGGCAGCACCGGCATGAGCAAGCAATTATGAGTTGGTCCTGTCGTTCTTCGAATGCAGCAAGACGCAGCGTCTCCGGAGTAGCCCTGGAAATCGGGCGTTTTTGATCACGAACACTTGAGGTCCCGCGGCTCTCGGCGGCCATGGAGGTGCGCAGATGGTAGACTCCACATACAGAGACGCTGACATTGCCCGTGCCAAGACACTAACAAAGCTCAGAAACTTTCGAGTGCTGCTGGACAATTTGCTAGAGATGCACATGTCCTTGGCTTACTGCCACAATTGAAATGCCTGTCACTCTCATCCGATGTAAAAAACATTGGGAAAGCATAAACCCTCCCGATCTGCTTACTATTGTGACCTCAAGCAATCGAAATGTCCTGTTGATCATGGCCATAAGCACAGAAGCGCTTGCATCGGTTGGACCCCTTGCAGCCCCAGCTGAGCAGCGATCAATTTTTTGTCATGCAGCGGAAGCACTACCACAAGAACATACCGCGTGTGCTGCCACCGCAATTAAGACCGATAGAGCCCGTGGCCCGTGTTTGCGAATCAAACGGAAGGCAGGCCTCCTGCAAGTACTTGCTCTCACGCCTGTCTTTGCCCTTGCTTTCGCCTAGTGACCTAGTGACCTAGTGGTAGAAGATGGCACAGGAGCAGGATGAACTGGAGCAGGGCAGCTGTCGCAGCTGTCTGATGCATGTTTCACTTGAACTGTCAGTGTGTACTGCCAGGATCCAAAGTCGATCCACAACGCGCCGACGCCAAGGTTCAGCAGCTAAGGACCCCAAAAATATGGAGACACAATGATACAGTACTGTACACATAGTGAAACCTGATCTTCCTGCAATGCTTTTCGGCATTTCTGCGGTGCAGTGTGGGGTTTGACACGCCACTGCTTGCAACTTGGTTTCAAGGCTCGCCCTTGCCTTTTGATTGCAAGAGCACCTTGCGGGAACCGACGCTCATCGCCGGGCGCTGACTTTACATTGTCAAGGAGTGTCATGCATGCCGCCTGTTGTCAGCAAGAGAGGCGGGTCTGCAGAACAATGTGCTTGCGCAATGCGTTGCAACAAACTTGGCATCTTGCTCACTGAGGTGCTGCAGATCACTTCACCGTTTCCTGACTCGCCTTCCCGGCAGCAGACGCTCAAGGAGCGAAGTGTCCTAGGTCACACGGATTCTTTTGGACAGGTGACAGTTTGCCGGATCAAGCGCTCCACCGCTCCATCAAATCTGAAGATGCAGACTGGACCCAAAGAGTTTTTTTGCCTGGTGCTGCTTGCCATCAAGGCGCACTCAAAAGCTCTGCCAAAGCTGGTGTGGTTCACGAATCTGTGTTACTAGGCATAATCGCCGTAGAAACAGAACTTGAGAAGCTGGGCCAGAGTCGTAAGGTTGTACTTTAATGCTTGCATGCAGCATGGGCATAGCCAGCCGCACATGGTTGAGCTATGGCTGACGAGCTCCGTGCGGCGCTGCATTGCTACCTTGCTACTTGCAGCCCTCTGCAATGTGAGTTTGTTCACAGCAAGAAAGGGAAGAGGTGCTGGCTCAGAGCTGCACCAGGCTGCCGCAGATGCAAGACTCACCTGGACGTGGCCGATGGAGACGAAGGAGATCGCGTGCAGTGCCCCCTTGATCCATCACATACGGTGGAGCGCATCCACCTGGAGAGGCATGTGGCTACGGCCTGCCCAAGCCTAAGGGATGCCCAGTTTCTCGGCTCTTTGCCGTTCTTCCGTGCGGGCATCAATCGCGGGCGCCAATTGCGTCCAACGACTCCAATGCCAGACCTGGCACTGATGGACCGAGATGCCTGGATTGCCAGAATAGAAGCCATATTTCCACGGGCCGTTTGCCAGGCTCTTGGCAAGGCATCGCAGGAAGAGGTCGAGGTTGCCGTCAATCAGTCCTTGAGCGAGGCTACGGGTGGGGAGCTGGGCCATGCGGACAAGCACGGCTTGCAGAACCGGGCTTTGTCCGACCTCGCATCTGACGCTGGGTTGCACAGGCCACCTAATACCAGTAGGACTCACCGTCCACCGGGTCCCAGGGGCAAGTCACATAGCGCCAGACCCTGCTCGCTACCAGATGCCAGATGCCTCAGCACATAAACATGCCTCTGCCTTGCTCTAGGCACTGTGCGGCGAAAGGCTTGCGCACGCCCTGATGGTGGAGTATGGGTGCGGGCGAGGTGCCCTTTCCCTGCGTTTGCTACAAGATCACCCGCAGGCTCCTCATTGTGTTGGCAGTAGCATGCGGAAGCCCTGTTGAAGAAGGGACCAAGTGGCATGAATCGGCATGAAATCGAATAAGTAGTACTAGTTGTGCAGGGGTGTCGGTGTTGCGGTTACCAGACCGATGACTGGGCTGGCTCTGGTGCTTGCATGCAACGAAACCCCGGCTGCCAAGCAACAGCCAGGAAGTCGTTTCCAGCACTGACAAGAGTACATTTCATACTTGATGTCCTGTAGAGCTGTAACGCCTGCGGACATACAGCCAGCGATAGAGTGCTTAGCTTTATTCTCATTCTAGAAGGTCGCAGACAAAAATGCTCTGCCCAACCAAGGTGCCTCACTGTGCCTCAGTGTATAGGTGTCCACGGTATAAATAGACGAAAAGACCCTGTCTCCAGCCCCTGCCCAGAGCTTTTAGGGTTTGCAATGTTTTGAGGCCTTGAGCGTGCTTGTAGACCGGGACACACGCCGCCACCGCGTGGAACAGCGCAGGGACGAGGGACACGAGGCCAGCAACTCAGTAACCCTGGCAATGCAACTGCCTCTGATGGAATTGCCGTTGCTTGAGGCATCTTGGAGCAGTTGTGCATAGGTGCTGCGCCTTCGGATGGATATCGCTGACTTTGATCTTGCAGCTCTTCTGTGGGATGAGGCGGCAAAACAGACCGGGGGGTGGGGGTGGGGGCGCAGAGAATCTTCACGTGCTGGCGTGCAGCATCAGGAAATTTTGGTCGTAAGGGCGCATGTTGATATGCTTTTTTCTTGAACATAGGGCAGTGTGCAGCGTAATTGATGGGCTGCTTCCAAAACACTCAGAATGAACCAAGCGGAACGCTGAAGACATGACCACTCAAACTCTGTGATGTTTGAAGACTTCGCGGTGGTATGTTCGATCCATGGTGCAATTTTGCGTAAGCAAGAGTTTTGACCGATTCAACATGCCTGAGACAACAAGTCCACCGTGGTGGATCATAACATTCCCGACACGTTAGGCGCCTGTGACAGACAGCGCCCGGACCTGGTGAATGTCCAAAATGTGGTTCTGGCAGGTGCCAAACTTCGCAGACAAGTCTTCCACCACCTTCGCGCGCTGTGCACGAACCGTGCAGCGATCGCAGCGCTTGCACAGTGTGGCAGACATTCTCAGGACAGCAGAGTGCATGCGATGTAGTACTATGGCTGTCGAGATGTCAAACCCTGTCATCAAGGGCACCTCCTTTTCCACCACCTGGCGGCCTCTTGGTCTGTGCGAAGAGCCTCGTCTCTGTTGAGCGACGCAGGGTAATAAAGTCATCAGGCAATAAATACATGCATGTGCGTAATTTTGAAACATGTAGTCTATAGCTCTGTGGTGCTTTTCCGTAGATCCATGTCACTTAGCCTTTTTTCGGCTTATTGGGTTTCTTAATAAGGCAGCTAAACATTTAATTTTCAGCTACTCTACTAAGTGCAGCCAAGTCTCCTACTGCATTGTAGTAGATCTTCTGAGCCTGTACACGCTGGCAGACCTCGTGTTGAAAGCTGAGAAGCAAGAATGGCGAAAGTCTCGTGCCGAGATGTTTAGCCAAACTTGGAAGCATGTACTACAGAGCAGTTGCCTTTCGCAGCAGGGGCGGTTGATATTGTTCCACATGGCAGTACATGATAGACGGCTTGCACCCCTGCTTTTCGAAAATGGGTTCTGCATCCTCAACGCCTTCGTCTTGACAAAAATAGCCAATCCAAAGACCCAGCAGCATACTGTAGCTGTAGCTTCCTGTGCGGATGTATTCTCTGATTTGTACGCCTAGAGGAGTAGAGAATTGCGTCCCTGTCCCTTTTTTGGAGTGTCTGTCTGACGTTCGGGACTGGTGACATGCTTTCTGTACCTAGTGCACTGAGCCAACCGAGGCAGCCCCAAGTGTCTTTAAGGGGAGATGCTCTTTGAACCTCGTCTCAGGCACCTGTGTGGCAGCGGCACAGACCTTGCGTTGCGATCACTTCGTGGAGCAACTGTAGGATCTCTCCAGGCACGGCAGGGTCATGGGGGGATTTAGGGAATTTAGGGTTAAGGACTTAGGGATTTAGGCTCAAGGCTGTCTACGGCACAAGGCTCGGGGCTACGAGGCCCAAAGCGGGCGATTGCAACAACTTGGGTGTCAATTGCCACTGTCTTGCAGTGATTGCCATGATGTCTGAGAAAGACCGGGGCAATGCGGCAAACTGTGTTCACACATCGCTGAACATGGCGGCTGTCGGGCTAGAGCTAGAGTGGCGACGAGAGGTCATGGAGCCAGATATAACCCGCGCACGACCCGTCTTTGCAGGTTTTGCGAATCCAGGTTTGCTCACCACATCATACTGTGGGGGTGACGGAGCGGCAGATAATTCTGGCAAGCAGAAAAACGGGAAGTAGGGCGCAAAAGCGCACAGCATGATCGGTGGTTCACATGAGGGCCAAGCGGCCCCCTCTCTCAACTACCAACCCCCTTGCTCACGGCTCCCCGAATCCTTTGCAACAACAATTTCTTTACACCCGCAGCATCCTCTCCTACTCATTGGTTCTCAGTAGGGAGTTCGGGAATTCAGCACTGTACCTTATATCCCCCTCTGCGCCTTAGGGGCTTGTACAGGGTCCTTAATCTGCATCCCTAAAGGCAACCGCTGAGTCTAGGTGGGCCTGTGTTGCGCCACTTGCTGCCACCATCGCTGCGACTCTAGGCTGCCAGCTCTCAACTAGCAGGGGCCCCGGTGAAGGACGAAACCCTGAAGCCCTGAGCGCGAGCAATTGAACCTGAAACTCGCCTGAAACCCTAAGTGGGCTCTAAATGCGACCCCTATTTGGATTTATGTTAAGAGATCCAGTATGGAAGGTGCTTTTGACAAGCGGAGCAGGGTTCATTGTGGTTCAGTAGTAGCCCGAGCCACGGCTCCAAAACCGTATCTGCAGCCTTTGTGTCTCAGGACCTGGAGACCTACGTAAACCCGGCATTCCTCGCAAGTCTGGGGCCTCTCTGCTGTGTTCAAGAGGTAGCATAGCATCCGAGGGCGCATTGAACCTGAACTCATGTGCGCCGGAGCTAATGGGCTGTCGTGTTCAGAATCGGCTGGATTGAATTGGGGTTAGTCAAGATGCGAAGTCAGTGGTTTGTCCCGAGTCAGGCTCACTGACAAGCCCTCGGACTTCGCAGAGTTTGTGTCTGCTGCTGGCTGGGCAGCGGGCGCCACGGATGCACGTCTGCGGCGAGCAGGCATCATGGCGAAGAGGATCTTGGATTATGGCCGAGTCGCATGGCTCAGCTCCTAGGATGCAAGTGGTAAAAAAACAGCATAAAGATACCTGTCGCCAATAACTGTGGCCATTTTTGGAATGAGGGCTCCATCTCAAGCATCTGCTTGGAGCTTCCTTGCTTTTTAGCTACAAAGAGTGTGCCCTCCTAGTGAGGAAAAGGAAGGCGAGGAAGACGGCTCCTGAATGTCCTTATGCAGCCGAGGGACCGAGCTGGGCTTCACCGACGCGCATGTCGTCCCTTACGTGTCCAAAGAAGTGACGCCCGAAAATGTAGCCATCGTCTTCAATGGGATGTCTACCAAATGCGCTGCACCACGTTCCGCAAAGAAAAGGCTTGCGCCAGTGTAGGCGGCGGTATAGACCATCAGGATTCAGAGTGGCCCAAAAAACAAGTCGGGAATTGAGCTGAATTTTGCTTCATCTTGGTGAGAGTATCAGATTTTTCTATCTGCGAGCCGTGTGAATTCTTTCGATCGGCTACCACACTCGTAGCGGTTTCAGTGCTGCTGAAGTCCTTATCACCAGCGGCAATGTCTTTGTATTCAACATCATACATCATACATCATACATATACATATACATATAAATACATATACATATGTACACACACATATATATATATATGCAATGTACATATTTATAACTGTATAAAAAACAAAAAAGTGGAAGTATAAGTTATATGATTGTATATTAAATGAATATTTCTATAAGTGTAAATACATACAAAACACACACATATATGTATATCATATATGTATATATATATATATATATATATATATATAATCATGTGTATATATATATGTAAATAAATTTCAACAATATACACAAGTAAATGACATATATACACATATATATATGTATATCTTTATATGCTGATATATATATATATATATATATATATATTTGTATATATATATATATAATATGTTTACACATAGCAGCAGGATACGGCAGGAACTCAATGGCCACCTGCGCGTCCTGAGCCAAGGGAAGGGCCACTGAATACCAAGCCCTGGAGCCTGCAGCATGCTAGGGGAGCGGGGGGGATATACTCGGCTACACTTCAGCGGCAGGGTGCTGTGTTTTAAGATATTAGGGATTCGGGGAACCATTGGAGTGGCGAAGCTGCCTGCCCTGCGGATCGGGTGAGGAGCTTTGGTCATGTGCTACGTTGCTGACCGTTCTTGGCCCTTCCCGAGCAACTGCTGAGGCGTGGGGCGCTTGAAGCCTGGGTTTTCAGGGGGGAGGATGCAAGAAGGTCCAGATGCCAAAAAGAACTAATCAGATGTTTATGTAGTGGCAGCTTCCAGTCGGTCACGGCTGGATCACAGGAATGAGGAAGAGCCATGCCAACAGGAAGGGCTCCCCAACATGTTGATCGTCATGTGCTTCGGATCCATGGATGCGGATCGGTGAATTGTAGAGATCCTGGTGCGACAAGCACGACCATGAAGAGTAATTGAAAAACAGTTGCAGCATAGTTTGGGGCGAAACATTATTCGTGCCATCTCTTCCCTGCGTGAAGGCAGGCCAACATAGACACAGTTTCGGGTTTAGCTAGCTTAGCTGTGGGGACTCCATTGCAGGGATTGCCACACAATGACGGCTGCCATCAGAAACGGCACCTGCAACATCCATCCATGTCTTCTCCCGGCAGATCAGCCCTGTAGCCGCTGTAGCCCAAGACCCCAAGAAGGCTTTGCGTAGAGCTGGCACGCCATGGACAAAGCTGCAGCAGCCTTTGCAGCGGAGATGCCGAAGGAGCGGGCGGAATCTCAAGTCTGCACCATAGGATGCCAAAAATCGGCATCATGCACCCCTTCAAATACAATGCTGTTCTGCTGTCGACATCTTTAAGACTGGCAACGAGGCCCTACGATGGCTGTCGCAGGCGCTCACTAGCCGTAGCCTGCCAATCCTCAACTCAAGCATCCCTGCTAAGACTTTGCTGGCAGCGCACGGGTCGTGTGCCAACACGTTCTCGAAGGGTAGGATTGATCTGCATCCCAACCTGCGCCACTGTGCAGGACAGAAAGCGGCAGCACAGACCCAAACCCCTCAAACAGACCAATCATGCACCCGTAGAGGTGGCGGGTCATTGCTGCATTCAGCAGATGCGTCGGATGACAGTTGGCGGGCTTTTGCGCGTGGGACTTGCAGGAAGTTTGAATTCGGAGAGAACGTGTAGGGCAAACTCCAATCGAGTGCGCCACGGCAGGAGCTCGAGAAAGGCCTCACATTGGAATACTTGGCTTTGCCTGCTCCAATCTCCGGTCGTGGTGGGGTGGTGCGTTTCTTCCTTTTGGCCAACAAGGCCGGGCGAAATGCTATGGCAGCTTGAATGTACAAGTGTGTGCAAGTGTGCAAGTGCTGCCTGCCATAGGCATTAAGGCTATATAGGATTATAGGAGAGGCGGTTCTGAGCGATTGCCTGGCCAGATCACTTTCACAGAGAAGCTGCACTCCCTGGCTGACTGGGGCAGCAGCGTCAAGGCCAAGTATGTGGCGGAAGGCATCGCTCCAGCTGGTTACCTTCCACTCCTTTGGGTTGGTGACGGCCCTGCCTGCTCCGAGCACATTAGCTTGATGAGGCGGAAGGTGGAAGATCACCGAAACTACCGAAAGTGGTTAAGGATGCTTCAGCTTGGAACCGGTGCGATGTGCAACAGACATCTGGAAACCCGTATAGCTATTGTAGCTGAGCCAGACTGCCAATTGTAGGCCCTGCAAGTTGCACGGGCCTGGACAACTGACAGCCCACTGACTCGAACAGGCTGGTCGCCGGGCTCGTCCAGCTGAAGACGATGAAAGAAGCTGATTGCTGGAGCCTCTACACCCAGGACTGGCCCAGGAATTTCAGAAGACGCCTTGCTGTAAGAAGAGGTCGGACTCAAGGGAAGTCTCTTCTTGCTCTCAACAGGACATGGTCGCAGATGCCTATGTGGAGTGGCGCGGCGACTGGGCGGCCGCGACCTTCCGAGGCGACGATGCTGCCAAGGAGACCTACAAGGCCAGCTGTGGTCTATGGCGTTTTCGTCCACTTTTTGTCGTTTCCTTTTTCCGAAGTCTTGTAGTTCTTTTCAGAATCCCAATTCGGCCACATTAAAGGGGTTTCACGGTTGCCTCAGATTCCTCCGAACCTCGGAAGGCCAGCGTTCCGGGGCGCTTGAAGCAGTTCGAGGGTGTGATCACCAAGGCAGGGCTCAAAGGAGCCTTCATCTCAGGGGACCTCCCGCTCTGGGGCGACAGTGCTCTTTTCAGCCTGATCTCGGACAACATCGCTACGGGGTATATTGCGGCAGATGCTCTCAAGGACCCTTTGAGGCAGTTGCAGCAATTTCTTTCACCGAACGCTTGGGATTGCACGTAGCGTCGTAACATTGGTGCAATGTACTTTTGTCATCAAGAATGTCACACGCGGATGCCGCGAAGGATTTCCCGCTCCTGAACCAGATCTGCACTGCTTATGCGGGTCTTGAGGCGGTATCGAGCTGGTACGGGGCCAGCTCTCCATGGAAATGAGCGATCGCGACGGGACTTGTTGAGCCCGTTTTCCCTTAGCCCTCGCCACTTGCACAGACTCTTGCAAAGAGATGTATCGCGCGAGTGGACGGGCCTCCGTGGAAGCAGGAGGGTGGCGTGTCCAATCTGTGCCTAGCAAAGTGACATGACCTTCGCACCTCCTCCCACGACTTGCAAGCAGTGCCTCTGTGCCATTTGACCGTCGCTCCGCGGCGAAAACAGCCCGAACATAGGATTCAAGCGACATCAATGTCTACCGTCTCCCCCTGAATGGTGCC
The DNA here is from genome assembly GCA_905221605.1 of Symbiodinium natans. Classification (NCBI taxonomy): domain Eukaryota; class Dinophyceae; order Suessiales; family Symbiodiniaceae; genus Symbiodinium; species Symbiodinium natans. Next base: position 395,280 of record CAJNDS010002512.1, read on the forward strand.
ATAGGGAGTGCAGCTGTCCTGCAAGGTGCGACGACAGATTGCGCAGCAGAAGTGGGCGTGGACAGAGCTCGCCCGGTCTGGCGGCAGTCCTGCCGCCATGTTGAGCCGAGTGCTTCGTGTGTGGGAAGTCCAGTCAGACAGGGCCACGGGCAGCGCAGTGCTACAGTAGTGACTGTTAGTTTCACGAGGCTTACCTGCGCGCTTTGGGGCGGAGTTGCATAAACTTGCGGAGTGGGCTCAGGGCGACGGGCGACCTGGTCACGCAGCGATGCGCCCGGGTCCCAGGCCTTGGCACAGCACGTGTTTCAAACCGTGTTTCTCGCATCAGCGTCGCGGTGCATTTTGGCTTCAGCCTCGTCGTGTTTCAGTTCTCGGTTCTTTTTGGTGTGGTTCTTGTGAGATTGCCAGCTGCCAAGCTTGGATGTTCGACCGTTTGTTTGTATACGGGATGGCTCTCCATGGCTGATTCTTCATTGCCTGTTTCACGTGTCACGATCCGCAGCCCACAGACCAAGATCCAGGCAGATGTCTGGATGGTCTTTGCTTTGGCGCAGCCTGAACCTCAGCACACAATCATGTCAAGGTGGGCTGGCCGAGTTTCTTGCAGGAGCCTTTCTTGCCCATTCAAGCCTTCAAGCCTTCAATCTAGTCCACTGAAAGAGCTTATGTTTTGACTTTGGGATGCCCCTCGGGCAAACCACTTTGGAGCACCATTTCGAGGGTTTCTGCCGTCGTCCTGGAACCATTGGAACCCTGGCATACCAAGTGACTGCAGCGACTCTTGGATTTCCAGTTTTCTCTTTGCATTTCACTTCAAGGTCAAGAGCCAACACTGCTTGGGCCGGAGCTGCAGGGCACTTAGACATTTTGAGCTGCGCCGATGCGGGGCTGGCTGCCGCCTATCCACGCTCCATGACTCCATGCCTGAACGTGCATGTTCTTGGAACGTAGTTCCCTGCTACGTGGCAAAGGTGCATCACCTGCCACGGAGCACGTTAAAGACTGGCCCTGCTGCCACGAAAAGGGTGATCATCGTCCCTGCCAAGATGAGGTACTGCCAGCACCTCGGCCAGCTAAGTCCAGCCTTGACGCTGCAGCCGCTCAGCTGCCATCACAAGAGTCGGTTTCTTCTAGTACAGTAGCAAGGCTTAGCAAGCCTTAGCAAGCCTTAGCAGCTTTAGCAGATCCTGCAGGCACAAGGTGCCAGCAACCTCCTACATGGGCCCCCCCCCCCCCTTACTTGTTACAGACTACAATTACCATGCCCCCTACGGTCTGACCCAAATCAATCTCGTACATGTAGCTCTCCATTGCTGCAGCGTACTCGTTGCCTGACAATCTTGGAGGGAGAGCCTTGGGGAGGAGTTGTCGGTCTTCTTTCTGGATCGCCGTGTGTGTGTGTGTCCCATTGCAGCGCAGGAGTGTTTGTGTACCGTTTCAAATCATGTCTTGTCCTGGATCAGCCAAGTTTTCTGCAATCTCCATGCGAGATGACCTGACCTCAGACAGCATGCGTTGCAGCTGTCGATCGACAATTTGCTTACTTGTACTGTTTTTAGCAGAGTCTGTCAACTCGTGAAGCAACATCAGTCGATAGCGTTTTGTCAGTCATGCTCGGAAATGTCACATACTAGTTTCTGAGCACACGCTGCGGTTTCACAGCTTATCCGAGCAATGTTAGACCGGTTCATGTATTCTGGCTCAGAAAATTGTCTTGTGTTTTTTCGCTGGCTCTTATGCAGAACTTTCGTAACTTAAAAATAAACAACAGCTGCGCAGCATCAGAAAGCGCGGTCGGACTTCACATCTGCGAGGTGCAGCTACATTGGTGAGGTATGCACACGTAGGCATAGGCTGATTCTGACCATGCATGTGGGCAATCTTGCACGCTCTTCAGACTTAAGGTGCTGCGTGGGCTCAGCGAAGGCTGCAAGGGAAGTTGCTTCAGGCTTTGGTCGTGGAAGTTCACACGATCAGAATGTCGAATGCAATGGGCACATCTTACTTGACTGTTTGGTTTGGCTTCGAACAGGTTTCCGAACCTTCCCCCCAGTTGTCAAGGGATCTCGATTGAAAGAAGCCGTCGTGACACTTGCTTCTGCATGGTTAGCCATGCGGCCGTTCCAGTTTGCAGATAGCTACTGGATATACCACTGATACGTCCAGTTGAACTGAGAACCTGGGACAGGACGTGCACCAGTTCGCTCCGTGGCTATTCGAACCTATTCAGTTCGTGTAGAAGAATCTCCAAACACAGCCATACCGGCTGAATGTTCAGCTGACTCGGGAGGCCGAGCAGGAGAAGAAATCACGATGCAGGACGTGCTGCCTGAAGGGCTTAGTGGTTGTTCTACCTCATATCAGGACGCATCAAAGGTTGACTTAGGTTGTAATGCTTCCGGTATGGCTACAGAACACTTGGATTAAGGCTTCAGGGTGTTGAGGTTTGTAGGGGGCCCTGGGGAAACCCAGCTTGCCATTGCCATCTTGCACACATTCCTTGCATGTCAGATCCTACGACCTCCGAAGACCCCGAACTTACACTGAAGCCGGCGTTTACTGTTCTTGAGGCGATTGGAGATGGTCAAGAAAGCTACCTAGGCAACGGGCTAGAATTCGCAGACCTCATGCAGGAGCCGTGGCGATGTCGGCAGGCGGGGCAGCCACACAACACTTTCCAAAAGGTGCCACCGTGGTCTCGTTCGGCCTCTGCGAAGAACAAAGATTTTTAATCCAAAAAACCTTCCAGCCAGTGCATATCCTGCTTGTGCATGAGCCCTGACAGCCGAGCCATGAGCTCTGGCCTCGGATTTACCCAAGACTCCGTGTGGAAGGTCTCCAAGATGACCCTTGAGTAGTGGAGTCTGGAACATCACTGTTCTGTGGAACGGCTTGAGTCCAGCAATACCCATCGTAGCTGAGCCTTCGCTATGGACTCACCGCTACCGCCCACACAGGACAGTGATAAATAGTGATAGGCCCGCTTGGACCACTAGTACCTCACATCGCTGCGGACAGGATCCTGGCTGTGTCGATCGGCTAAGACGGCTGCTGTGCCTTGGCTTCAACGAGGATCGGGAGGCTCAGACTCGATGTTCGGTCTTTTTTGGGTTTAGGGTTTAGGGTCTTTCAGGAAAGACTGCTTCCTTGGCAATGGCAGATGGCAAAGAAGTGGGCTTGTAAACAAATGCCAGCTGCAAGGTCCTGCCAGGAGATCCGCGAGGAGGACAGGTTTTGAGTACAATTTCCGTTGTGAAGTCTCGCAGTGTCTTGCCAGGTGCCGAACCACCTCCCCTGAGAATGCGCATCGCAGAGTCACCTTTGGCACAAACACACATTTACTCAGAGCCGCTGATGAATTTCTGGGTGCCACTGCTCAATGCCACTACCAATTGAGCCAACCCTAAGCCGCCAAAGACGTCGAAGCTGCCTGAGCCTGGGCTTAAGCCTTCAGGAAGTGGGCAGCAAAGATTGGCTGAGCCTGCGCGAGCGATTGCAACGGGCTCTAGCTCAAGCCTCAAGACTATGGGGTCTCGAGTCAAGTCAAGGGTTGTTTTTATTGTCGAAAGTTGCATTACAACGACTGCAGGTGTATGCGCGCGAAGGCCTTGTCGAAGGCTTTAGTGATGGGCTGCACGGGCCAGAGTCTGAGTGAGCCGCTGTATCTTGACAATGTCAGTGAATGGGTCCACTGAGACTGCGGCCAGTGCTAACTTTGGAAAATTTTGGATGTGTGCACGAGTTATATGCATCGCAGCTGGGATGAAGCGGAAAAAACACCCGAAGGCAACTACACTCGATCATCTTCGAAACCCAGTTCGGAGATGTCGCGTTAGACATGGGGCGTGCTGCTCAGTGCCTCAACGTCCTAGGACATTGCGATTGTGGGATCTGCTGCACTGAGGAGTTAGAGTCTTTCGCCTTCGCTCTGTTGCCCAGCCCGATGCTCCAAAAAGCTAGTGGTTGAGAGTAGGGTTTAGGGTTTCGGGTTTTCTCGTTATCTTGTGCCAAGGAGGAAGGACTGGGTTCGAAGGTTTCGCGATCTGTACTCGCTGCACCTCACGGACAGCAAGCAGGCGGGCAAGTGCGTTTGCATTTGAGCGGCGCCCAAAACCTTCCATGAAAGAATTAGAAAGAGGGTTCGTCTTTGATTGGCCCGCGTCAGCTAAAGTCCGAGGCGCGCCAGTGCGCGATAGTTTCTGCGAGAGAGCTCTGGTTACGAGGGCGCGCGATAGCGCGCCTAGCGCGCGAGAGGGTGTTGCTTATCAAACATGGCTGGGTTCAGGCTATTTTGGTCTATTTTGAAGGTTTTGGGGTCTTGTGTTGGAAGTTTTTAGCTTCTTCCCGCGGTAGTCCGCGTCAGTGCAACCCCCAAAAAACACGTCCGCGTCAGCGCGCGAAGAGGTCTGCATAAGAAATTTTGTTTGATTCGTGCTGATCAGCTGGTTAGAACTGCCTCTTCATTCACACTGACTGCAGATTGCCAAAATCACGTCTCCCAAGAAATCTACCAAACAACACCTGCAAGAACGGTCCAGCTTCACACATGGTTGACAGCAGGCGCCTAGTTGTCTGCTTGGCCACGTCGCTTGGCCGCAATTGACTGTGGAAGCAGCGCGAAGAGCTTCGACCGTGGGAGAGCGCTCCTGCCAAGCCTAAGCTTACCTTGGAGAGGGTGCCTGCCGAGCATAAGCTTACCGTCCGCTGTATAATGCTATATATCTACCTGCACACACAGGCACCACCCCCAGCCACCCAGCCACCCAGCCACACATGAACACAATTGAACACATAAACACACAAACACACATACACATACCTTGGAAGAATCCGGTCGACTACTGAGCCCGGCCTGTGGCAGCGCGGCCAGCAAAACTAGGCCGGCCCGGCAGATAGTCGTTGCAATTCCGCTGCAACAAGGTCACACTTCAGCTTTTCATGCTGTGCCATCCTCAGCTTCGAGAAGCGTCTTCCATGCAGCTGCCTTTGCTCGCTCAGTCTCACTCAGTCTACTCATAGATGCCTGGTGATGATTAGGGTTTTCAGCTGATGCGGCGAAGCATCGCCCGAAAGATTCAGCACGCATCTTGTGACAGAAGGTTCTTTGCAGACAGCAAGAGTCACGCCATGTGGTTCCAGGACAGCAGCTTTTGTCAAGCGCCAGTCCGGGTCAGATATGCCGAGGGGCGGTTTTGTTGCGAGCTGCATCACAGGACGGGTTGCACAGCGTTCCTCAAGGCAAGAGACCGGGCGGTTTTGCTGCTCAGGTTTTATCTCTTGCTTGTGTCCAGTTGCACTTCGAAAGCATAGAATGCTCCTTGGGTGGGTCGTGGGTTCTCGCAGGTGCTCCAGCAAAACGGCGCTGATAGCGCTGGGCTATTTAGACCAAAAGTGTCCTGCCTCGCGTTGTAGTCACATATCCTGTACTGCAGATATTTTCTTGGGGGTTGCCGAAAATAGGGGTACCCTTGTGGGGGGGAGGATTCCAGCACAGAGTGTATACCCACTGTTGGAATCCCCATCCTGCCGTAGGCAAACACGCCATCCATGACATCGAGGCCCTGGAGGCAAGTTTGTACGCCCTAGGCCGAGCAGATGCCACAGACTATACACGTAAGAGATCGTAAGAGCATAGGAAGAATATCTTAAATCATATAAGAGTAATATACTAGTATAAGAAGATAGTAGACTGCTAATGATGTAAGAGGAGAATCGTATGATCATATACTAGTTGTCACAAGAAGCCTGTAGTTTGCCTCTGTCTCTTTGCTGCAGGAGATTCCTTTGTGTTTCTCTGACACCGCGGAGCTGGATGATTGGAATTTGCCGGAAACTCAAGTCTCGAGAGGCGGATGACTAACGAAGCCATGAAGCCAGCATTGATCTGGCCAAATTCCCATGCAGCGAGCATGATTTTAGGCCGAGTATCATGACAAGCCGTCTCCGCCTACTGAAGGCACAGGGGATCAGTGAGCCATGACCAGACTCTGGGCGTGCTATAGACTCTAGGAACGCAGGAACATCTAAGCACCTAAACGCGTCAGGGTCCGAGAAAGTTATCTTGCTTCGTGTTCCAACGCTGCACTTCTTCGACTTTGTGTAGAGGCCGTCCGCTGGATGAACCTTGTGGAGACATGGCCCGAAGTTCTGGGGGTTTAGGGGTTGCGGTTGTACCTGCTTTCAGTCCGTGTTGAACATAAGGGTTGTATGGGTGCAATGAGCAGAATGAAGCTGTTTGCTTGAGCCAAGTCTCAAGTGAGCCTCGCGAAACTCCTTCCAGTCACAGCTCTCGCTCTCTGTTTGAGCGCCCGGTGAAATACACGTACGGTTTAAAACAAAAGAGGCTTGACATCCTTGGAAGCACCAAACAAGTCTGCAGAAAGAACCGTTAAAAATAGCACAAAAACACCTTCATGCACGAAGTAGCGGAGGAGAGCGGCTGGCCGATCTTCAAGATCCTTTCCCTGGCACCTGGGCTTACCAGAGTCCTGCTGGGATCCTTTTGAGTGTCTGTGCCCAAACACCTCCATCCATCTCCATCTGCTTGAAGGAGTTTTCCCCAGCCACCATTCTGCAAACAGCAAGCATAGCACCCTTCTGTTTCGGGGCTGCGGCGCCGAACGAAAGATCTAGGCGTCATTGCGGCATCTGTTCAGTTCGAACTACTTCATGGCAGTCAGCTCGTGCCTAGGCTCTCAACTGAGAGAAAGTGAGAGAACACCTCAGGTGACTTTTCATGGGCCGGCCGCTCAGCTTGCGGCTTTTCAGGGCGCAGAGATCTCAGTTCTAGAGTGTGAAAATACTACTTCACAAAAGTTCATAAATACTTAGCAGGAGTGTTAGGACATTACAATCCTCAGAAATATCTGGTAGAATTGGGCCTCAGCAATGTCTTCTGCCCTGGGAGGGGCTCGGCATGTCGGGCATGCCTCTCCGCTGGGGACCGCTCTCTTGTCAGAACAAGACCGTGATGGTTAAACATAATTTCGAAGTAGGTCTGGAACCCAGCTTGCCAAGCTTCGGGGCCCAGGTGTCGAAAGAAGCATCGGCAGTGCCGAACAAGATGCCCTTGGGCTCTGGACTTGGCAGGGCTTGTAGGAGACAGATTCAGTGGGCAGCTAGAAATGAATCCAAAATAGGTTTGATATGACTGCAGAAGAAAAGCGTGAAGACTCAAACTTGTTGAAGCCCGTTTTCTCTGTCTACTGAGTAGAGTCGAATTCGGGGCCTCTGCTGTAGCGGAGAAAAGGTTTGGATCAACCGGCTCATGGCCCTTCTTGAGGATGAGGCGATCCGTGTTGAGCTATAGGTGCGCTTTGGGATGTTCCGCCTTGTACGAACAGTCCTTCATGGGGATTATAGTACCCCCGATCAAAACCCTATTAAGAACTGGTAGCATAAGGAGGAACATCCCAAGGTGCGCGGGTTGCACACAGACTTGGGCTGTTCATTCGCGTTGTCCCTGCACATGCCTCAAGGACATCGCGGGGCGGAAGTTTGGAGAAGCGCAAACGTGTCAGCGCATGGGATTATTAAGATTTACACATGTGGAGGGCACCTAAAGCTTCAGTTGCAGTTGCTTGTTTGCTTGTGATTCACACCTACGGACGTACGGGTTATGTGAGCCTTGTAAAGTGCTGCCGATCACGGTCTCCCTTGGTGTTCAACAGTGGAGGTTCAGGGGCGGCCCCTTATTTTAGATTGCGGAGGACGTGTGCTGCGAGCAGGCTTGAGTAACATGGCGCCACGGGTTGGCAAATGAACGCCCATTGTGCGCATGGCCTTGCGTCGCCTCCTCGCTCTGGGCCAATCACCGGCTGCTGAGCGCGTGCGAGGCCAGCATTTGCGGTGTAGAGCTGAGGGGCCAAAATTCCAAAATACAGGGCTTGGAGGGCTTATAGGGATGGAGTTGAGGCGGAGTTGAGGTGTCTTCGGGGCTTGGGCTCGGAGCTTCCTGAAGGGAAGTTGCATGTGTGCCAGCAGCCTCAAAGTCCGTTGCTCAAAAGCGACGAGGTTTGATGCCATACTTGCTTTGAGTGGCAGTTGCAGTGGAATACTTTCTTCAAATCGGGACATTCTCAACGGCACTAGCACGTGCAACTGCTGGGCCCTTGCCGATTAGTACTCAAATCCCTTTGGCCTCATGTTACAACTGCAGCAGCAGGGGGTTGAGCAGCTTCTGCATGCTCAGCCCAGCGTTGTGCGCATGACATGCAGTACTCAAAAGCTCATGTTGCTTGCACTGAAGCCGTTTCAGTTTCAACCGGGTCAAAACTTAACTTTGACAGCCGAAATTGTCTGCAGAACTACAATAAGGTTGCAGTGTTGCACGACCACTACTAGGATTGTACACAGAGTCGCGAAATAGGGCTGTCCCTGGCATGGCATTCGTGGTCAACGTGGTGTTGCTGAGCGGCCGAGCAGTATCCATTTCAGCTGCACCAGAAAGCCCTGTTTCCCTGGTGCAGAGTCAGGCCTTGACCACGCGTGGTAGTTGGCTTTCATTGTCGATTGGTGTGTGTTGGGGTGAATCTTGTTGTACCCTAAACCCTGAACCCTAAACCCTGAACAGGCCCGGAAAGCCTTGGGGCGTCAAATCGAGCGGCTGGTGGAGGGAGACCGACTCCTTGAGCCAGGGCGCACTTTGCAGGAGGAAGGCATCTGTAACGGAGACGTTCTTACCGCCATCCTTCGACCGGACAGGAGGGGTTGCACCTGCGGACAAGTCCATGGCATGAGCTCCCCGCGTAGCTGCTGTGTGTACCGCAACTCCACCATGTTGCATGTCAGTGGATGACTCCTTTTGCTTGTGTAGCTGCAAGGCGCTGAACTTGTCGCGATGTATGTTCCTTCGCAAGGCTCTTCTCCTGCCGGTGGTCCTCTTCATTCACTTTGGTGCGCAGCGATGGGTCGGTCGCGACTTGGGGCGACCCTGACAGGGGCGGAGACTTCTCAAGTGTGGAGGCCCGGATGCAGTAAGACCAGCTCGGAGGATTTCTTCTTGGATTTCTTGGCAGTGGTGGGTAGCGGTGAAACTTGACTTTCGAGAGGTAAGCTTCCTTGTGGGGTTTCGGACCTCAGCCGTGGCATGCCGTGGCTGCTTTCAAGTCAAGGCGTTTCCTCTGCCAGCTTCAGACTTCAGTCCCCCGAGTTCGGCCGTCGGATTTTTAGGGTTCCGTGTTGTGGGTTTAAAGGGTCCAGGGTTTCCGGCATGTAGCTTAGTTCCGGGCTGTTTAGTTTGGTTTCAATTTTGAACAAGACTTCGGTCTAGGAGGAAGGGTTCTGGCCAAACTTTGAGTTTGTGTCGGGTTTGGACTTCAGGGTTTAGGGTTTGTCGGCGGGTGCAAGCCGAAACTGAGCATGCTGAGCCGACACTGACCGCCCCCGAGCCGAAATTCGCTCCAGAAGTTGCCGTAAGTACGCAAGCACCCTTCTCAGATCTTCTCGGGCCCGAGCCAGGCCCACCTGCAAGACATCGAGGCTGTCTTCGCTGCCGAAGATATCCAGGCCGCACTCTTGTTGGATGGCTCTGTGGTGACATGATTACCTGAAGAGCAACACTTTGTGATTTGGTCCGGCTGTCGGGACTAGACACATGAAGCTTGTGGGCCTTGCATGGCGTCGGTCATCGGTGGCAGGGCAATCGGCTAAGGTGATGTGGGGCCATGCCAACTGGCAGAAGCAGCACGAGAGCCTGCAGAAGGCAGCGGGCGGTCCAAAATCATCTGGTTCTTGGAAGAAAATTATGATGCACGTGCTTTCACACTGGCCCCCAGGTCCGAAAACTGCATCTCTTCCCCCACGGCCTGGCTGCTATCAAGTGCGACTCCAGCGTGATCCTTATGGGCCGCGTACGCAGCATGGCTGCCCCACCTGCGCTGGAGAACGTTCGCCAGATTGCTGCCTGCCAGGGCTCCATGTCAGGTGCATACGCAGCTGTTCTAAATGATGGACGTGTCAGGACTTGGGGTTGTCCCAGACTCGGTGGGAGCAGCTCTGAGGTTGAATCAGAGCTAAGAGGTGTTCGAGAGGTCAAATCCTGCAACAGCACTTTTTCGGGCGCCTTTGCAGCTATCCGTGAAGATGGTAGGGTGATCACCTGGGGCTTCAAAGCCTACGGAGGCGACAGCAGTGCCGTCCAGGAGCAGCTCTACGATGTAAAGGACATAGCTGCAACTGACTTTGCATTTGCAGCTGTCAGGGCAGACGGCACAGTTGTCAGCTGGGGTGCCCAGAAATTTGGCGGAGATTGCGGCAGCGTGCAGGATAAGCTTCGGGATGTCCAGTGCATAGCCGCAACCTGCGGCTCAATGGCTGCGCTTCTGGGAGATGGAGGTGTTGTAACATGGGGCTGCAAACAGTATGGAGCAGATAGCTCCTGCGTCACAGGGCAGCTGGTGGCAGTGAAGCACATCGTGGCTTCAGGGTCTGCCTTTGCAGCACTAAGAGCCGATGAAACAGTGGTTACCTGGGGCCAAGCCTCCGCGGGTGGTGACAGCAGTTCTGTGCAGGCACGCCTGACCAATGTCCAGCAAATCGTCGCTTCAGCATCTCAGCCATGACAATGGAGCAACCAAATCGCCTTAAGTTCTATGAACGTTTCGAGGCCAGGGCTTGTGGGTATTAAGTCAGGTTATACCGTGATATAGTCAGTGTGCCGAGGCTTATGCTTTTGCGGCCTTGCGCAGCGATGGTGAGGTCGTGACTTGGGGTCACCAGAACTGGGGTGGTGAAAACTGCAGCCCTGGACACCAGCTTCTGTCACAAAGGGCCTGACACATGTGTCCGTGGCAGAAGTGATCCAGTGGCGAAGGCAGAGAACATCTGCCTTCGTCACAAGTTGGCCGTTTGAGTGCCGAAGTTGATATTTGTCAAACTTGTTCCAAGCCCCAAACGGGCTTTGGGCCCATGTGGCTCATGCGCACTCTGCCCAAGCCCCAGTGCAATTGACACACGGTCATCTTCCTTCGGCTGGGCTGGGCAGGTGCCGCGTTCCCTTCCTCAAGTTCTGGAAGCTTGTACATACGCTGCCAAGAGGGAGTTTAACAAAGGTGTCTCCAGCCTCTCGTTGAAGCTAAGGAACAGCTAGCCCTTTACGTAAATCCAAGCTCGGCAAAGATCCCCGGACAATGCCGAGAGCAACAGGCCATGCAGATCCCGCAGTCAACGCAGTAATCCCCTCCCCCTAATTAATATTAAACCACCCCCTTACCCCCTAACATTAACAACCCCCTGTTATATCCTATTATAGTTATGTTAGAGTGTATATGGGGTGGTCTATAAAAATTAGGGGGGAGGGGATAACGGGATAACTCCGAAGCGCACGCAGCATCAGACAGGTGCTTTGGCCAGCACGTGGGAGGAGTGGATTGCCGACCCGCGCCAAGCGACGTGGACCTTGACAGGCGCTTTTGCCTAATTCAGCAACTCTGAGAAAGCCAGCCTCCGTGTTTCGCGAAGATTCATGCGCTTTGTGGAGTTCAAGTAGAGTATCTGGGACATCTTACTAGGACATCTTACTGTATGTTTGCATGACGAGGGCTGGGCGGCTGGGCAAGGGAGGGGAGGAAGGGAATGTTTTGTTCATGCCATCCCGCGGCATCGGCCGTTTGCTTCTCATTGCAGAGCAACTGTTTAATGTTTGTAGTGGGGAAGAAAATATAGACCTAAACTCTAACCCTAAACCCTAAACGTGCAGTTGCAGAACGAGGTCAAAACGAAATTTCCGATTGATACATGAAGAAGAATAAGAGCATCAGCCATAATCACCCATGTTTAGAGCTGACTTTGCCGTGCACGATAGGCCTGGCCAAGAAGCAGCGCGTGCAGACGGCCTTGCTCGTCCTACAATCCATGCGACGCATGGCCGTGAGAACTTTGTACCGGTCTTGGTGGGGCTCCGGGTCAGCAAGACAAACAGCTTCCTGATGAAATTGATTGCTGATGAAATGAATGAAGGCTCGGAAGAGCTTGGGGTACCGTGTTTTTTTTTGTGAGTTTTTTCTGTTTTTTGTTTTTTTGTTTTTTTTCCTGTTCTTTGTCAAATTTAAGGCACGAAAGAAAGGAAGGAAGGCAGGAAGACAGGAAGAAAGAAAGAAAGGAAGGAAGCAAGAGGAAGAAAGAAAGGAAGGAAGCAAGAGGAAGAAAAAGATAAGGAAAGAAAGAAAGAAAGGCAGGAACAGAAAGAAAGACAGCAAGAAAGAAAGAAATAAAGGCAGGAAGAGAAAGAAAGATAGAAAGAAAGACAGAAAGAAAGAAAGGCAGGAATAGAAAGAAAGACAGAAAAAAAACAAGAAAGAAAGAAAGGCAGGACTAGAAAGAAAGACAGAAAGAAAGAAAGACAACAAATAAAGAAAGAGAGAAAGCAAAAAGGAAAGGCAGGAATGGAGGAAAAAAGAAAGGAATAAAGAACAACACAAGAAAGACAGAGAGAAACAACGACAGCAAGAAAACAAGAAAGAAATAAAAAAGGAAGGACGAGAGGAATAAAGGAAGAAAGCAAGAAAGCCAGCAATAAAGAAATGAAAAATTAAAGAAATACATAAAGGAAGGAAGTCAGGAAGAAATAAAGGAAGAAAGAAAGAAAGAACGAGAGAAAGAAATATAGAGAGCAAGAAAGCAAGAAAGACAGAAAAAAAAACAAAGAAATACATAAAACAACAAAAAGAAAGAAAGGAAGGAAGAAAGGAAGGATGGAAGGAGTTTAGGGTTCCGCTCGCTTCGCACGTTCTTGGTTGACCCTAAAAACCCTACGCCTTAAACCATAAATCCTAGACCCCCAAAACCCGTATGTGGAACCTGTGAGGCTACACCAAACGCCAAACGGCACAGCGGCCGGGCAGTAGTAAACCCGAAGGATTTAGGTTTGTAATTCGGGTTTAGGGTTTGAGTGTTTGAGGTAAGGGATTCCGGCTCTAGCCGGGGTCCGGTGTTGTTTTTGCCTAGGTCTGGCTCTGTCTTTTCCCTTTTCTTAGGTCTGGCTTGTCCTCTGGTCCTCTGGTTCTCTGATCCTGCGATCCTGGTCAATTGGTCCTGCGTTCCCCTGGTCCAGCTGCGCAAGCTTGCTTTAAGACATGTAAAGACCATATACCACTCCGGCCCTTCCAAGCCCAATCATTGTTAGCATCGCGTTTGCAAATGCGGGCCCCCCGCCCAAACCCCCCCCCCCCCCAAACCCCCCCCCCCCCCGCTTTTAAGCCTTGCAAGCTTGCTTCGAGACCATATGAAGCCTCCTCACGCGAGCGTTGCGTTTGCAAATGTGGGGGCGAGCATTGTGCTTGCAAACGGGGCGGGGGGGGGGGGGGGGGCTGCCCCTCCGCACTCCCCTGCTTTTTTTAAAGCCGTGCGAGCGTGCTTTGAGGTTATACGAATCCCTTGCCTTGCCCCCACCCCCCCCCCAAACTCCGCTTTTTTAAAACCGTGCAGTGCTGTTAGCTGTTAGATCAAACAAATCCCATTTGAAAACTATTGTGTTTGCAAATGGGGGGGGCTGCACCCCCCCCCCCCCCAACCCCCCCGCTTTTTTATAAACCGCCCAAGCGTGCTTCTAGGCCATACGAATCCCTTGCAAAACTCATCTTGCGAGATTGCGTCTGCAAATGGAGGGGGGGGAATTCCCGATGTGCAAACGTGCGTTTAGTTCAACGAATCGCTCCCAAAACTCATTTTGCGAACATCGCTTTGCAAATGGGTGGGGGGCCCCAACCCCCGGCTTTTTGAAGGTGCGCAAGCTTGCTTTGAGACAATAAGAATCCCGTCCAAACCCATCATGCGAGCACCATGTTTGCAAATTGGGGGGGGGGGGAGGATTGCTACCCCAAGGGTTATTAGATGTGGTCAGGTCAGGTTCCGGACATGCGGTACCGCTGAGGGGCCTGCGGAAGCTGAAAACCAGCAAAATTCACCAATAAAACCAGCAAAATACACAGAAAAGAATTCCAACCAGAGGAGGAGGACAGGCAGAACCAGAGGGCATGTTCAGAAAACCATAAGAAAAGCAAGGAAAAACAAAGAAAATCAAAAAAAAAAAAAAAGAAAAAAAAACAGAAAAATTGACAAACAAAATCCTCGCTCCGGAAGCTTGTCTAAGACCAGCAGGCATTCCTAGGACGAACAGTGGCGGCTCTGGGGCGCCTACAAGATGTCCCAACATCAGCTGAATGCTTCGATATTGCGATCGTCTCACCCAGCCAAGGACATGGGCTACTGGAAGTGAACGTGTTCCACGTGACCGCCGTCATGACACTTGGCTGCCCACTGGGACGCATCCGTTCGCACTTGCAGCCCACCTTTCCCACACTTGACATCGTGCCGCCTTGCTTGCCAATCGGTTCTGGACACATCGAAGAAAAAGGTTGTTGGCCACCCTCAGGTGGCCAGATGCAAACCGTGAACTCCCATAGAAAAGGTCTACTGGATGCCCCAACAATCCGAAAGCTGCAGCTACCTCCAGCATGTCCAACAGGGAACGAATGAAAGGGAATGGTTTAAAAGACATATGAGGACCGGCTTCGGCGAAACAAACATGCGGACGGCATCCAGCCCCGAGTCCCTCGCATAGCGCGTGGAAGGGAATCTGTCAATCTACGGTGTGAGCTGCCGGGATCATGTCCTTCCCACGTTCCGAACAGAATTTCATCGAACCCATGCCGGGGTCCTTGTGTGCGCAAATTCTGGGCCCTTTGAATTTTTCTGGGCCCTTTGAATTTGACCATAGAGTTTGTTTAATCAGAGTCTTAGTTTTTTTCTCTTATTCTCCCTTTATCGGGAGGCAGGCCTGCATGATCCCTCGCGGAGGTGGTATTTCTCAGAGCTTTTTGAACCAGAGGCGGTCCAAAAACACTGTAGCCACTGGCCATAAACTAGCTCGCAGAGACCATTTCCATTTTCTAATCATGCACCACCCCCTAGCACCCAAACCATAGCAACCTATACCTCAACCCCAAATGATGAAAACCATACCATGGAACCACGCAAAACCCCAAAGAAAATAGCATACTCAACCCCATAGCACCGCCCGATAGAAAACTCACAACAACCAACCCGAAACCCCTAACCCTACAAAATGGACATGGTCTTCTCAAATAGTTCTATACCGTTTGGGAATAAGGTTGCAACGGTAATGAAGCCACAGATTGAGAGTAATACCTACATCACACTAGTGGTGCTTCGGCATGTTTTTCGGCGCCGCTGTGACGTCTCAGTCCAAGTTCAACAGTCTGTGATTGCCTTGCCTTCGCTCATAGAAAATAGCATCAATTACTTGTCCACATGGGCGTCTTCCGCATCAAGCGCGCCCTTTCTGGACCACTTCTTCCGGTATGCATCTCTCAGTCCTTATGAAAGCTGTCCTGGTACTTGCCACATTCTCCCGTACATTCAAGACGGCAAGGAGCTTTTTTCTGCCAGTCCCCGCTGGCTACAAGCACGTTCCTGTGCTGTGTCAGTCGCGCTTCGCTCTGATGCAACTTCAACGTGTTGGATTCTTGTCCAGGAACATGCCTAGATGGACTGAGACTGCCACCTCCCCACCACCCTACGGGAAGTTTCTAGTTTCCTGCAACCGTTCTAGCAATTGTGTTACGAGGAAAGGTGGTTTGATAGCCTGCAGTGCATGCACCGGACATGGGCAGTGTCACTTGCCAGCAGGTTTGGGACCAGTTTTGGCAGTCGCAGCGGGCGGTCATCATACTTGTGCAGTGCGGGCAGATGGTCGGCTCATCTGTTTTGGACGGAATGACGATGGGCAGTGTGATGTGCCAGTCGATTTGGGACCCGTTTTGGAAGTCGCAGCTGGCGGTCGTCGTACTTGTGCAGTGCGGTCAGATGGTCGGCTCATCTGTTTTGGACGGAATGACGCTGGGCAGTGTGATGTGCCAGCCGATTTGGGACGAGTTTTGGCAGTCTCAGCTTGCAGTGATCATACTTGTGCAGTGCGGGCAGATGGTCGGCTCATCTGTTTTGGACGGAATGACGATGGGCAGTGTGATGTGCCAGTCGATTTGGGACCCGTTTTGGAAGTCGCAGCTGGCGGTCGTCGTACTTGTGCAGTGCGGTCAGATGGTCGGCTCATCTGTTTTGGACGGAATGACGCTGGGCAGTGTGATGTGCCAGCCGATTTGGGACGAGTTTTGGCAGTCTCAGCTTGCAGTGATCATACTTGTGCAGTGCGGGCAGATGGTCGGCTCATCTGTTTTGGACGGAATGACGATGGGCAGTGTGATGTGCCAGTCGATTTGGGACCCGTTTTGGAAGTCGCAGCTGGCGGTCGTCGTACTTGTGCAGTGCGGTCAGATGGTCGGCTCATCTGTTTTGGACGGAATGACAATGGGCAGTGTGATGTGCCAGCAGATTTGGGACCAGTTTTGGCAGTCGCAACTGGCCCTGATCATACTTGTGCAGTGCGGGCAGATGGTCGGCTCATCTGTTTTGGATGGAATGAAGATGGAGAGTGTGATGTGCTAGCCGATTTGGGACCAGTTTTGGCCGTCGCAGCTGGCAGTGATCATACTTGTGCAGCGCGGGCAGATGGTCGGCTCATCTGTTTTGGACGGAATGACGATGGGCAGTGTGATGTGCCAGCAGATTTGGGGCCAGTTTTGGCAGTCGCAGCTGGCCGTGATCATACTTGTGCATTGCGGGCAGATGGTCGGCTCATCTGTTTTGGATACGGCGGAAGTGGGTAGTGTGATGTGGACAACCGCTGATCATGCAGAAAAAGAGATACTTAGTGCCAAGGCCTTCGCCTGTTTAAATATTCACAGTAGCTTCACCATCGTGGCCAGCCCCTTGACCCCACAAGTCTTCGGTCAAGCACCTCGCCTGCCCGAAGAAGGGTCCCATAGCGGGGAGGCGCAGGTGAGGGAGCACTGTGTCCTTACAAACGTAGGCTTTCAAGCACCTTGAGTGATATCGGGTGTATTTGCCATGAGTTGTTACTTACAGGCGACAATGAGAAATAACTGATAGCGTAGTGAGTAGTGCATACCAAAAAGTCGCACCGAGGTTCCTGACTTGAGTCGCTGTTCATTGGGGAAGGGTTAACAGCAAGAACTGCCATGAAGACGTGCTGCAGCCGAGGAGTGCAGGAAGGACTGCAAATCGTTGGGCTTTCTCGCTCTCCTCCCTTCAACATTGGTGTGACAGAGGCCAGGTACACAGATGATAACTGTAGTATACGGTAGTTATAGTAACAAAGAGCTGGGGGAAGAAGCGTCGTTTACTGCTACAGCCAGTGTGCACAGCGCCACCGAAACTGTGACAACTTCTGCAGGTCGTCTGCAGAGAGTTGAGCCTCAAGTTAAGTTGAGGCCTTTCAGCGAACAGCTTCAGCAAAACAAAAATCGAAAATCGAAGGATAGCCAGGACTAAGACTAAGGGTCGAGCAGCGGTGGAAATCTTCGCCCCATGTAAGTGCATGTTCAATCCATGTAGAAATACATGCAGGTCTCAACGCAACCACAGTCGCACGAAACGCTGCAGTTGCGGAGCTCTGGCTGCAGAAAGCCTCCGCAGATGCTTTTCGCAGTACTTGTGCATGCCAACATATGCCAACCTAAGCTGCCCTCTCAGAAAGACGAAGGATGTCACATAGGAGGAGCGCTTTGTAAATGCTCAGAGGCTTTGAAGCGGGCCCTTCGTTAAAGGCACGGCAAAGGTTCCGAACATGGACAAGAGACCATGCAGTATCATGCAGTTGCTGTTCCTGAGGCAGCTGCCATGGGCAACTGGCGCTTGGCCCAGGCGTTGGCATCAGAAGCATGCGAGCGAGGCGTGTGGCGTCTGAGCTGGGGGCGGGGGGAGGGGGAGGCGGGGTATGGCAGCGTATAGTAGATGGTATAGATGTGGTCGTAAGTAAGGACTCATCATAACCCATGGCTCTGATTCCTATAGGCGGATCTCAGACTTGAATTTAGAAAGTGAACGGGCATTCGAACACCGTTTTGGGTAGGTTTGGTGGACCACGTCACGCTGGGCTCTGCGATGGCCACTTTAATGTGGTCCAAGGCCGGGGCACCCTGGTTTAGGGTTTAGGGGTTAGGGTTTAGGGTTTAGGGCTAGTAGCATCAAGCGGTGTGGCGAGGAGGGACGTTTCGGGTTCGGCTTCTAGGGTTTGCGGTTTTGCAGTGATCCTTTTCCAGATGCTTCCGCAGGAGCATCTGGATGAAGATGTTGCTCCGGTTGGGGCTCTGTAGGCTCTTCCCAAGCATACATGACATACACTTTCAAGGCGAGTGATCTTTGAAGTGTGCCAAAGCCTGCTCCCGCGCATGTTAGACATGCATCGGAGTGGCGCTGCAAATGCGGCGTTCCTGGTAGGCTTTTCTGGCATTGCTTTCAGTCCGTGCTGTTCATCAGCAAGTCCAGCTTCAAGAGTTTCTAACACCCTGGCTTTGAATTGACTATCAGTTGCACCCACTTCAACATTTAGTCCAACGAGGTGGTTCAGATTTGAATATGCGAGACCTTCCTTGAAGAGAACCTTGAAGAGAGCGCGTCCAGAATCTACGGTTCTTGGCTTGCGCGTAGCAGCACCAGAGGCCACATCAGACGATCGTTCAGCAGCTAGGGCAAGATTGTAAGAGACTGATGTCCTGTGGAGGCCCTGTCGCTGCTTGCCCTGCTACTTGGAGCATGACCTTATGCTGAAAGTGAGAGAGACACAGAGTGGGCATGAGCCCAGGAGCCCGCGGCTCCTGCGCAAGCCCTGGGATCCTGTTTGTCTACGAACAGCCATTTCTTCCTGCGACTCTTGGAGAGACCGAGAGGCCTTGTGAGTAGACGTAAGGGATTTCGTATTTTCGTGATTGTGTTTCATGCTCGGCAATACCGTCTATGCGTTCAAGCTGTCGGCAATTTGTTATCAAGAATTGGAGCTCAGCCATATATACATATATATATATATGTATACATACATATCTACATATATGGTCACCCCTCCACGATCTATCGATGATCTGTCACCTTCCAGGTACCCAACAGACCCGACATGAGATAGACGTGCTCGTAAGACTGCCGGGGAGAAGCAGACCAAGGGGACCTATACACTATCGTGAACACCAGCCCTTACGAACTCACGATCCGAAGCGGCCAGCCTCTGGACATAAACTTTCAAGGGTATGGGCGTTGTGCGTATTCACTGCGCTCAGGAAAAACTGAGCCGCTGGGAGAACGCCCTTCAACTTTTTAGACATTTTCACGAGAGGCGGGCAGCGGGCTGATGGCACATAGAATCTATGGAGATGAAGTATGTGTTGCTGGGTGCTGCAGGCCCGGAGATATTGGTGCTGCTAGCTTCAACCCGGCCATTTCAGCATGCGAGACGCTTGGTTTGCCATGTGCAAGAAGACATCCTTTGAGACGTCTCTTTGGCGCCATGCCAAAATCATCTTGTCTAAGTGGGATATAAAATCTTGCGTGTCGTGGCATCGCTCAGGAAGGGTCTGCAGTGGCAGTTCGCTTTGCGCATCTTCGGCATGGCAGGGGAACGTCGCTGGAAACCCAGTGATGCGCCTGGGACAGCGAACGGCAAGTCTTGCATGTTTTGTGGCCGCTGACGCAGACACAGAACAGGCCGAGTTCCAGGTTCCCAAAAACGGCTTCGGATTAGGTTCCGGCGAGCCTTGGCTCCGGAGTTCCATTTTTCTAAACAGAAGACTGTTGCTTGCAGCTGCCAAGGTGAGCTGGGCAGCGATGGCAAGCGTCCGTTGGCTACCGTTAGCTACATGAATGCCTCATGTAGCTACAAGAGTTTAAAGTCACATCACGCGCATGTTGATTCACAGGGCGTTCTTGGCTGGGCAGCTAGGCTTCTGGAGGTGCATAGCAAGCAGGATTCCTTTAGAACCTCGAACTTGCAACTCACAAGTGGCCGATGTTTCGGATAAGGTCGTCCTTAATTCGCCGACTTACCGAGAAAACTGCCGCGCGGTTTCGCCGAACGTGGAAGTTAGCGGATCGGCGATTTGAGGCCTGCGAAAAAGCTGGTCCATGGCGGCGAGCATTGCTCACGCTGAGCAGCGTAGCCACAGCAGGGCTGGTGCTGCTGCCTGGGCTCACTTTTCAGGCTTATGGGTTTTGCATGGGTTCCCCAGACTCGGTGTGGAGTTATCAGATTTCCTTTGCAGCGCCCGCCCCCCAGAAGACCCCTGCAAGGCCCAAGTCAATGATCCCTGATTCCTGAAGTAGCCCAACAGCATCCGATGCCAAAATTCTCAATCGATCCTTGGGGCATGGAGCTCACCGACAGAACCCATTGCCGGGTGCAGGGTGGAGGATTCGACGTACACAGTTCTTCAGCTCTTGAAGGGTTAGGATTTTGGACATGTCGTTGGGGATCGGGTGCGGGACCTGGCACCCACAACCAGTGCCAAGGTTAAGCTCGGCCATCAGCGCATGTGTGCATGCAGGACAGGATGGAAGTGCATGAATCATTGCACATGACCACGTGCATGCTAAAGACCACATGGATCACTGTAGGAGAAGTTCTCAAGAATCCAAATCCAAGGCTGCATCAAGATACCATGTTAGATAAGCCGTGGCAGGTGGAAGTGTGCAGTGTAGTAGAACGCTTCCTTCACGAGGGTTGAGTACAGGAGTCGGGTCCTGGCGCCGGGCGCTGCTGCTTCTGTACCGTTGCATGGATTCCGGGATTCGTCCCGGAACAGCACCTCAGCTGCACTTTCAATCTTCGGGAAAGCAATCTTGTTCGAGCAGAACCTATCAATGCGCCCTTTTGATGACGCCGCTCCGCATCCGCCATCAGGACCGTGGATTCGTGTGAAAGCAGTCGTCAATGAAGCTGGGCCAGGAAGGTTATCTGAAGACCCCCACCATGATTTTTGTAAAAGCAGGCTCACGGACCTTCAAGCCAACCCTCTCTTGCACCACCATGTGTCGTCCCGAGACAGGTTTCAAACAAGAGCTACCCTTCAGGTCCGTCTTGCCCCTGCAAATCAGGGACTTAACATCTTAAAGCTGAGCCATCTCACCGCCGACAGTCGCCAGTCGTCGCTGTCGCCAACAACAGCGACAACCACAACAACAGCGGCAAAAAATGATAGAAGTCTCAGTTTCAACAGTAGCCAAGGTCTCCTACACCGCAGCTCTTTGGCCTGAAGATCCTGGACTGGCTCGATGTTGTTTTGGTTTGCTTCGGTGCCTCCTGCATGTCGCTCCCGGCTCTGGGGGGCACTGCCACTGGTACAGGTGTATACTGTGCATGACCTGCTGGACGGAGCAGAAAACTGATGTTTTCTGCGCGTTCTGGCGAAGCTAACTTAACGAGTATGGCAGAAATGTGTGTTCACCTTGTGCTTTTTTGTTATCGGGGGGAGGCCTGAAACAGCCTCAGGTTTCGGGACTTTCAAGGGATCATCCTTTGGTGGATCTTATCTGAGATCCTGTCAGCCTTCAGGCCCTTGTGATGATGCTTCAAACCATCCAGGGGGTCATTTCGCAGCATGTTTGGTTTCGATGCACAATCATACCAAGTGAAATCCCCCCCCCGAGTCTAAGACAGTTGTAGCATGCTTTCTCAGCCCTGAACCCTCCCTGGAGTTCCTTCGCAAGCGAAGGTTTTAGAAGTTTGCCGGCGGACGGGTTCCTGGCGCAGGGTCTCGGAGCTACTGAGGGCCATGGGCGACCCGGTTGCAAGTGTCGGTGCCCCACATTGCTCGGAAGTCGTTCTGACAAGTTGTTTCGGGCAGCCTAACTTGCATCGCTCGGGGGCACTTGTGCGGGGAACTACTTTTATGCGTTTGCCTATAATGTGCCACTTGTCCATTGGCACGTTCCAACTACAGCGATTGTCTGTCAAACTACTCTCGGCCTGTGCTGATACCTCGCATCTTAACTACTCAATATTGCTCCAGTACTCTTATTTAAGCAGTGTTCATATTACTCTCATATTCCTATTTAAGCAAGATTAAGACTACTCTCATATTACCCTCAACCCTAAACCCTACACCCTAAAACCCTAAAGCCCTAAGACCGTAAAACCCTAAAACCCTAAAACCCTAAACCCTCACTTGGGCAAGCTTCTTGCTTCACCCCCTGCGTGTGAGGGACTTGGCTGGACTCTCGGGTTCCTTGCTGCTTTCTCTGCTACCGCGGCTAATGCCTTACTAATGTTATTACTAATAATATTGTTGATATTGTCGATCTGACTAATATTATTGATATTAGTATTTTTTATTATTATGATTAAGGTTTATTAGTTTTTATATTTTCATCGATTTTTCATTAGTTTTATGAATAGTAATAATATAAATATTAGTAACATAATATTAATCTTATTAATGTTATTTCCCAAGTCTGGCATGCTTTGCGCCAGATCTGCCGCGCGAACTCCTGTTTGTTGCAAGTGGTATGCCCAGTTTGCACCTGAGGTATGCAGCGGCTGGAAGCTTCCGTGATCGCCACCAACACAGCCATCCGGCCCGGCTTTAGATGCCATGTTGCCATACGCATCGTTGCACCCTTTGGGCGTTGTTTGTCTCTCAACTGTTGCGTCAGAGCGTGAAGCTTGAAGCCGAGATGTCGTTGCTTCAGTAGTGCCGCGCAGCGCTGCAGGCCATGCTCGCATGCCTTGCTGCTGGGCGCTCTGAGCAAGTCCTGTGCCTTCCCTTGCTTTCAAGATGAAAGAGACGTAACATCTCGTTTGCTGCTATTGTCAACCTTAGGTTGAAGGTGTTCTTGCACGCAATTTGCAACTGCCTGAATTGCCAAAACCTGTTTGGGCTGGGACAGCTGCTGATAGGCGGCTCTCGCAGCTTGGTGTTTGAAACGAGGCGCCTGTTCGGTGATGTGAAGCGGCAGAGTCTGCAGCCAACATCCCTGACTTTGAGTGGCTTGTCTGAAACCCCAGCTTGGTACCGCAAGCATTGGAATCGAAGTTTGCAAGAAGGAAGACTCTCGATTTCTCGAATGCCGTGATTGAAGTTGGTCAAGGTCATGTGGCCGCTGCCCTGGAACGTTCTCCCGGCGACACTGTTCCACTGCTGGTTCGCACTTGGGCGCGATGATGGAGTGATTCGTCGACCTTGTGCTAATGCAGTGCTAATGCCATGCGAATACAGTGCTAACCCAGTACTCATCAGTTTTATGAGCTCGAGACCACTGCCGCAGCGATCTGAGGCTTGCGCAGCGATTTCATCTCGGATGCCAGACTACGGCAGCGCGGAAACCGCGGGAAGAAAGCAACCATGCGCATGTAGTGTGCCATGTGCGGATGCTGTTTGAATGCCGTGATTTTTGCGGCCTCACTACTGTAGGTCGCCAAGCTGACCGACGTACTCGCCGGCCGCTACGGCGACGACCTCGGGAGAAAAGCGGCTTGAACTGCTCATTAAGTCGCTTACCACAAGTGGAAGCATTAGGATCTGCTGGCAACAGCCATTTACGGCACACAATCTACTGTGAGTCGCCCCAACGTAGTGTTGCGCCGCAGCAATCCGGCCATGGCGGTGCTCGCGCTGACGAGCGCGCTGCTGTTGCAACAGGCCCTGGCCATCCAGATGCAAGAGCCTGAAGCTCAGCACAAGTTCGGAGCGCATCGGCCGACATGCAAGCCAGCATGCCTTCCCAACTGCCCAGCATCTTCCCGAACCGGCGTGCCTTGCATGCCGGTGGCTGATGTGTGGCCATACAAGAGCAACGAGTCCTGGCGTGTGGAGCTGGGAGAGAGAATCTTGATGGCAGCCCACCCAAACAAAGAGGCCACTGAAAGGGCATGCGGCGGTTTCAAGCTGTTTGGCGACTCTGCTTGGTGCCTGGCTGCTTTCAAGGGCGAGTACGGCAAGCTCGGGCTTTCCTTCGGTATTGAGCAGCGGGACCTCTGGAGCGAGACCATGAGCAACGATTTCCACATGCCGACGAAACTGTATGACTGCTTTCAGGATCCCAAGTCGTCTCCGGCGTTGGCAATGATTGCACCCAATGCACGCGGCTCCTGTGCCGGGAACCCCCACCATTGCTACGAGACCCACTACGATGCCTTCCGGGTCTGCCTGGGCCCCAAGCACGAGACCGTAAACCAACGGGAATACACGTCGCTGTCCGAGCTGCTTACCGGTCGCGGTGAGATGTCGACACACTTGAAGATCGATGTGGAGGGGTCTGAGTGGTCCGTCCTGGAGGATCTCCTTAAGAACGAAGAGGACATGAAGAAGATCCGGACCCTTGACATGGAGGTCCACTTCGGCTTTGGAGCAGCATCTGAAGCTGCCCATAACAAGGGAAGCAAGCAGGACCAGCTGAGGCGAGAAGTGGGAATCTTTGAGCAGCTGGCATCCCGCTTCGCTGTGACAGGAACGAACATTGAGACCAATGCGGATGGCTGGCAGCCATCCCAAAGCTGCCCCAAGCAGCAGTGTGAAGAGCCCTTGGTGCACACGACCGGGGGCGTTCCTGTGAATCAGTTTGCCATCAGCTTTGTGAACCCCGAAAACCTGAGGCCAGGAATCCCCGGCCCCAGCGCAGACGACATCACTGAGGCGCACAGCTTGGCGGCGGAACAGAAGGAGGCCGCCGAGGATCACGGCAAGGCCCACATGGAGGATGAGGCCCAGAAGGACGAAGACGCTGCAGATGCGGAGGAGGACCAAGAGGAGGATGCCGAGGACCGCGCCGAGGACGACGACACGGAGGAGGACGCCGAGGACGCCATGGAGGAGGACGCCGAGGACGAAGAGGAAGACTGAAAGCTTAGGCTTAGCTGCGATTGATAATGGCCGCTGAAGAACTGCAGCCTCAGAGCGTTCGACATTAGAAGCGGTCCATGCGACAGTAGCCAGCCAAGCATTCAGGGTTATCTGCTTGCCAAACCCACCATCACGTGTGTTTCGTCACACGCTGCTTGCTGCTGGCGCTGTGCCCAGCTGACTCTACGCCATTTGCGCAGCCTAACAGCACATAACGTAGTCGCCCCAACGTAGTTTTGCGCCGCAGCAATCCGGCCATGGCGGTGCTCGCGCTGACGAGCGCGCTGCTGTTGCAACAGGCCCTGGCCATCCAGATGCAAGAGCCTGAAGCTCAGCACAAGTTCGGAGCGCATCGGCCGACATGCAAGCCAGCATGCCTTCCCAACTGCCCAGCATCTTCCCGAACCGGCGTGCCTTGCATGCCGGTGGCTGATGTGTGGCCATACAAGAGCAACGAGTCCTGGCGTGTGGAGCTGGGAGAGAGAATCTTGATGGCAGCCCACCCAAACAAAGAGGCCACTGAAAGGGCATGCGGCGGTTTCAAGCTGTTTGGCGACTCTGCTTGGTGCCTGGCTGCTTTCAAGGGCGAGTACGGCAAGCTCGGGCTTTCCTTCGGTATTGAGCAGCGGGACCTCTGGAGCGAGACCATGAGCAACGATTTCCACATGCCGACGAAACTGTATGACTGCTTTCAGGATCCCAAGTCGTCTCCGGCGTTGGCAATGATTGCACCCAATGCACGCGGCTCCTGTGCCGGGAACCCCCACCATTGCTACGAGACCCACTACGATGCCTTCCGGGTCTGCCTGGGCCCCAAGCACGAGACCGTAAACCAACGGGAATACACGTCGCTGTCCGAGCTGCTTACCGGTCGCGGTGAGATGTCGACACACTTGAAGATCGATGTGGAGGGGTCTGAGTGGTCCGTCCTGGAGGATCTCCTTAAGAACGAAGAGGACATGAAGAAGATCCGGACCCTTGACATGGAGGTCCACTTCGGCTTTGGAGCAGCATCTGAAGCTGCCCATAACAAGGGAAGCAAGCAGGACCAGCTGAGGCGAGAAGTGGGAATCTTTGAGCAGCTGGCATCCCGCTTTGCTGTGACAGGAACGAACATTGAGACCAATGCGGATGGCTGGCAGCCATCCCAAAGCTGCCCCAAGCAGCAGTGTGAAGAGCCCTTGGTGCACACGACCGGGGGCGTTCCTGTGAATCAGTTTGCCATCAGCTTTGTGAACCCCGAAAACCTGAGGCCAGGAATCCCCGGCCCCAGCGCAGACGACATCACTGAGGCGCACAGCTTGGCGGCGGAACAGAAGGAGGCCGCCGAGGATCACGGCAAGGCCCACATGGAGGATGAGGCCCAGAAGGACGAAGACGCTGCAGATGCGGAGGAGGACCAAGAGGAGGATGCCGAGGACCGCGCCGAGGACCAGGCCGAGCACGACGACACGGAGGAGGACGCTGCTGCCCAAAACCCTGCCGAGATTGCCGAGCATGCGGAGGAACACCAAAGCCTTCTGGCAGAACATGCGGAGGAGGGCGCCGAGGATCACATCGAAGCCCAGGAGGATGCCGACGCCGCCGACGCCCCAATGGATGAAGAGATTGCCGATCACAGCGAGGATCATGCCCAGGACGACATGGTGGTGGACGAAGACCACTGAAAGCATGGCCGGCATAGCCCAGCATGGTGACAACAAGTTGCACGGCACCCTCATTCCAAAGCGTGAAAAAAGCATGAAGCAACATCATCCCCCCCAGCTGCGGCCATCACAGCCTTGCATTTGCCCTGCCTAGAGGACCTAGCACTCAAAAGTGCAGTCTGCAAGGCTCTGAACATTTGCGAGCTTTGGCTATGAAGCCGAGACCCAAGATCTGCTTGTCCTCTCGTTTCGAGCACCTTCGCGTTTTGTGTCCCTGACCTTTTGTGGGTTATGCGTTGTGTTTTCTTGCTTCTGTATATGATATGATATACATATACACGCACTATATTTGATGCGAATTAATTCGCATTCCTCAAGCTTGGCAGGGACGTTGACGTGGAATGCTTGAAGAGGTTGAAGGGCTGTGTCTACTCATGCCTCTCGCATTCCTAGTCGCACTTGCAAAGGATGGAGACCAGGCCAGTTTGCCTTGGAACTTACTGTTGGTTAGTACTGTTAGTAGGGAAATGGGGGAATAGGGTACCACATATACATATATATATATACCCTGAAAGGGTATATAGGGTGCCTTATTCCCCATTCCCTACTAACCAACAGCAAGTGAAAGGGAACGGTACATGGACGGAGCATGCTCTCCAAGCCCAGCGAGGCCATATGTTAAAAAAAGAGGCTACGACCCTCATCCGTAAACGTGATCTGAGCCGACCTCTTTACTCTTTCCTGTTGACTCGGCATGCCGGCCATCCAACTTGCAGATCGCAGCTTTTCTACAGGTAAACTTCGAAATAGATACACACACACACACACACTTCGCCTCGATTCTCCCCGTCTTCCATCCTCTTTCCCCGAGCCACCTACACCTAGAATCTATTGCAGAGGATCGTAGGCTCCCCTACAAGATGACTAAACCCTAAACCCTAAACCCTAAACCCTAAACCCTAAACCCATGAAGATCGCAGTGCTCACCGAGGCTTTGGTCTGCCCCCGGGGCCGCCCAACTGGCACGGCGGCGCTGCGGAACTGGTGCCGTGGCGTTGGGCGCGGCCTCCTGCGCCGCTCGGGAACAGAACTATATTCCCCCTTGGAATTAGTTTGTGCTTATATAAACCCAAGAGGATATCAAACATATCATTTTTACAGCATTAAGGTTCTAAGGGGAATATAGAGAAGGTCATGGAGAGAAGGGGCTTCTGCTGCATGGTCTCTTGCCTTGTGACCTTGTGTTTGTGGATTGTTGTTGTTGTTGTTGCTGGTCAGTTCTCCCTACGATTCTTAACGGCTTTTCTGTGAATGTACCCATAATGTTCCAGATTTGCATGGAACATGTGCTGCACTCCCTTCAGCACCAGGCCACCCCGAACACAAGGTCTTGCCGTCGCGGTGGTGGTAGCTGCAGGCGGTAGTCGTTATAGTAGTAGTCGTCGTCATCTGCAGTGACAGCGCTGGATAAGAAAGCGATAATTCCAGGCCAGGTGCCTTTTCAGAAATCTAACCCCACACGCTGGGGGCACCCTGAATCCTCAATAAGCTTGTTGTTTCTCATCCTTTTCTTGGCAGGGCCCGAGCCAAGCAAAAACCTAAAAATAAAAGTCTGGAGTTGGGGAACCCCCACCAGGGCCCAGCGGCTGTAGTGATCCCAGGCTGTGGCCATGGCCAGAACGGGGCAGCTTCTGGGCTGAATCGGGAGGATGCCCCAACCCACTTATTCGAGGCAGCATTCGCAGAGACACTGTTTAAGAAGGTTGGCTGCATCATCAAGACCCTGACTTTTAGATGGCTAACCGGTGGTGTCTGTATATGTTATGGCAGTTATGGCTGCCATTTCTTCGAAGATCCCCCCCCCCCCGAGGCGTTCTGAGGGCATTGACAGTGTAGGGTCTAGGGCTTAGGAGCTGATGTAGCTCTTTGACGCTCTTTGTGAGGTATTCTCCAACCCCCGATATCTTGCTGGAATTGGTGGACTGCCTGTGTATCTGGTCGCTTGCAAACGGTGTGGCAGCAGATTCTAACCTGCTGGCAAAATCCCCTTCTAAGACTGAACATCTAATGCTCTGCATCTATGAACTCATGGAGTTTAGAAGAAAGTCTCTTGCGCTGCCAAACGATCATGTCTCGGTATGTCGCCGTAAGCACCGATTACTTGCGCCGGCTTAAAGACTCACCAGCACCAAGAGGCGAGGCCGTGAGCGAATCCAGACATGGCCCTCTGCTGTTTACCGAGGCTACATGAGGCCTACCTGTATCTCACAATGACTGAGCTTGGGCCTTGTCCCCCACATCACGCCGTGCCATTTCCTTTTGATTCAGAAGATCACGCTGTGCATCGCTGTACCACTTCATTTTGGATTCTAGAGTTTGCAGGCCCGAGATGTTATTCGGTGGTGGACACACACTGAAGGTTGCCGAATGAAGGATGTTCTCTCATTCCCACACGACACAGTCATCAGCCTGCCTCGCATTCACAGGACAGGCACAGGGCAACATAATCTGATTATGTCCAGTTTCCTCGCCCAGGGTCCACGTGGCGGACCTGATGTCTCGGGTGGCGTGTGTTCGATGCCAAGTTTGAATCAGTGCGCACCGAGAAATCAGCAGGCTTGAAATTGCTCGAAGGCTGCATTCGCGAGCGGACTGGCATACAGTAAGTGCGTGAGTTGTTCCACAATCCACCACTCTGGCACGGGCTTGCCTCTAAAGTTGCAGCTTGCTTGCCGAGGCGCATAGCACGCTGGTACAGACCCCGCAGCTTTGGGAAATCCTGGGCTATGTAGAAGATGAGATCCAGGCCCACGGCTTCAGAATCCACAGGTCGCGTAGAGAACGGTTGCCGAGCCTAACAAGAGCGTACTGTTTGTAATGTATGAAATACATATATAAACTATAATATACTCTAATATAATATATCGTATAATATAGTTAAAATGTAGTATAATACATAACAGCCTCAAGGGTTTTTGGCAGGCAGCATCCCCAGTTGGCCACGGGCGGCCCTGCAGCCTTTCGTGACACGGCTGCGAACAAGCTCCATTAAGAATACTAATTAATTATTGATTAATTCTTAGTTAATTATTAACTAATTATGAATAATGCCCTTATTCTTACTTCTTTCTAAAGTGGGCCGTTTATTATATTAATCGGGGAATTAAAGGGGCCTTTCTTCCATTCTGGCGAACTTGATTGCGATGGGCAAGACTGTCAAGCGTGTCCTTGTACTCAGCCTCGCGACAACGGCAAAAGCATACGGAAGCCAGCTGTGTCATTCCGTTCATGCAGGTAGGGAGCGCGTGTTAGGGACATTGAACAAAACCAGGTACACATGGTCTTGCTTCAGAAGGAGCAATGAGCTAGGCTACGCAGAAAAACCAGCGATTCTCTGCGAGAGGGGCTTGAAAGCCATTCGAGAGTTCTCCTTGGGTAGCTGTGAGCAAGGACCAAAATCACCAAAACCCTTACAATCCCCATGTATGCACCTTCCAGTGAGGCCAGCAACCTCTAGATACCTCTAGCTCGTGTGCCATGACTGTAGACCACCTTTTCATTGCGACGCCCGCTGCAAAGCATGGAGATGTATGCTTATGCCTGAGGTTCTGTCCTAACGGTGGAAGCCGGCTGCTCAGTCAACAGCTTCAAAGGAACACGCAGCATCAAGAGATGACTTGAAACAGGTGTTATGCGGCTGAGCTTGTCCGTCCCAGGAACAAATACGTTGCAGCCTACGCAATGGGTGTCCTACGTAGCCCCCCAGCGCATCGGATATTACACGCACTTCATGCATTACGTATATAGACCATTATACATATCTTGTGTATACTACGCAAATTACACAGTTACACGTATTGCGTATGAATAATTTCCCATATTACTCAAATTTTACATATTGGGCATATTACGTAAAAGTAGCATATATTACATATTGTATTAGATCTTTTTACATTGTATTATATTATATCATGTGTATGTATACATATATATATATATATGTATATCATATATATATATATGTATACTATATATATTATATAGTACATACAGTACCTATATTACAGATAGCCATCTCTAGGCAAATTCCGCGAAAGTAGAACTTTGTAAGTACCAAGCTTCCAGGTGCGCTCAAAAGGTAATCGACATTTGCATACCAATCGAAGCAAAACCACGATTGGGCCATTGTAGCCGATGAATTGTCGTAAGTTCTGCACCTGAATTGCAACTTAAGCTGCTGATGTGACGACTCCTTGCGCTATGTATGGGTCTCAGCCTCATGAAGGCGCTACTTCTGCGCCTGTTGCCCTGCCTGTTTCCCCAAGCAGAGCGCACTTGCTTGAACGATCTTGTCAGTGAAATGGGTTCGGCTTGAACGGCTACCTCGCTGTGTGGCATGAGACATGGCTCATGAGGCGCTACTCCCCAAAAGCAAAGTACTTACAAGTATATGAAACATTTTCCTCTACACGCAAACACAAATATGCGTATACGTAGATAAATATATTGATTTTATATATGTATATTTACATATATATATATATATGTATGTTGTTTATAAGCCAGCAACAAGCAAGTCAGGCCCAAGCCACGAGAGTTGTCAGTGCGAGCAACTTGGGCCTGCGGCTGTGCCACGCCTGTCGCAGCCCCAGCAGTTGGGCTTCTAAGGGGCCCCGCAGACTATATCCCCCTTGGGAATTATTTTTGTATTGTTGTTCATATAACCCAAGAGGATATTAAAATTACTATTTTTATTAAGGTTCTAAGGGGTCCCTCAGCTCGTGTTGGATAGGAAAGGACCAAGCCATGTTTTGGCAGCCATGAAGTAACTATGTGGTGAACAGTGAACATGATACTATAGGGGGGTGTCTTGGCCACCGCAGTCTTGAGTAGTGTCAGCTTCTGGGTCTTCAAGGTCACACCGCATCTGCATCGTCTCTACCGACCCTGGAGATGACAGGCCAGGTTTTATTTTGGGGTTCTCGGGGTATGAGAGCCTTTTGACCTTGAATGTACCTGATGTTGGGACAGATTGATAGCGGCTCAAGCATGTGTTCTTTACTGCCTTTGCTGTGGCCCCGTTGGCTTTGCCGGCCTATGGCATTTGTCCATAGACGCGGATGAATTTATGCTCTGACGCTTTAACACAACAGCTTTGTGATGCATTTGAGATTGACCGTACGTGGCTTAGAGAAAAGATGTGTAGCTCGAGAATTGGACAATGTCTGAACTTTGTAAAGAACACTGCGCGACACTGCTCTCTCGTGACAAGGAACGAATGCGAACCCGCATCCAGGATTCATTCGCTGCCCTTTGCCGCGTGGCTCGAGTCTCTGGGAAGTCCACTGGTGCCGCGTCGTCCGAACCGCTCAATCGGCCAAGACCCAGACGCCGCCAACTCAGCTTCTGGAATGGCACGTTCGGTCAGTCACAGCAACCCTTTTCGAACTGTCGTCTCGCTGTTTGCCATGGAGGCACCGAAGACCATGGCATTGCTGCTTGGCATCCTTAGGCTCTGTCTTCTAGTCCGGAGCAAATGCCCGCAACAGTGCAAGCACTCGACCCATCACGCGAAACCAATATCAATATCCGGCGAGTAGTCCCTGCGACTTCACAAAGTAACAGCCCCCACCAATATGGCCCCGGCATGACTTCTGTGCATATGGGATTGGGACTGCGGGCTTTGCCCTTGTGCACGACGAAAAAGCATTGTTTAGTTGTTTAGCTTTCGTGGCCCCATCTCAAGGTTTTCTGAGATATCTCCAGGGCTCGAGTGTGGCAAATCTGAGGCAAGTTCCCGCCACGCCGGTGATCAAACCGCGTTGTCACGGGCTTATAACACACATTGCTGGGTCGCAAGGAACGGTCACAGGTTGCAGCGACAGATGCTTGTTGGGTATGTACAGGGTATGTAGTGCGCAAGGGGCGGAGAGACAAATGTAGAGACAAGATGGTGACTGCAAGTGACTGCTGGCTTGTTTTCATTGTCAGTTAGACCCGCTGAAATCCCCGAGCCGGTAGAGAATATGTATATATATATATATATTAACTCCATTTATATAGATAATAAAATGCAGAGTGCATTTCCCTGCTGAGGCGACTCAGCGGAGCTTCTGCAATTTGGTCTCGCCCTCATTTTCATCTCATGAAGAGAGCTTTTGCCAGAAAGCCAAGCACGATGCCCTCACCCGACTGCAACTTCACCGAGTCGATCCTACTTAACCCCATGACGTGTCAGTTTGTCACGTGGGCAGGCACTCAGGGACAGCCCCACTCCACCCACCCAAAAGGCCACAAGGATCATCATGGTCTTCACGGGTGGTCGGTGAAGCTCAACAGTAGCTGACTGTAGACAACGCGCTGCAACCGAGTGATTCTAAGAGTCTGAAGCGCAGGCTGCAGCGAGCAACAACTCAACGCCTGCAACAAAACTTCATACGTGCGCATTCGACAGACAGAGCCCCTTTCACATTACGTAGTCTTTCAGTTCAGTAGAGTCAAGACATGAGTTTACACACATTAGGGAACGCAAAGATGTGTAAACTTTATCTTTTGAGACAGAAAGAGGGAAAGATGGAGTTTCCCTGAAAAGAAGATGTCGTTAATGAGACCTGCGACAGTTTGGAATGACCTCATGAAAGCGCAGTAAAGAGCTGTGCTGGCAACAGCAACTGCATCCCTGAACGACTTGTCCACAGGTCTGCCAGATGACTTCTTGCTCCCGCCTCCAGCCACCGAGATGGACGTCGACGAAAATTGGGGGAGACTTGGTCGGAGTGTTGAGCAAAAGGCGCGTTTCAGTTCAAGGTTGGATCGCTATTGAGGTGGTCGACCCGGAGAAGGAACTACTATAGACGCCTAAATGATTATCAGAATAGGGTTTTGGGGAGTTCTTATGGTACAGTTACAAAGGGACCATAACTATTAGTAACTATTCCGACCACAGTGCAACAGTGCAGTCCTGAGTCCATCCAACATGGCGTGCGTCCCGTGGTCTGGAAGTTGTACTGAGCGCCGACTTCTGCTAGGGGCTCGAAAGTCATATGGTTATGCTTCTATGTTACATTTTGCATTAATATAGTATTGTTTTATTGTATTCTTAAATTTTTGGCGAGAGCAGGGAGCTCCTCGTATACCTGAAGTGCTCTGTACGAATACACAGTACTTATAGACTTTACCGACCCGGAGCTCGTTCCACTTGTGACTCTTCAAAGCGCGTGAGGAGGGGATGTTAGTTCGTGCAGAGCATGGCGGCTCTCTCCTTGCAAGCCAGCCAAGGAAGATGGGAGGCTACCAACACCAGGCGCATTCCTGCCTAGGATTCAAATGTCGTTCAGGGTTTAGGGTTTAGGGTTTAGGGTTTAGGGTGAAGATAAGCACCGATGTACAAGGGTCTTCGGTTGCATTGGAAGGTTTGTTGGGTTTGCCATGCAAGAAGACCACAAGCAGCAACATACACATGCAAACGGGGTTACTTGCACATAGAGAATGGTGTTTGCGCATGCATGCGAACACATGCCCCCCCCTCCCCTCCCCCGACATGAAAAAGCCCGCGTTTAGTTACTGGAGGCTTCCTTCACAGTAGCTCAGACACTGCGGTTCCTGTTGGGGTATGAGGATTTGCGGAATCTAGGGGTTTCGGGCAGTTCTGGAGCTTAGATATGGGTGGAACTCTAGGCCCCAAAGCCTGAAACCCAGGTCAGTGACGGGCGAAATATTGGCCAGCCAGGAGTCCGGCAGAGAGAGAGAGAGAGAGGAGTCCGAGCAGTACTCACCTCCAGCAAACTCTCACCTGGAACCTGAAAACCGAGAGCCTACAGACGCAGGCTGATAACCGCTCGGCCATCGTGGCCGGGCCCCTCGGGGGCCCTTCCGCATGCAGAACAAGCAGAAGAAACCCTAAAGCCGAAACCCTAAACCCTAAACCCTAAACCCTAAACCCTAAACCCTAAACCCTAAACCCTAAACCCTAAACCCTAAACCCTAAACCCTAAACCCTAAACCCTAAACCCTAAGAGAGAGAGAGAGAGAGAGAGAGAGAGAGAGAGAGAGGGGGCAGCCTCCCTTCGGGGGGGTTATGCGTGTGGGAGAGAGAGAGAGAGAGCGCTAAAGATGAGTTTTCTTGGTGCCTGGCCTCGAGTAGGTTCCGACCTCCGGTATGGCCACCACCCTTGGTGCCGCGAAGCTGGCACCTGGCCAGGCGAAGGGCTTTCAAGTAGGGGTTTAGGGTTTGGAGTTTAGGAGTTTTAGGGTAGAGGGTTTAGGGTTTAGGGTTTAGGGTTTAGGGTAGTGTGCTCGGAGGCTTTCTGTTCCATGCTTTGGGATGAAAGAAGCGAGCACTTGTCACCTGCTGCGAGACTGCCTCGACGAACGCCGGGAACGGAGAGAGGCACCGGCATCCATGGGCTTAAACAAGTTCGTTTAGGGTTTAGGGTTTAGGGTTGCTTAGCACCCCGGTGCTGTTTCAGGTGACTTCATTCCTCATTTAACCATTCCCCCGTGTTGTACTGCACTCCTGCACTGACATGTAGTGAGCCTCCCAAGCCTCCAGTAGCCAACGAGACAATGAGCCCTGAACACCAAACAATCCTATTGTGCAAGTCCTCGATGGTGAAACCGCTTTGCCAAGCAAATCTTACGTGATGCGGTCGATCCCTTTTTGGTACAGTGCTTTCAGGGTGAGCGGCGCGCATCTCACCAGACACGTACTGTGCGGACACCCTCCGCAGATTATGCGTGAAGGAAGGAAGGAAGGAAGGAAGGAAGGAAGGAAGGAAGGAAGAGAAAAAAAGAGCCGGGCGCGCACTGCATGTGGGGGGGGGGGGGGGGGGCATGGGCTCCTCGTGCTCCACAGAAGAGCAGCAGAAGCGCCTACCAAAGCACAAGTCCTCCTTGGTAGGATGGTTTAAGGTAACCGTTAACCCTTAGGTGCTTCAGCATTCGGGACACGCCCAGGTGGGGCGGAGCACCTTATATATGGGGACAGCGCCTACAGTTGTGCACGCGTTTGAGGGACTTTGGTCCTGAGTCTCGTGGGAAGAAGGCGCTCCCCTCTCGAATCCTTTTGGTTCATGATTTAGGGTTTCGGTTTCGGGTGCGGTTGCGCGAGGGGTGGGGGAGGCGGGGAGAGGCAAGAGCAACCCCCCAACCCGATAAAGCCCCGCTTCAACTGAGCTGCGACCCAGAGATCGCTGAGCTAGGGACCGACGGGACGGGCTACCAGAGAAATGGCTAGAAATCGGGCGATTGAAGCTGGTACATCTGGAGGTTCCCCCTTATACTAACAGTCCTTGATTATAGTAGGGGGTGCTCTAATCCCTGCTAAGCTGTCAGTAGAAGGGCGAACATCCCAACTGGTACACGCAGAGGGTGCTGTGACGAGGGGTGTGGTAGAGCTCTTGTACGCAGGTGCCTCATCTTCCAGCTTCCGAAGCCCTGAGGACCTGAGTCCTTTTTCAGAAAGTAAGTTGAGGTGCTTGAGCTTACACGTTCACTCCTGTTTGTGTGGTTTTAGCCAAAATGACATGAAGAAGGGAGAAGGTCTAGAGTCGACACGGTCTGCGAATTTAAGCTTGGGGGGGTTGGACATGGTTCTGGTTCAGCGCACTCGCGCTGACCCCATTCCAGGGTCACGACAAGGTACTCAGAGATGACGATCGAATGCTTTTCACCGGTTTCCGAAGCCAAAAGTCGCGGGTCTCCTTCCGGTGAACATGGAGTGTAGAATCATGGAGTTCGCATGCGGTCTGCACCAGTTATGGAAAGCCATCAAGACCGTTCTTTGTTGAGTAGAAATGCGTAGGAGACCGCCGGGAGCCTTGCTGGGATGATATTCTCGCCTCTGTAGGCAACCACGCGAGTTTCTGCGAGACGTTGGAAGGTCAACGTGGCAGACGGGACAGCCGAGCTAGCCCTCCTTGCCCATGCCCCCATTTGACTTGGGCATAGATCGGTTGAAGCAGGTGTTTTTGTAGCA
The DNA here is from genome assembly GCA_905221605.1 of Symbiodinium natans. Taxonomy (NCBI): domain Eukaryota; class Dinophyceae; order Suessiales; family Symbiodiniaceae; genus Symbiodinium; species Symbiodinium natans. The sequence continues at coordinate 431,603 of CAJNDS010002512.1, forward strand.
AGAGTGGCTTATGCATGGCTGGGGCAATGCCATAAGCCGCGCTTTGATTATTGTGTTTTGGGGTGTATGTGGAGCGCAAATGGTAAGATCCATTGCAAGAAACATCCCGCGTCATTGCAGTAGCAGAACTATTGGGGCTTGCCCTCCCTTGGCCAAAGGCATGCTACCCACACCCTCCCACACCATCTGGCTCCTGCTGAAGTTTCGCTTGGAGGGCGAGGAGGGCAAGGAGGGGTGATGCGGACAGCGTACAAACCAATCAGTGCAGAAGATCTTCACCGAATTTGTCAAAACCACTGCAGCTCTGCAGTCATGTGACTTTCTTCCTTTGGGCTTTTTGCCCTTGTCCATGACCCAGACGTCCTGGCAATTCCTGCTGGCCGTGAGTGGCTGGATACGCTTATAGTTTCCATCGTAAGCACACGGTAGTTACAGCTACGGTGTGTCTCATGTTGCACTTGTTACTGCAACCGACATCCTCCGTTGCAACCGAGTGGCTGTTGCGGCAGGATTGTGAGCCCAGGGCAGTGCAGATGCTAGACATGCTGCCCCAGCAACCGCCAGTAGCTGAAGCGGACAGGGTCAAGGATGTTGCGTGACCAGGAATAAACAGAACCTTGTTCAGTCGACGCGGCACGACGTTCAGCAGTTCACCTAAAATGAAGGTGCTGGGGTTGAGTCTGGCAGTTGAGGAAGCGTGTTGTGGTTAGGTTACTTGCTTGCTGGTGGCTTGGGTCCATCTTGCTTTTGTGCACAACGCGGTCCCCGACTTGTTGCCACGCAGTGTTGTTGGGTATGGCTAGTCTGCTAGGCAGGTGGCAGCAAAAAACAGGCAGTTTGCAGGCGGGCTGCTGAGGTGGCATTTTTCGCTTCGCCTGTCAAGCAGGAGAGAACTCATCAAGTGGGCTGTAGCAAGCTCTTCGGCCAACTTCGTAGGATACGGTGCATTCACAGCAGCACTTCAGGTCAGAGCAGGATTTGACTCGTTACGGTACCAAAAATATTTGAAATATTCAATTCAAGTAAGAGTATACGAGTACAAACATTATCAAGACTGTTGAATGTTTCTGAAGCACGAGAAGTCATAGAATAATAAGTAGCAATAAGAATAAGAAAAACAGTCATAATCATAATAATAATCATAATAATAATAATAGCTATAATCATGTGGCCCCTGGGCTGCCACAGCTCCCACGAGCCCTGCTTGGCAGGCGTCATGCCAGCGCCGTTGCATGGCCGGTACACATGTGCTTCAAAAATCGTTGCACAAACGGACTGCCGTTGCCAAGAGTTTTAAGGTTCAGGGTTTAGGGTTTAGGGAGACAGCTGTTCTAGCAGCAACAAAGACATACAGGCAGGAACTGGAATTGTCCTCGAAAACACCGTTGTTGAAACGTGGCAGGGATTTCAAAGAACCACTAAGTTTGAGGGCTTTGTAGTCTAACAGAATGTCGTTGTGTTGCCTTGGACAAGTCAGGAGGGCGAGGGAGAGGACCCCAAGCAGTCGGCACAACAGCTCCATCACCAATCGCCATTCAGTGCCTTGAACATCATTCAACAACACTTTCACGAGCAGTCCGTGGCCATGCAGGTTCGGCGCGCATGCGCGTAGACTGCATGCATCATACAGCAGAGCCCAGTGCCAGGAAAGGGGCACACGCTAGCAAAAGGAGACATGACTGCACCGTTCAACCTTGGGGTCCTGCGACACCTCGCATTCAACAGCTTCTTGCAGTGCAACCCTCGGCGGGCGCCGAACACGCATTACTCACAGGCATCCTCGACGCGAGCGGTACTGTTAGGAGGCCTAATAACTTCTATCTGTTTCCAGTGGCGCCGTTCAGTATCTTGTTTGAGGAAAGACAGTGTCCCAATGCCCCCAAGAAATAGCTGAAGGGTCCCCCCTTTTAAGTATGACAGCACCTCTACTGTACAGGTCAGAATTCAGTAACAGTTTGTCGGGCGAAGCTTAAAGAGTGGTTCCTGCATTTGGAGACGTTGTCTGGGCTTCTAGGAACGGGGCTTCCCCAGAACTCAAGCTCTAGGCACCAACCCTTGGCCCCTACTCTTGGGCCCTAGATGGTAGAGATCCCAAGCCCCTAGAGGGCCCGAAGATGCCAGTACTGATGACTGCCGCAGAGAATAGGAAGATAAAGACGAGAGAATGCCAAAGAGCGAGAGAGTCTCCCCCTCTTTGGCCTGCACAGCTAGCCTCAGCTCCCTTTTCCGGGGAGAGGATCAGCGAATTGTAGAACGAAAGCCTTAGCAGCAGAAGAGACGAAGAAGGTTCAGTCTGAGAGGCGCTTCTTCGCGCGGGAGCTTCGTGGGATCCCTCTGGTTCACGAGACTATCGTTCCCAAATGTTTTTCCGCGCCACTCGTTTTCGGAAAAGGCCTTCTGGCAGCGTCCAGGTCACCAAAGTACTCTAACTATAGGGGGTCGGAGTACCTACTAATATTGTTCACTTCTGATCCCTTTTATCAGTATACTAGAAGAACCCCCCAACACCCGATTCTACTTATTGAGGCCTCTATATTACATGCTGCTCATGGTTGAAACGTCCTATACGGGGGTTTCCATTGGAAGTTCCTGTACTGAGTACTACAGTGGTTTTGGAATAGATACTGAGGTACCCCTGTTTTACTTGTACGTCCATATAATTCGTACACACGATGATGAGAATCCCTCGCCATTGCGGCATCACGCCCGTGCGGTGGCGATCGCACCAGGAGGCTCCGCACATTTTTGCGCGGCACCGTACAGTGCTTAGATGGGTAAAGCCTATCTCAGAAAGGCAAGAGACAGGCACTAGAGTCACTAGAGGCAAGCCTTGCAAGCCCTGATAAGCTACATCTGCTTCGGAGTGATCAGTGCTGCCCGTTTAAGCAAGCCTGGTGCTGGAGGATGAGCACTTGGTGCCATCTGCCAGTCCCGCGCAAATCCGCACAGACCAAGGATTCCTGGTATCTTGAAGCTGCGTACGACTGAAAATCTGCGTAAGTCAGGATAGCCACGGTCCATGGCTGCCCCGCTCAGGCAGCACGGGAAATCATGGGAACACAGCTCATGTCAATGCAGGCAAGCTGGAGCACGTCTCCTTCCCGAGCTGCCTGGCCAGCCCAATTGTTTGTTCTATGGCAACTGCCGCGCGACGCCCAATGATCCAGAGATCGGATCGGCACGAACGATGCAAACTGCCAATGCAGTTTGAATTCTTGGTTTCATCGGCAGCATAGCTCCCTGAATCTTGCAAATACGCTCTGCCGCAGCAATGCAAGCCGACGTGCAATGGACTAAGCTCGGGAAGCTTTTGGTCGAGGATCTTCCATTGAAAGTAGCGCCACATCTGCGGTCTGTAGGTATTGGCATGAAGCTGTGGCACCTTGCCCAACGCGCTAGTCAGTGACATTACTGTACTGTAGATCCATGAATGACTGAATTTGGAAACTGTTCCGATGCCGATCCACTCTGGCTGATCGCTCCTGCTAGCTGCTTCTTTGCCATCACCTTCTAAGCCAAGTTCCGAGTCACCGATCTGAAAATACATCCCCTAAACCCTAAACCCTCAAAAAACAAATTGACAGACGAAAAGGAGGGGAATGGCTAGGCTTGATCCAGTGAGAGATCAGGCTGGAAGCTCGTGAGTCAGGCGGCTATCGATGTGGAAGTGCGCGCTGTGCTGGAATTGTTTTAAAGTCATGCTGTACCTGGGTTTAAAATGAAATGGGTTTAGGGAGAGGGTTTAGGGTTCAAAAATAAGTGGGTTTAGGGTCATCAATGGTCAGGAGAGTTGGACACCAGAACCAAATTCTAGCACGATTTAAAAATCACTGCACTGCATTCGCAAAGACTCGTGCCCGGACACATACCTTCGCCGAGCATGGCAGCGAAAAGTCTTCATGGGCTGCACATTGGGCTAAAGTATACCAAAATAAATGCCTCTATTAGCCACCGCATGTCACAAAAGACCAACCAATTGTTGTTGGCATTGTCGTTTGTTGTTGTTGCTGCTGCTGCTGCTGGCTCTTATTTTGCTTGTTGTTCTGGTGGCTGCTGTTGTTGGAGGTGGTTGTTTGTTTTTGTTTGTTCGTCGTCGTTGGTTGTTGGTTGTTGTTTGTGTGGTTGTGGTTGTTACTGTTGTTGCTGTTGTTACTGTGTATACATGTAGATGTTCAGTGGTTTAGTTACTTTTTTAATATGTCTACACCAGGAAGATCGTCGGTTCTTTGCCAGACAGTGTGATTGCGTTCCCAGTCCCTCACCCCCACGAAGAGCATCTCAGAACCCCCAAATACATTGCTGATTCTTGTCTCTCCCCCATGTGAAAAGGGGGGGGGGGGTCCCCATGTTCTCCTTGGACCATGAAGCGAAGTGCAAAGGGCGGTCCGCTTATCACGTGGCAGCGCTATGCCGTTCCAGCCTGCACAGGCCCCTAGAGCAGAACGTGTCCAGACTCGTCGCCAAGGACACAGGGGCCCAGGATCCCAACATAAAGGGGAATTGCACGGGTTTCAGGCCACGTCGCAAGCACGGCTTGCAATTTGCAAGCTTTAAACATAGACATTGCTGTTTTGGCTGCGAGGACCCAAGCGATCTGACCAATTTCTGGAGCCTCACCTATCACTTGAACCGGTCGCTGTTCTGCAGATTGAAACGCATCACTCAGCACATGCGCATTGATGGAAAACTCGTTCGGACGGGTGGATGAGCGAAGCTTTGGGCAACAGCTACAGCTACCGCCTGACACATGCTTGGCAAGCGATCCATAGGAAGAGACCCGAAATCTCGACGCAGGCTCTACTCAAGGTTGCACGGGTACCGCTATCACAGGCCGGGATGCTGGCCCAAAATCCCTTCACATTGCAAGTGGAGTTTGTAGCTGAGTTACGCGCATACATGCCCTTGCCCAGCATTGCCCGGCCCGAAGGTATTCCACAGACACACTTCTTCCTTCTTTCTCTCGACCAGAGCCGCCATGCAGCAGGCCGGAGATCAGCAACGAGGCACTCTTCGAGATGCTGTCTGATGGACTGGAGCCACCCAGGCCGGTTTCTCAAGACAAATGACCAGTCGTCCGAACCAACTGCAGCTGCAACCTGTAGCGTGGCAACTGGCCCCTCACTGTCATGAGCTAGATCTCAGGGGGCTTGACACTAGGCCACAGCCACTTTCACAGTCACTTTCCCGAATTTGAGCTGGCGCAGAGCAGCGAAGGCGGGTACAGTGGTCCATCGTGCGCATCATACAGCAAGAGCTCGAAGACAGGAGACAAGCTCGGGTTAACTGTTCCATGGTGCTTAGTTGCTTAGAACTCGATCCTGCCAGGACCTGCGAGTTCGTGGTGTGGATGGATAGTGATGCGTACATCGCCTCTTCAGAGCCCTTGGAGTCTGCACGGAACCTAGCACACCGGTCACTAGCGCCGACGCGAAAGGTGGAGTGTGACACGGAAGTGTGAGCGAATTCGAGTGGCGCACACAGGTGCTGCTGCAGAATGGCCTACTCAACACTTCCGAACCTGGCCTACGCCTCAGTATTCTGGGGCCTCGAAACGTGACTCCAATAGTTTATTGAAGTTCATGTTCGAGCGCTGCGCATGCTCAACGCCTCAAAATATGTGTTGCACGTGCAATCCGAGCTTTGGGCTGAAGGCACGTGCTCAAAGCCAGCCCTCTAATGGCACAAGCGGGTCGGAGGGTGCGGGAGCATGCACGCGCCGTACTGCAAGAGCCCCTTCGCAAGATGGTGACAACCGATATTCGGATGCCCATAGTGGGCCTGGGCTGCTGGAAAGCTGACAAGGGCGTAACCGAAGAAGCAGTTTACAATGCCATCAAGGCTGCCGTGCACGTGCAACTTCGCTTGATGGATGATGACACATGATGTTTCTTTGTCATAAGTTGGCAAGATAGTCCGCTTGTGAGAAGGTTGGTTATCGGCACATCGACAGCGCAGCTGACTACGGAAATGAGCAGGAGGTGGGCGCTGGAATTCGGCGGGCCATCCAGGAAGGCGTGTGCACTCGAAGAGACCTCTGGATTAGCTCCAAGCTGTGGAACACCTATCACAGGAAGGAGCTTCTTGACTGCAGGGATATGCATGGATATGTGGCTTCTCATGCTTGCCCTGCCAGAAAGTGTCATATGTTGCTCTGAAATGTTCGCCATGTCGACCAGCACCAGGCACGTGCCGATGGCCTGCCAGCGCACACTGGACGATTTGGGACTGGTGGCTTAGCTATGGTGATGTCTCTACTGAGTGTAAACCGCCAGTCTGAGCCCTTATAGAAGACACCAGTGCCTCCTGCATACCCGCAAGCATGGGGCGTGGTGAGGATTACTTGGACCTCTATCTCATCCACTTCCCCATCTCGCTAGCATTTGTGCCGTTCGAGACATGCTACCCGCCGGAGTGGACAGACAAACCAGGAAATACTGGCCACATGGTCTTTGATCCTGTGCCATATCGCCTTCCGGCTGCGAAGATATTTGTTCTGTGCACTTGAACGCCAGACCCGGACCCCCCCAGACCTCCAAGAAAAGTCACCTAACCGGCATGCCCTTGAAAGGAAGCTGAGGAGAGCCGAGGTGAGACCTGGGAAGCCATGGAGAGCCTGCAGGAGCTTTGGTTTGATTCTGTTTGGGTGGGTTATGGTGGGCTCATAGGGCCATCTACGTAAGTTCCTCGAATTGGTCCAAGAGTTTCTGCTCAGGAAAGCGGCAAAGCAAGGCACATTGGAGTTAGCAACTTGACAGTCCAGTCGCTCATGGACGTGCTCTCCTACTGCAAGATTCGACCAGGCCGAAGACTTCTAGCCTAGACCTGGGCATCAGCTAGCTCCAATATGCCGGCTCATCAAATGTAAGGGGGGCGGGCAGATCTGTGTTTCGAGAGGTCGATGCATGCACAGATCCTTCTAGCCTTGGAAATGGAAAAACGGTTGCAAATTCTGACATGTGCCACGGCTAGGTTCCACAGTTCAGATCCAAGATGTCAGGCTGCACCTCAAGCTGTCAGAATCCTCAGCCTAATTGGGGCGCAAAAAGTGTTGTGCTTCTCCATGATCCTGGCCCTGCCAGCGGTCAACCAGATTGAGAGCCACGTCTACCTGCAACAGCCCAGCCTTGTGGGATTCTGCAAGGCGCTTTCTAACAGAACAAGAGCCCATGATCCTGTTCACATAAATGCTGCAGTGTCACAACAGGCACACGGAATCGGGGTGACGGCATTCTCACCGCTGGGGGCGCCACTCAGCTCGACTGCGAAAGAGGGTCCAAGTCAACTCCCCCATGCTGTCTCGGGTCTGCCGGCGTGCTGTTCGTAGATAGACCGAGCAGTTGCCAAAGATTTAAGGGGCGTTGGCAAGTTGAAGCGGCTGCATAAAGCAAGTGGCAAGAACACGAGCCGTGCGTCAGGAAGTCCTACGTGGGCATTGGGCTGGCCAGTGCTGACGAAGATTGCTTTCTGGAGCCAACTCTGAGGAAAGGATCTCCATGGATCTCCCTAAACCCAAATTAGCTTTTACTATGTAACTGCCGTGTTTATGTCCCCGAAAGATGAAGGGCCAGCCCGCTTTGGCGAAGTTGTGCTCCCATGGCTGTTATCAGACGGCAGAATGCTGACATAGGTGGACTCGTTGGGTACATGCACGCTACCTGAACTGTAGAGTCCATCTCCCCACAATGGCCAGCTCTCTCAATCCGGATAACTCTTTGCAGGGACCCCTCTGCTGCAATGCAGCGCCTCATATTTTGCACATTTTTATACGCTGTATTCCCAAAGAAATTGCCTGCTATCCTTTTTAAAAGCACATTCCCCTTTGGTTTTGGACCTCGTGGGAGTGGACAGAAACCGGCGAAGGACAATTGCGGACGCGCATGGCAAGACTGTAGGCCGGGTGCCTACCACTGGAATACGCTGAGCATGGGCAGCTGCTCCTGCCAAAAGTAGGTTGCACCCCTAAACCCTCAACCCTGAACCCGAAACCCTAGGCGGGTGGCCAAAAAAAAGCCCGGAGCCCTAAGTCCTAAACCCTGAACCCTAAACCCTAAACCATGTCTCTTCAAGTTTCCGCTCTCTGAGGACAGGTCGTCTTGCGTTTTCAAGTGCAGCGGGGATGCGCCGTTATCCCAAAGAGCCAGCCCCTGGGGCTCGACATGCTACGGTCATGCCTTGGGATGTTCCCCCTTACACTAACAGCTCCTTAATAATAGGGATTCGAATAGGGTGTACTATAATCCCTCTTAAGGAGCTGATAGTATAAGGGGGAACGTCCCATTTCATGCCCAAAAGCCAAGAAGTGTCCAAGGAGCGTCGAAAGATTGAAGGAGAATCTCGATATTTTGGGCTTTGAGCTCTCCTCCAAGGACCTTCCCAGTTGACTTTGAGGAATGTTTGGCCCAGACGGTTTAGGTGCCCAATATATACTAAAAACTCGAGAGCCCTCTCAGGAGATGCAGGCCATAGAAGGGCTGGAGCAACTTGGCCGCTTTAGCAGGTAATAACACTGACAGGTCCAGGCTAGAGATTACGCAGGAGCACGTTGCGTTTCAACAAGCCGTGCCTGCGCCTTCCTTCATATCGCTTCATGCGCGAGAGTCAATGACAAGGCGCAACCGGCGTTTCAACGACCCCGCCATTTTTGCACGCAGCTGGGGCGCACCAGGCTCGTTATGACTCACTGTTTGGGGGTCATGCGCCTGTCAGTTGCATACCGTGTCTTCTGTCTTCCTGCACTGCTGGGCACGAGGTGTGCTGGGTTAAGAGATCAAGTCAAAATTGTACACGAAACTGCAACTGAGCCGCGTCATGAAGCTGTGCATGGCTTGTGGACAGGCTCTTCGGTTGCTCTGGTTGGATGCCCCATCTACGTGTGATGCCCGAAGATGGCCGCTTGCACTACCTTTTGCAACATACTTGGGTCTTGGGCTTGGCAGATCACGCGTTTTCTTGGACGCCGGCAGAGCCCCTACCCACATCTCTACCAGATCACCAAGATGTTGGTGAACCGAAGGCTGATGATGCCTTGTCGAGCCCCGTGCTGGGCAGAGATTAGCTGCATCGAAAAAGACGATACTAGCTGACTAGCTGCGCAATGTTTTGCAGACATGGCCCGCCGTTCGTAAAGGAAGCTACGCACCTTGATCATGCTGTGTGTTACCATGCCATCCCGCCCACCGCACCTCTCGGATTCATGCTGTGACTGTCGCTTTTTGGCTACATACATACGCCGGCCAAAGGGGAGCAGCGTAGACAGGCCATGGTGGACCGAGAGGTGTCGCAGCCACGCAAGCGATTGAGAACCGAACAAGCAGACGAGCCTGCGCTCGATGAATCGGTCGAGCAGTTCGGCGCCGCTTCCGAAGCTGTTGGGGCCGAGGCAGAACCAGCCGCCGCTGCAGCTCCGGATACTTTAGAAGCTGGTACTGGTGGCCCTTCAGGTACAGCACCTGGTGGCTGTGTAGTGCCATCCCTGGGTATTGGCATGGGCATGCCGTGCAACGGGTGTAGCTGTGGTGCCGTGAGCACAAACCCCAGCATGTTGGGAATCATGCAGCAGCAGCAGCAACAGTACATGATGCAGCAAATGCAGCAGATGGGCATGTTCAATCACATGATGATGATGGGAGCCATGATGGGCCCAATGATGGGACAAATGATGGGCCCAGCACCCACAGATGGGACGGCGCTTCTTCCTGTCACGAGCCCCTCCACCGTGGCAGATCCTGCCCTCGCAGCCAGCAAGGTCAATGAGGATGACGATGATCCTTGGCCTGTGTCCTGCGTGTGTTCCTTCACCAGGTCAAGTTTGAGTCTAAGGTCAAGAGAGAGCCTGAGTTGCTGTTGAGCAGTGCTTCCTTTCAGTTTCAACCAGGTGCCCCCCGGCCCGTCGTCCAATATCAACCATCCAAACTATCGGCCTCCTGATGCTGAGCCGATACCAGGTTGGAGGAACAGATTGCCTGTGTGGCCGTGTGCTGCTGCCCTCATGCTTTGCCACAATGATATTTTGGCCGCGGTGACCTGCTAGGTGTAACAGACCGTCGATGGGAAGGACGCATCAAGATGTGGCTACTGGGCAGGAGTTCCTAGCTAGCGGAAACCCGCCCTCCCAGCCCGTCCCTCCATCCCTTTTGCATCTCCTTGGAGATACATGCTGCATCCGATTGAGAAGGTTCGAAGACAAAGGCTATGGCTTCATCTCGTGCCTTGGACCGAATTATGGTCATGTGCCGGTGTCCTGATTCGTGCCGCGGGCTGGCCTTCGGCACAAGGCCAATCCTGTTTCCCCTGAAGAGCCTCCTAACGCCCCTTCACTCCAGCAGATGTGCCCAGGAATGAAGAGTTGAAGAAACGGTTCAAAGATCTGGACGTCTTCCTGCACCAGAACCAGAAGCGCCACTTCAGGCGAGGAGACCCTTGTGCCTGACTTTAAGAAGAGAGCTTCCAATTTAGTCCAGCCAGTGCCGTTTTTCATTGTCAAGTATATGCAGGCAGTGTCGCCCTCTGATGTCAGCCATAGATCGCCACCTATCACCATAGATTACCACTGATTACCACCACATATCACCCCATGACCACATGCGTCTGCGAATGCACTTTGTGTTCATCAAGCAGCTCAAGACTGTGAGGTCCAGACCAAGCTCAAATCCTTTCATGAAGCAAAGTGCATGGAGTCACTAGCCGTCAACATCACCACCGGATGTCAACCATAAAACCGCATACAAGACCTTCTGACACCCCGACCTTCTCCCCCCAAAAAAGAAGAACTGACTCAGAGCAGGGCAAGCAAGTGGCATGCATCGCTCGACGTACCAAGGATTTGGTGACCTTCAGCGTGTACCCGAACTACCGGGGCCAGCCGCAGGCCCTGGCGATTTTCCACATAATAAGGTAAGGCCTGCATTTGAAGCATTGAACAGCACAGCTTGACTGGCAGGCCCCATTACTTGTAGCATCAATACCTGTGCCCTTCACAATGTTCAGCCCTAGCCTGTGGGGCATCCGGAGCTGTGACCGGTGTGCGTCCACCGGTTGTAGACCAGGCTCCCTTAACCATCCTGACCCTCGAAACTTAAAGGTTAGGACTTCGAGAGGAATCCTGCGGCCTAAGTGTATCTCCGAGAATGTCCATCAATCTCAGCTCTCGCTTGAAAGCCAGGCCACAGAGCTGCGCCGCTCGAAAAGCTGAAAAGTGAGGCAAGAAGCCGGAAAAGGCTGAAGGAAGGTTGAGGAATAGCACTGTTTCCATGCATGTTCCTGCACTTGGGTGCAAAAGGAAAGGTTACCTTAGAAGTGTGCGACTGTCTTTGGGGGTGCGCCGGGCTTTGTGCTAGTGGTAGGGGATGAATCTCAAGATTCTGATTGACACAATCGTCAGGACAGGGGTGTGAGCATCTAATTAGTTTGAAGGTGGGGCGCTTGAAGACTTTCCAGAGCAGATCCCCAAATCAAGCCCGGCCTTCAGAGTCTGAGAACTTGCTTTTTTGCTCTCTCCCAGCTGTTTCGGCCACCCTCCAGGGCCCCCAAGATCGTTTGATAACGCTTGCAGTTTGCAGGGCACCGTAACATCATCCAAGTATCGCTTGGCAGCTGGTACAGGGCTCTTGTGGCGAAACTTCGGGCTTTGCTTTTGTAAGCCTATAGTACTTGACAAGTGAGGTTTCGGCACCCATGCTCCAACTTCTCGGCCGCACCTCAGGCTGGGCATTACCTGGAGCAGAGGGAGACTCCACTCTGGAAGTGGGCAAGCTGAACTCCGAGCAATGAAGAGCCACATCGAAGCACCAAAAAGCCGCGGCGAAGCGGCTGCAAGCGGTTCCGGTGGTCTCACCCAGTGTCGGCCAGGATGCCAGCACAGGTTGCTAAGCAAATGTTGGGACCAGAATGGTGCATGTGTCAACTCTGCACTTGTGATGGTGTCCTGCTCTCAAAGCGACAAGATCTTGGACGCGGATGTTTCTTATCAACCCCCAGCTCGCGGAAAGAACTTGCTGCATCTTGCAGCCTCAGGCGACCCTCCTCGCCCTGGGGCCAGGTGCTGTTCGGCTTCAGGGCTTTGAGAGGCTTCGTGCAATCATTCCCTTTTGGGGGTCTCCAATGCGGGAGTGGGAGGCAAGCAAGGAACCGACCGGGTCCGGACAGAGGTGAGGTTTGGGGAGTAGGGGGGCGGGCGCAGAGTGGAGTGGATGGGTGGACCCCTATCACCAGCCCAAATGCCCCCTAGTCGTGATGCACCATCCGCTCCCGGAGAGGCGGGGTTCCAAGGCACGAAAAGTGCCAAATAAAGCAAGGCAATGTTCATGGGGTGGGATTAGGGGGCGGGACACTTACGACCCGCAGATGGTGCTCTCCGATGCATCGCAGCATATCGCGCCGCACATCTTATTGGAGTGAAGAGCCATGTATCGCCGCATAGCCTGAAAAACGATGTTGCGTTGATCCAGTTGCTCGTGCCATTAAGGTGGGACAGAGAAGTTGTTCTTTTTTGCTCCTGCACTGTCGCGTGGCGAGCTCAGTTCGCGTTTTCCTGCTACAAGCATTGTCCCGAGATACGTAGTGGATAGGGCCCGGTATCTCAGGGAAGCCTGCGCAAGACGGTGAATTCGTGCGGCACGGCCCTCAATCCACGCTTCACCTTTGAAGTCAGGCGAAAAGGTGCCATGATGTGCAATGTGAGGCGTGTCAGCATCAACATCTCGGATCATTTCATGGTGGTTCGCAATACACCTGTTGTGTGAAGCTCAGTTTTTTGCATGCTTCTCCTAGCATCAAAAGTTGGCGACAGTATTCCCGGTGGCGTATGGTGGAATGATGTCAGTTGACGAGCGGGGGGGGGGGGGGGGGGGGGACCAAAAATTGTTGAAGCTGCTTTCGAGGCAAGGCAGATGATGGAAGAATGGTTTCTTGGACGCATGGCCGCAGCACAGCAGTCCTTGCACGACATTCACACAGTTCCGCAGGTTCCAGCTGCCACTGATGCAGTCACGTGGCTTGGAGCGTCCGCCTCAATTCTGAGTGTTTGAGTTGGCATACAGTTTGGGCACACGCATACGATGGAAGGAGTGCGTTGAACATGTGGAATTTTGCCGTTCCAACGCCGCGCACTTTGTCCATGATTTGAGGATCGTTGATTGCGTGACGCAAGACCAGTGTAATAGGTCATCATCATAAGGCTGCGTTTCGTGCAACGAACAACCAAGTGCGGGCAGCAGATTGGTTCTTAAATTGGTTCCGAGTGTTGGAGGTGGCCACTGTAAGGTACTTTATGCACCCACAGCAACGAAGAACAAGAGTTACCTTGAGAAACCTTTGGGCAATGGCCGCTGCACCGCCCACGTCGCCTGCTCCTGGCTTGGTTCCCGTTTGCTTACGGGCGCCTTCAGGGAGCCTTGCATGTCTTCCATGTTTGCCCGAAAGTCAAAGTTGAAGAATCTGTTTTTCTTTTTTTCTCATGAATCTTGTGCATAGCATTTGTTCGGCATCTCCGGTCAATCGTGGGCATAGTCTTGCGTCAAGAATTTGTAAGCTAAAACGCCAAGAGGGATGTGGGCAGTGATTCCTAAACCCAAAAACCTTTAAACAACCCAAAACCCTAAACCAAAAAATGTTCTCCTCTGAAGTTAGTTGTTTGACTCAATGGACCATAATGGACCCATGAACCTTGCCGGCCTTGTGCGAGTGAGCGTCGTAACCCAACAAACCCTCTTCACCCGCACCCTAAACCCTAAACCCTAAACCCTATACCCTATACCCTATACCCTATAAACCCTAAACCCGCGTCTCCTTCAGGAGGACGGCCATCTACTACCTCCCACCAGGCCATGCCGCGGCTTTGCGCTCGGAGCCGCCAAAAGCCGAGGTGCGGGAGGAACCTCTGTGTAAATGCAGAGTATTGGTGTAGGGTTTAAGGTTAGAAGGTGTCGGCTTAAGGGTTGCTTCTATGTATATATGTATATGTATATGTATATGTATATGTATAAGTATATATGTAGATATATATATATGTATACATATATGTACATAAATTATGTTGTTTCTTTCAGACTACATCATATTTTGACCTCTAGGATTGAGTGTAGCATTTGCATTGCATGTACAAAGTTACAACCTTGAAGGTCTTGACTTCGACATCCGTCTCCACCTTGAGGGTTGAATACCCTAAGCTGCAATAATGAAAGCCTCAACCACACAACTCCGGCAGCAGAAGATTTGAACCTTGCATGACCCCTGAAAAGAGGATGCGGGGCAGACAACTGCCAAAGCAGAAGCGCCTGCAGAGCAGGATCGGCATTGCGAAGTCCACGTGCGGAGTATTCTAAGCTAGTTCCCTCACTCGCATGTTGTTTTGGAGAACCCCGCTGTCAGTTGAGGGTCTCTGCATATCAACACTCGTTGCATGCCGGGTCCACTCGATGGTTTTACATGGCTCGGCCCGTCTCGCCCGCATCGAACGTAAAGTACAAAGTCCTTGATGCCGGCGCTTGCATGTACTTTCAGATGTCGTATTGCTGAAGTCACACGACTTGCTTGCAGGGCACGTGAGGTTGGCCATTTGTGTAGGCCAGTGGGGCATGTGTCCGATACCACATCACATGTATTGCTGGGGCGCAGGATCCCTCTGACGTCGCCGACGTCCATGAGGAACTGGAGGCTATGGTTTATGACTGTTTGATGCAGTGTTTTGGGGCACACGACACAACCGCTACATAGAAAAATAGCAGTGAACCAATTTGAAGCGAAGCTTCGGCCATAGGTCAGAGGCAAGAGGGCGAGTTGGCCTGAATAGATCGTGAAACCGGGGTTCTCCGCTGTATCAGGTTGTATAGGTTGTCTTTTTCCTTGGACAGCTGGCAGTTCTGCTTGAATGGTTGCCGGGTTCTGCGGACTGCCCATGAAGCCTCAAGTTACAGGCATGGAAAGCTTGGAGCTGGCAGGACGCCCGTCCAGAAACGCCTCAGTGGCCCTTTGTCGAAACAGACCACGAAGAGCCCGAGCTCCAGGTGCTTTGCTGAAAGTAGGCTTTCTGCGCTCGCAAGTGCAAGCAGAGCAATGTGCGAGGAGGCGAAGGTGCCCAATATGGCCGAGCCTGTACACGCAGACGCGAGACGGCACAAGTTTGGAGTTTGCAGCTTGGGGTTGGTAATCTCGGCAACCCCATTGATTCTTGTCAGTGGACTTGTTTTGCGTGTTCTCCGAGCCTGGAGCTGATGCCGCCCAATGAAGGGCCTCTGGCGTCTAGTGATCGGATGATCGGACATCTCCCACAGCCTTTGTCGAAGTTCGAGGCTGACACCCAGTGACTCCCAGACCCTTGAGCAAGTACCCGGACGTTGACGCTAAAGTACCTTTCCAATATTAAAGCCCCCCAGCCTTGGAACACCAAGCTCAGGAGCCGATGCAGCCATGGCCGGTGGCTGGGCCGTGGCCGACGGAGGTGCAGCAGTTCGACTACGAGCAACGGCTGCAGCCGCCTGGCGTCGGTAAGCTGTTGTATGTACATTTTATGTGAGATATATATATAATATAATATACAAAGTCCATATATATATATAGAGTGATTTCTGGCTGTTAGAATTGAGGGTGTGTGCAGTTCGGAATAATAGTTGGCTCGAAGACGCTGGCGATGGGTTTTTTGAAATTCTTGGGCAAAGGGCCTGCATGCCACAAGCATGGCCTTGGTTCCAGCCTTTAGGGCTTAGGGCTTAGGGTTGAGGGTTGAGGGTTTAATCATCATCAAGTCGTAGCTGAGTTTCCCGACGAACCAGAAGATGGGGATTGGTTTGAGCAAAGTCAGCTCAGGCTCCAGATGATCCAGCAAATGCGGATGCAGAGCTTCCAGCAATATCAACCTCATCAGCCCACTCAGCATCCTTTTCAGCCATTTCAGCTACCTCAAGCACATCAGCCGCCCCCTGCAAGAATTGGATGTGGTACACCAGTGGAGCAGGGTGTTCTCATCAAAAAAGCATTGACCGTGCGTCGGAACGGAGGCAAAGTTGCGACAGCTACGACGCCCATCCCGTCACGAGCGCCTCAGATCCTACATGATCCTACATGATCCTACATGATCCTACATGTCATGCCAAGCCAAGTCTTTCATTTTGCCGTGGCATGCTGCGACGGACCATAGAGGTGTCAGCTTCCGGCCATGGAAAAACCTAAACATGTATTGTCGATTGGCCCCTGCTTCGCAGTTCTGTACATACGTAAGTCTCTCTCGGATCGTCTTGGGCTTGAGAATCGTCACTGAGCACACCGTAGATAGCAGGATATGATCACGAAAGAGTTCTGTACTCGTTTGACCACAGCTCATTGACCCATCGGACCTTGGCACTTCACCCAGGCGAGGAGGAGCCGCCGAAGAACTTCGCATCTTGGCACGGAGATTTCACCAAGTGCTTCATGTCATTTCAGGTTTTTTTGTTTGCATATTGTTTTCACAGGATGAGATTTTGTGGGCTCGGTGGGCTGAAAATGCTTGAGTTGGATTGAATTACTGGCTCAAAACCCAACTTAATCGGTTGTTGATCACCTTGAGGCCCCAAGACCACGACTCGAACCCTGTGTGTCGATGTCGGGCTGAGGCCTTGCAGGCTTTGACTGAAGCCCTAGATCGGGCAGAGGCAGGCAGCCAAGTTGAATGCAGAGCAAGTCGGCCCCAGAGCTCCAAGATCGTATGACCAGTGCCGAGAAATTGACATATCAGGATAAAATAGGCCATTAACACGAAAACGTTCAAAAAATAAAGGTACAGCAGGTGTGGAGCAATTCCTGCCTCGCTATGTTACGTCACGTACATATTGCCTGGCACTATATGCTTAATTGTCCCGAGTCTATAGACTGCTGGACTACTGCGCTGCAAATTGTTGCCCAAGCCACGCAAGAGCTTTCTCCGACTTTCTTGTGTTGCCAGGTTGATATGCTGACTGGCGGGCGTAGCCGCGCAAGCGATGACGTCACAGATGCCATGAGGCAGTGTGGCTTCGCAGCTCGGAAGACTTGTTCTACTGGGGGCACAATTTCGACGAACGAATGTTCAACATTACCTCTCCGGCGTGCTGGAAGCGACAACAGTGTTCGTGGATGATGATGATGATGATGATGATGATGATGATATCATATCAAGAATTCACACTTGCCAAGCGTTTAGGTGAGGAGTTTGGAAACTAGATTTGTGGCTCTCTTGACTACACTTAAGCACGTTGTACAGCAGAGTCCGGCGTCATGATCGAACTGCGCAGCCGACAAACCTGTCATTCAGCATGCTTCTTTCACCCATGTGAGGCAACGGCCCCAGCACATGTCGCCCTAAGGAGGTGAATGACTATATCCTCGGCGATGCCAATCGGGGCTCTGGTGGATCGATCAACTTTGCATTGAAGGTTGGGACTCAGAGCACTATTACCTGATCTCAGAAGTTTTTTCTCCTTTGTTCATGAACCTGGGAGCCCTGAAATGGCGATCTACCTGTATCTCGCCTGTTGAAACGCTTGTCTGCTAACTTAACGGGCGGACATCTGGGCACCGTTCGAAGTTGAACCTACACCAACTTCAGATGTCAAGTTTATGCAAGCAAGTATGCTGTAAGAAGTGGTGTCAGTGTCTAAGAAGTGGATAGCCTTACTTCGCAACTACTGGACATTCCCTTGAGAGAGGGAGAGAGAGAGAGAGGGAGAGAGAGAGAGTAGATCTGAAAACAGGCCGGATCCGCCCAGGCTGTTCCTACCATAACCTAACCGTAAATTAGTCAAGGGTCCCGGATTCTTGTTCAAATTCCCTAAGCCTTAAACCCTGAGACTTTGAGACAGTGTGTGCCCCGCCTGGCTTGTCCGAGTGTGATCCATTGAACTCTGAACCCGAAACCCTAAACCCTACTCGGCGTGTCCGAATTCGGAGGCTGCCGGTGAAGCTTTGAACAAAGCGATGGAGTCATCCAAGCCCAAAGGGCCCGAGCCGGAGGCACGGGAAACATGGACATTGATGCTTGTAGGGTTTAGGGTTTAGGGTTGTTGGGTCTACAGATTATAGTAGGCTTAGCGGGCTTATGGATGGGGGTGTTTAAGGCTTCTGTTGAGTGTTGAGGGCTTGTGGTTCTAGTTCCTCCTGCTCAGGCTTGCAGGGTTTATGACGCTTACAGGATTCATACAGCCTGTAGGACTATGTAGCTGTAGGGGGGTTTAGGGCTGTTGGTTTGCAGGGCTTTTGGTATCGCTAGGGTTTAGGGCTCATAGAGCACAAGGCGCACGCTCAGGCAAGTTTGACTGGTAGATGTTAGATGTCTGCTTGGCCTTGAAAGCTGCAAGCATCGCGCACACCCTTCTATTTGAGAGTCAAGGCTTCTTGTATGGTTGGTCAGGGTCTCATCCCGGACGCGGGGCAACCTGCAAACTCTGGAAGCTAGCCAATGCCGCAGGAGTTTGACCGAAGTCTTGCCACTGCTTTGGGCCTCACCGTGCCTTGTACTGGATGTTCATTTGTGTGCTCTTGGACGGGAATAGGGGTCAACAAGTTTCGGTCGCTGGGAAGGTCTATAAACCGGGCGCATACTATTTGTTGTTTGCAGCTGCCCTGCAGGGTGTGCGATTATGGCTTTGGAGCTGCACAGCTTGACAGGCTTTGCCTATGTGACCTAGCTTGGGTACCCCTAAGAAGCCAAAGTTTGGCGACGAGAGCTGATGTGATGAAAGCGTGAGGTGAACCCAGCCGGCCGCCGAAAAGCTCCGAAGCAGGAGGCAGCCATCGTTTGAACAGCGCGACTGCCAGTGACTTCCATCTTACGTGCGAATTGTGCGAACATGATCTGACATGTCAACGATTGAAAACTGCGGAGCATGCGCATAAGAGCACATCCATGTAACTAATAGTGACTTTGAGGAGGATCATGCTCCAAGCGCAGCTGGCAGAAGCAGCCGTGCGCCGAGCATCACACGGAAGGCACCCAACATTTCTCGTCAAGAGTTGGAGGGAGCG
Organism: Symbiodinium natans; assembly: GCA_905221605.1. Classification (NCBI taxonomy): domain Eukaryota; class Dinophyceae; order Suessiales; family Symbiodiniaceae; genus Symbiodinium; species Symbiodinium natans. The sequence goes on from CAJNDS010002512.1 coordinate 450,575, forward strand.
GAGTGCTAAGCAAAGCAGTTGCCTGTTTTCTCCCCCCAGCCTGGCCGTTTGGAGAGCACAGACGTACGTCGGACACCAGTGCGTCCAAAGGAAGAGTTTTTCTTTGCGTTGCAGCTGAATATAGTTCAATCAAAGTTCGGGACGCGTTTCCCGTGTCAGAGAGGCCGTGGAATGCTCTCAGCCCAGTGGCTTGGACTCACAGAGCCAAGCTTTTGATGCATTCGCAGAGCAGATGCGGGCCAGCGAGACAGCCCGGTTCGAGGACGGTATGCCAAAGCTCTAGGGTTATAGAGACTAAGCCATGAATCTGTGCCAAGGTCTTAACTGATAAGTGAAATATTTTTGAACATGTCAGCTGCACCTCAGAAACTTCGGCGGGCATGCTGAATTGTTTTCTCAATCCGCCAGCCCCGCTTGTCAGTGTGTCGTAGTGTATCGTAGGTCCAAGTGCCTGCAGGAAGGCTATCCGCCGTACCGCCCCCCGCGGCAGCCGTCGGCGAGGGAGAGAGATCTCCAGGCCAAGCCGCTGCGTTGGGCGTTGGCGTTGGCTGTGTATCGGCATTGCTTCAAGCTCTGGGGACGCCTTTGGGTTGCTAGAGTGGCTGCTAAATGCATTTAAATGACAGTCTCAGAATTTCAGGATGCTTTCCACAAACGCTTCCGACATGTTTCGGACTTAGGGTGCCTACTGCATCTACTGCTGCACATGTTGGACAATTTGGACATAAAGTCGCACCATAGTTGTCATTGCTGCTGCTGCTGCTGGCCTCACTAGGAGAAAAGTAGAGCTCTGGTTCTGGACCTCGACCTGGACGAAGCCGCCGCGGAAGAGGCATAGAACGGCACGGTTTCGGATCCACTGTTCTAACTACACCTCCAGTGAGCATCGCCAGCGATGAATTCATGATTCGTCCAAAACATTCGCAGCATCATTCGTCGAGGAAATAACATATTAGCATTTCACGCGCTTTAGTCGTCCAGTCTGCTTGCGCAGGCCAAGAATGAAGAAATCGAAGAGATCTCCGAAGTGGCTGGGCTGCGAACAATCCGGAAAACACTTCAGAAATGTGTTTTATATTAGTTTGCAATAGAAGTCTTGCGACTTTTGCCTCACGACGCGGAGAAGCCGTGCCAACCATGCAAGTTTTCAAGTGGAACTTTCAAATAGCCGTCACCTTCTCGGGCGCTGTTTTGCCGAGGCATTACCGTCACAACATCTAATGTCGCAAGAAGCAACACAAATCAACGACAATGTGAACCAACGAGTTGTGCATCCAGGACATAGCTGGATTTGGATTTGGTCTTGCGGATGCACTCGGTCTGGAGGCAAGCCTACATGGTTTCCAGACTCTGCTCCTATTCGAGCCCGTTCCAAGTCGAAAGACATGAGCAGCGATATCCTTCTGTATACTTACATATGTACCAATAGCTTGCTTGCATCTCGATGCTGCACACGCGCAGGCCTTCTCGGCTTGCCTTGTTGCTATATGGTCTTGGCTTGGTTTGGCAGACATGTCTTGGCAGGTCTCCACACCACCGTGGGCACGAAAGCTCCGGCCAGAGCAGCCAGAGCAGCCAGAGCACCCACATCGCAGCCGCGCCGAGGGAGTCACAACGTCAAAGCACGAGCCAGAGCAGCCGCCCATGCCGCCCATGATGGCGCCGCCGGGACCATCCGAGCGTTTTAGCCCGGGCAGCAGCGTACAGGAGGTGAAGGAACCGGAGCTGGATGCCGCCAAGGCTTACAGCGAGGCGCAGGGACACCCCCCCAAAGGAGAGTGCAAAAACCGTGGTTGGGTTTCAGTATGGGGAGGTGCATAGTGCCTGCCGTGGGTTTCGCAGGGATAGTGGCAAGATGAGAAAGGACGATATCTAGTAACGAAAAGCGAACAGGAATGCTGCAGAGGCTTCATAGTGCAGACATGTGTAGACTTCAACCGGCTGGAAAACCCGAAAAGGACCAACACACTGCCTAGGGAGGCCCCCATAGTCTGCAGGTCGCCAGAGAAGCCGCAGCCGCTGCACTGCCGGCGCAGCTTCAAGCCAGGCTCACGCTCACATTGGCAGGTCCTAGGAACATTTTTGTGAGTGACCGCGGTTTTTGCGGTTTTGGCTGGAGGTTCAAGATGGCTGGATTGCTTGGGGCTGGTAGTCAAAGCACAAGCGATTCTCCAGGACCAGCGAAGACTGGAAGCATTCCAGTCTTGAAAGACTGGACTCTCCACCGAGTCAGATGTACATCATACCTGGCCAGCACCTCAGAAGCGGGAGCCCTCAACGAGACTTTTTGAACGGAAAAGGAGACACTGGGAGACGGGCAAACCGTCTGTTAAGCGGCATGTAGAATTGCTTTCGTGATTTGCTGTAAGTTTCTGGCTTTGGCGCTGTTTGCCAATGGTGCCAGACTTTTGGGGTTTGCTGTCGTGCATAGTGTACTGAAGTAAGGTGAGGCTTTGTCCTTCCCTCCGCACACACATACTTGGCAGATGAGTGCAGAGGGGAGGGGTTCTACTCTTCAGCTGCACAAGCATCATCACAGCATTCCATGTTTGTCCTTCAGGTCTTGACCGGCGAAGACTGGAGTCAATGTCACGGGACCTTTCGCGCGGCTGTGTGCGAATGCCTCGATCCAACAGTCGGCCCAAGGCCCGGCCGCAGTGATGGGAACTTACAGTATGTCAAAGTTGCGCTTCGAATGGTGAAACGTGGTCCGTGGTGATTTGGCACAGGTGCCGCCGATTGAGCGTCGCCCACTGCAAAAGCGCGACAACCTCGTGGACTTTGTCTTAGCTGACGCAGGCTGGAGATAAAATTTCCTCCGTCCTGTCCATGTCCAAGCCACTCGTGGTTTGTCCAACAAACCTCACCGCCTGGCGATGCATTTTAAGACTGTTCTGCCGTGCAGAGTCTCAGAGTCGCGTGTGGATGTGAATGCATTGCTGGCAGATCCAGCGCGGTCCACCACACCACGGTTCAACCGCGGCCCATCAATGCAGCGCCCTCGGCATCCCAAGCGAGCCTCGAGCTTCTTAATTCTCGTCAGCGTGCACGTACTTCTGAAAACGACCCGAGGAAGGGGCAAGCCATGAGCACCTGCTACAGCCAGTTTCCAGACAGGACACGCTGCTCGAAAAGTGCTCCTCCCATCCATTTGGGGGGTTGATCTACATAACCCTTAACCCTAAACCCCAAACCCTAAACCCTTCTTAAGGCACCCTTAGCATTCTGATCTACCCCCCGCCCGACCCCCCCCCCCCGCCGCGCCCCCAATTACATGACACAGTCTTGTGACATCTTGCATCTTCAGCCTGGGGCAGGAAGCAGCTAACTCCTCGGAGGCAAAAGCAGGCGCACCAAAGCATTAGGATATGCGGAATCTGCCGCGCGACCACCCGCCCACCATATACACACATTGGCCCCTGAAGTGCGATGTTGCTGAATGCTCGCGCATTTGTTTCACGAACACTGTTCACAACATGGAAGCTCTCCCGCTTTCTTGATGTTTCTCTGCGAGGCGCAGCCGACAGTGGCCTCTCTGCCACCGCTCTCAAAAAAGAAGCGCTACCTGTGGCAGTGAGGCCGACAGTCAGCCGGTAAAGCTTGTGCAACTTGTCTAGCAGGATGTCATGCCAACCATGTTGGTTTGAGATGCTTTTCATTGCTTGTAACGTCTTCTTGAACTGGGATCATGCCTACTTGAGTATTCCTGAAACTCTTGTGATTGTTGGGGGCGCACACACGGACGTGAGAATGTGCGCGTGTGTGTGTGTGTGTGTACGTGTACGTGTACGTGTACGTGTACGTGTACGTGTACGTGTACGTGTACGTGTACGTGTACGTGTACGTGCGCGTGTGTACGTGCGTGCGCGCGTCCGCTCGCACACGCGTGCGGTGCGCTTACGTGTGCGTGCATGCGCTCACGTGCGACTGTGCGTGCCGCCTTTGCTTGATACGTGTGTGTGTATGTGTGTATCGCCTGGTTCCGCTTGTTTGCTCGGCGTGAAATTCGAACCTTTGAGCTATGGATAGCTTCAAGTTTGTGTGCATCGAGGGAAAGCGCCTACCCAAAGGACCATGCACCCACCCTGCACAGGAACATGCACAAAACAGCAGCGCGAAAGCTCATTGATAGGTTTTGGGGGTTTGGGATATGTGCATATGCATATGTATTTATCTACATATATGTATGTTTTTGGGCGAGTTCTTTTTCGCGAAGGAGGCCACGCCGCGATGACAGAATTTAAATCAACACCCGACGCCCTGGCGAAAGGGCGCCCTCACACACGACATCATAAAACCATGTTGCGATTGGCTTTCACTTACTGTGTCGCAATCCACAGCGCTGCACTTACCTGCAGAACCCCCCTTGCGACAGGGAGTGGTGGCAGCTCGACAGGCCGCAGAAGAACTGCGAGCCCAAGCCGTTTCACTTTGGACTTCCGGGCTAGCCGAGATTTTTCTGTAAAGCAAGCATGAGACTGGAGTACAAGTGCATAGGGCCGATTACCATCTAAGCTCGGCAGCGAGAGGTCTTGAAATCCTCCAGGATTGCAAATGAGCAATTTGGGAAAACAGGAGCCTGCCTTGTGGCTTGTTCTGAAGCTGCCATGAAGTTCTTGAAGGTCCAGCCATGTTTTGCAACATGCACATGGGTACGTGCCGTTCTATGTGTTGAAGGCTTAGGCGGGCCGTAAGATTGGGCGGCGGACAGAACAATCGGAACCTTATGAGTTGATGTCTTCGGGGCTGCAGCGTACTGACGCTTAGCTGATCTCTGCGCAATATGATGCGCAGAGCTGAAGCCCCACCAAGGCGTTTCCGGACAGAGC
>CAJNDS010002512.1:1055503-1259165 GCA_905221605.1 Symbiodinium natans
TACCCTTGGCGCGTGCCTTCCCTCATGGTTTGACAGCATCTGAATGGCTGGAATGGCTGGATGGAGATGCATGTGCCTCGCCTTGCCTTGCCCCTGCTGTGCTGGCAATTGTCAGTGATTTTAGGGTCGGAGCTTGGGCAGCAGAAGGTCGTGTAGCCTGGAAGGGAGGAGAAATCACCCAGTCAGAGCCATGCCTTGCCTTGCATGTCCTTAACATCAACGCCGGAGCGCTAACCGCGCAGTCTTTCATGTTGAGTCCCTGCTGTCTTGCAAGTCTCAGGTGGTCCAGCCTTCTTTGGTGGTTCGGGCTCGCGGACGATCTTGAGCCTTGGAAGTGCTTGAGGTTGAGGGGCCCAGGCTTAGGCTTAGCGCTTTCAGGGCCCTGGGCTCGGGCTCTGCGCGAATAATTGGGGACAGGTGCCATCTTCGTAATTGGTGTCTCGTGGTTCAGTATTTGTGGCTGGTGGAGACAGGAAGGTCGTAGACAGAGCCTTCAGCCGGAGGATTCCCGAACGCGGATCGTTGTTTGCAGCCTGCTGCTCCAAGCGCCTCTTAGGACAAAGAGGCTCTGCGGAAAACCTTCGACTGGAAGGGTGGAGGCATCGACAGACTCCGCTTCTTCAAGGATCTCTGGTCGGCAATTGGCGTAAAGCCAGCTTCGAAGTTACACGTTCTACACTTCTGTCAGCGTTCCAGCACCCTCAGAAATCTGGCACCTCCTTTTGCTGCGGGTGTTCCGGGATGTTTCGGGTAAAGTCAAGATGTCAGATTTAGCCCCCATCATATCAAGGTTCCGGGGTTGGCTTTGAGGAGAGTTCTGGGCGGCCCGACGCCAAACATTCATTCCTGGGTTCCTCCTCTGGGCTCCTTACACTACTCTTGTCCTACAAAATGCCAAACTATTTCGTGTGCTCCGCTCGGAACCCTTTGGAGGCAACCAGCAAAACTTGCGCACGGCCGCGCTCAGGAAAGGTTGGGCTTCGAGCCACGGCACATAGTCGATGTGGGCGCGCATGTGGGCAACTGGACACGCGACGCGCGAGAGGCAGCCCGATTATTCGACCAGCTTAGCATGCAGATCATAGCATTCATAGCAGAACATGTGGGCCCGGTTCGTTGCGGCCTTTCGCCGGTCGAGGTGTTTCCTTCGGCCGACTTCCTGCTGATCGAAGCCAATCCGGAGCATGCGGACAAGCTCAGAAATACAGGCGAGGCTCCGTGAAGCATGAGCCCTGAACAAAGCTCACGAAACATCCCCTCCAACAGAAGCAAGACCTTCTCCTCGTCGTAGGGAATGCGGACCCCTGCTGTGCCCCGTAACCCTCCTCAATGGTTTCACCATCAAGTTTCCTGGCTTCAGCAATTCCGGCTTGACGGCTTACCTGGCTTACCGGTTCGTGTTCACGGTTCTTTTTCCAGATACTTCCTCGCACAATGGGGCTTGGGATTGCCAGGTTTCGGGTCGGGGTCCCGATTAACTGGGAGGGGCAAACTGCTGTAGTGGGAATCGGTGCGTTGTAGCCGGAAGGTTTATGTGAGGAAGCGGGCTCGAGCCAGTACCGGTTCAGTAACGGAAACCGCCCGCACCCGTAACGGCAACCAGTTAAACAACAGGAGCTCGTGGCTTCGGGTAATCAGCTGTGCACACGGAGTCTCGTAGTGACTGTACGAATCTCAGTCTGCAGTGACCTGACCGCAGTGCGCTGACCTGTAGTGACGAGGACAGCATGTCGGCTTGCTGTTCACACTGTTTTTTTCGAAGTTAAATTGATGAGGCCCCAAACGGTGCACTTCGCTTAAGCGCCACTTTAACCAGTACTAGTAGCAAATTTTCTGCTTCAATACATATCACGTGCATGCAGTATGGCGAGGATCGGACAATACTAAAGTAGATCCAATCTTGTCTTCCTGTTGCATGCTTTCTGTTTTTTGTTTCGCACTTCTCCTCGACAGAACGATAGGAGCCCACCCTAATACTCGAAGGGATTCTGTATTTGTCAGGCTGAAAATCGACAGGGGCCCACCAAGCATGTTGCGCAACGTTCGACAAGCCGCTCATAAGAGGTTGTTGGGAAGGAACATTCCATGAGTCGTTGTCGCACGCTTGCCATGCTGTCTGTTGCCTTTTCCTCTCTTGTCATTGCCATCTGAGTGTGCGGAACGGTTCCTCTTACGTCCTGGGCCGGTTTCTGTTATACACGTCCCCGTAGCTCCGGTTACAAGTCCCAGCGGCTTTTTACGGGATGTGTGTGGTTTTGGGTTCCAACCCCCTATATGGGCCCGGGCCGAACTAAATTGTGGGGTTGTATTCGGCATGCCTTTACCGCATAGAGGTTGTTTGTTTTTTCTGGTAGCGACTCACGTTGGCCGCAACTAAATGGGTTTTTCAGTGCTAGCTGGCAAGGTGAAGACTGGAATCTCCACCCTCCCTCCGTTTTGCCAGGCGAGCGTTTTGAGATCGCCTTGCTCACCTCGCAGCCGCGGCCGAGGATCCACCATGGTCCAGGGCCTCGAGTTGAAGGGCTGAAGGGGTGCGGGTTTTGCAGGATGCATGCCCTTTGGCTGAGGCAATAGTAGCAGTTGCTGATTTTTGTTTTCCAACTCAGGGGCACTTTTCACATGCAAAGGATGGTCTTTCACAGCACCCGCTGCAATGTCAAGACCGGCGCCTGGGACCTTTTGACTTCTCCAAGGGCCGAGGATTGTGTGGGTGCTCAAGAGGCTCCGTTTTGATATGCATAAGATATTGCGCACTGGAATCATTTGACTATCTTCAGTCCAGGAGTTCAGGCTTCGAGACTCCAGTCACACCTCCCCATGTCGAGGCGCCTCCATCTTTCGGGAGCAGACGCCCTGGTATGAGAACCCTTTGTGCCATCAGCCCCTGGTGCTGCGGAGCTGGACTTTGGATCAGGTGGTGCAGAACTCCAGCTGCCAAGCTCACGTGGGTAACAATGGGGAGCACTTGGGCTGTTCCCAGACAATAATCACGCAAAGACAGAAAGCGTGCACCGGTAACCTTACAAGAGCCTGATAGGTCAAAAGACGTGAAGAGAAGGACTAGGACAAGTTGCTCTCGCTGTTAGCGCTACGATTACGTAATGCTGCTGCTGCTGCAGCCGCTGCCGCCGCCGCCGCCGCTGCCGCCGCTGCCAAAATTGCGACTACGACTACGAGACGATGACGACCCCCAAACCCCCCAGGAAACAAAGACTCAACACCAAAACCCTACCCGACTATGCCCTCTGAAAGACGACGGAATGCTTCCCAGACCTTCCGAGCTTCTGGGATGAGTTTGTCGTGCTTCATTTGAGCAGAAACAGACAGAACTAAGCAAAACCTAAAGAAACCAAAGATTTGAATCGTACCGGAAAATCCTGACACGTGAATACCTGAACGGATGAGCAGTCAAATTACACCCTCACTTCAGGCTCAGCTGGGCAAGCCTGCTGTGATCTTGTCAAGGCATGGCTCCTGGTCTTGGAGGGCGCTGGAAGGGTTGGGATTAAATGTTGTGAAACTTGCAGTCTGAGATGACAGCCTTGGGCCTGCTTGCGCTTGCGGACTGCAACTTTCTGTGAACCTCCTGGCTTTGCACTTTGAATGTCATGTGCTCTCATACATCCATTTCTGCCTCAAGTAACCAAGTTGTTGTTGGACCTTGGCCCTTCGAAGCCACTACAATATATACCCCGAATCTGCAGGCAGATGTCCAGGGTGCGGAGATTGAGGTTTTGAGGGGAGGCCCCCGGACGCTGCGAAACGCGCAGCTGGTACTGTTGGAGGCAGGATTGGGCAGGGCTTCTGCATGCCCAAGTCTAAGTTGAAAAGATTACCACGTGTTTTATTGCGCCATGAACTTGAATCTTACGCGGGTGCGCTGCAGAAGGCTCGGTACTGAATCTGAAGTCTTAAGCCTGCTTTGTAATGAAAACCGAGCTTTGCCTTCAACCCGAGCTATTGATTTCAGAATGTGTCGGTTCAGCATGTTGGAGGCAGTGTGTTCAGAGAGTCAAGGGTTGAAGAAGACACTGGCTCAAAAGGGAAGTGGAGGCCTCCGTGCTGCCCTACAACGAGGGCGCGCCACGGTTCTCAGATCCTTGTCAGACCTTACAGACGTGCCGCGAAGCGCTTCTTAAGCTTCGCCGTTGCAGGCAGGTTTAGGGATACATCATTACATCCACGCCCTAAGCTCAAATGCAAGGAACTTATTCGCTTCATGGCCGACCACGACTTTGAAATCGTAGACGTCGTGGACGCTTCGTTCTCAGAGGATGCCGTTAGGGTTCACGTTTCCGCAAGACACGTGTCTTGCGAGCTTTAGAAATGTCCACCGCCTTCCTTCGTGCATGAGCACTGGGGTTCGGAAGTTCGGGGCTCGTGTTAGACTGGCAACTGCTGTGTAAGACTTGTCTGAATGTTGCAACTTCGAGTTGCAGAGGATGTGGCGCGAATACTGCAATTGGACCTCCTCTTTGCCCCAACATGGTCTCCTCTGCTACAGAGGCTTGGGCGATAGAAATTGGAGATGATTGGGCTTGTGACAGCAGCGGAGGGAAGAGGGCTCAAGGGTTTTTTTTTAATGTGCATGGCTGTGTAGACGTTTTGCGCACACACTGCAGGCCACTGCCCGGGGGCATCCGCCCTGCACCTGCGCGCAACGGTGTGGCGAAGTAGCTGTGCCTGCCAGCAGCTCCTGATGTGGTTGGGGCACAGGTCATAACTGCTAAGTACCAAAGTTGGGATTATCATGCACTGCTACAGGCATATGTTGTGTCAATGCTTCTAGCACCAATCACAAGTATTTCTGCTTCTTCTGTTTCTGAGAATCAGAAAATCCATCGTTGAATGTTTGGATTTTGCCCATACGGCGCTAGCCTGCACGAGCTGACAGACAGCGTACTGGGTGCAAGGTTTAGAATTGGTTTTCGCCTTTCAACAGCCTGAGCCTGGAAGAAGGGCGCTTCATCACCGATGCCATGTGACGCCAACCGGATCCTCCTGGCAACACGACACAACACAGTGCTGCAGTGCATGTTGATGGGGGTTATTGGAATCATCTCCGCAGAATGAACCTTTGGCGCAGACTCCGGACGTTCTTGTTGTATTCTCTTGTGTTTGCTGCCCTGGTTGTTGATAGTTCGACCACAGCGAGGCATGCGCGGTTTTCTTGTTCAGAGGCTTTAGGGAATGACGGTGTTGTGCATGCCGCACACCCCTGTGCTACTACACACAGTCGCCGCAGCTCGCAGGCCTGCAAGGCTCTAGACACCTGACGTGCACATCTTTGCAGCTTTCAGCATCTGCGACTCAAGCATGCAGAGTATTCACATGAGCATAGCCCCCTTCACCTCAGCCCTTACCAAGCCCATGCTGACAGACCTCAAAAAACCCTGACATACCATAAATCAATGCCTGCCTGCCCTGAAACCCACCTTCAACTCTACAACTCTACAGCCCTTAACAGCAGAGCTCCTTCCCATGGCTGGAACGAGTTGGCTCTGGTGTGCTCTCCTGCTCACAGCGGTGGGATGATGCATTCGCGATTTGAGGGAGTGTTCCAAACTTTTGAGTTTATCGTCGGCCAAAAAGGTGGTAAAAGGAACTGGTTGAAGAATTCATGCGATACACAGGCAACTCAGCATAACATCTTGGTCTAATCTACTTTTCGGCCTTCTACTGAATGAAATCGGTCTGATGGGGCTTTTGGAATTAGCATGCTCGCACGAAAGGAATCCTGTGGATGGTTAGATGTCACCATTTGCGGCCATCATGCCACAATGAAGGAGGTTTCCTGGGGGAAAGTCTACTTCTCAGAGACGTTCGACGATACCTGGGCAAGCCGATGGACACTGAGCAAGTGGAAAGACAGCGAGAAGGACGGAGTGGTGCATTCCTGCGGAAGCCTTTGTCAAAACTTTGCGCTCATCAACACTACGAGTTTGACTGTGCGGCGGGGTGAAGGGGGAAGGGGCTTGAGGCTGGAGGAATGAAATGCTGTAGTGGCACACTCCTGAGGTACGTGATTACAGCGAGCCATGTTTCGGCTGATCGATTATGTTTAAGATAGTATGTTCCTGATAAGACTGGGCTTTGCTGAAAGAATAAACTTTTAGTTGTTTTTCAGATGTTTTTCAGATTCGGCCCCGGGGCAGATTCAAATAATTTTCAGAAAAAATCAGTCGTGGGTTTTGCTCTTACACTTGCCTCTGAGGCGCTTGGCTGTATTTCTTGGTGTCTTTTTCTGTGGGTTTTGGATGTCTTGAATGCTTTCTGAATGTGGCTTGAATGTCCGCGGAAGTGAATGAACTTTTTCTGGAGTTTAATATTTTGTGGTTTCCCAAGCTTAACAGAGCACAGATTATCTTAATATTACATGTATGTATAGAATATATACGTATGTACATGGAGATCGTTTGTCTCCGTGTGTGCTCGAGAGAGGCCAAAATTCAAAATACTCTCAAATGCGCCTTAAGCTGTACGTTTCGCAAGGCCAGTCCTGTTGAGGTATCTTTCTTCCGATACAACGCAGCTCCCAGGCCGTGCGGGAGACGAGAAACTGATCCTGCGTGGCAAGTTGGGATCCTGAGGCATCTTTGCGACCTTTTCGAGCAATTGGGAACATTTGTTTCCAGCCGCACCAAAAGGGGGGAGTTGGCAAAACACAGCAAAACCATGGTTCCCCGCGCGCATCCAGCTCGAAAAGCGGGGGAGTTTGCCACAGCGGTTTCCCGCCAAAGGGAAGTTGGTAGCCACCACACTTCCCCATGCACATGAGTACAACCGATAGGGTGCAGTTGCTTCTGCTCGGATTTTGGTAGTTGCCACCGGCCAGGAGAAGATGGGGAAGTGGGTGCTGTCGGCCGGACGTTTCTTCAGAGACCCTTCGGAAGATCAAGGATACTGAGACTGCAGCTACAGCAAAGCCTGAGCAATCCCCAAACCGTCAAGATTGCCTCGACCGGCAGCTGTAGCACTGCAGCCTACTTTTGTTTCAATCAGATCTTTGGGCTTACAAAACACGCTGTGACCCTGGTACCAAAGGTTCCGGTTCAGGGGCTGGCTTTGCATGGCAAGGTTAATATTTAGTATGTCGGTTGAAGGGCTGGGGAAAGCTTGGAATGAGAATGCCGAGGAATTCAGACGGCAGAGATCATGAAGCACCTTGGTTTGTTGAAGGCCATGGTTTTCAGTTCAGGGTTGTAACTTAAAGCACCCCTACAGTCCAAAGAGCCGAACCTGAACCCTGAGGGGCCCTGGCATGTTGATGCTCGTTCTGCCCACAACCACCTCTTCGCAATCGCGCTTCTTGCTAGAAGGTTGCTGATAATTTCCTAAGCACTGATTCCGGCATTTTGCTTGATGACACCTTCCTTGACTCGACGAACTGCGGTCAGAGTTTACAGTATATCAATTCACCAATCTTGCACAACTTGATTCTTGCCCGCGGTGTGCGGATCTGTGACCACAGGCGCGAGACAAAGTGTTTGTGTCAGACATAAGGGTTCTAGGCGAGCTAAGTGGACTCCGTGTTGAACGATGTCGTTGTTGTCTTGGGTCTTTGAAAGCTGGGACCCTTTCATAACAAAAGGTGGCTGGGATCGGGTTGCCCCGCTAAGGTTCTACGGCGTTGCTGCTGCCTTCGAGCCCTTCAGCAACGAAGGCAAGGAGCTCATCATTCAGTACCAGGTGAAGTACGCAGAGTGGCTGCAAGACCTGAGCAAGCCCCTGCCCCTCTTGGTATGGTGTTCTGCCTTCAGGGGACGAGGGAGCGGCCGCGAGCGGCAGCGTCCAATCGTAAATGTCGCACGTCGGCCGCCTTGGCGTAACCGAGGCTTGCGAAATAGGCTCTAGCAAAGGGATTGAGCTCGTCGTCAGCCGTCAGCCACAACTTCACACTTCACCTCGTTTCGTCACTGTGAGATCTGTGGGCAGCAGATGATAGTATAGGTTGCAACTTGCAGTTTGCAGGGTGAAGGTTCGGGCTGCGCGTTGCGCGGAGAGGGCACTGTCTCTAACAGGATGTGCGGGGGTTGTGGATGGTTGCAGAGTTATTGGGGGGGGGGGGGGGTGTGGTGTTGGACATAGTTGGATTGGGTCGAATTGGGACCAGATGGCCAGTCGGAGCGAGAGGAAGGAGATCGCCGCATCATGAACATGAAACGAAGAGAAGTCGGCATGCCAATGCGGTGACAATGTGTGACAAAATGCCCTTTGTGGATTTGGCTTGTACTGTCAAGAGAAAGCGATAGAAGGCCGAGAGCAGAGTGCTGCTGTTTCCAAACTTCGGTACAAGCGGGCCTGAGCCCACATCTGTACATGTTAAATCTGTACCTCCTGCCACCAAGGCCCCCAGCGCTCAAGCCGCTCCCGACATCTGTTTTTGGGTGGAAAAATCTGCACCCAGTACGGTGCTTAGCACAACCCTGTGAAAGAAAACATCCTGTGTTTCAACAAAAGTCGATGCCTAGGGCCAAGCCTGGCCTAAACCCTGACGTGATGTTGGCCATGTTCCGGAAGTGCTACCGAACCCGACGAAAGCCAAAGAAGACTCAACAGCAGAAGCTTCGAGGAGTGTATTTAGAGGCCCGAGATTGAGGGGTACCGGGGTATTGTTTAGTTGCCCAATGCGAGAAGCTGCATGACTGCTTTGAAGAGCTCAGCAGCTTAGCACCCTTCTCAGCCCCATGGCCCCCCACAAGGTCCTACACCTCCCAACTCCCAGAGGCCACAAACTGCCCTGGAAGACAGGGGGTGTACTGACGGGATCAGTTTAACTATCTGATATTCCTGAAGCTTCGAACGCTCTGAAGTCTAAACGTTTTGCCAGCCTTGTGAACAAAAGCCACAGCAGCCTAAAGACCGAGGAGAAGGACCTTGGCTGCGGCGGTGGCTACCTGAAAGTGGGGCCAAGCAAGGAGGATCTGCCAGATGCAGATGCCCGCCCTCCCCCCACCCGTTGAACATTTGGGTGCACATTCTCCCGTGTCTAACATGCTTGAATCTATATATTTGCTTGGTTGCTTGCGTTGGCTTGTTGGAGCAAGCAGCGTGGTTGGTGCACAAGTCTCTCAGTTCCTGCTTCGAGCTCTGATGTTGCTCATGCTGGATGGTTGCCCTTCCCTTGTTGAAGGGCCGTCTGGATTTCCCCTGTGCAAAAGGTAGCTCGTTGGTCTCTGTAACAGATGCCTTCTTTTGTACTGCTGTCGTGGTAATTTGGGTAGGCGGGAGTGGTTTGGTTTGCTAGCTCTCTCGAGGGGAGCAAGAGTTCTTTCATGGTTCTGTGGCATCTTTTGCTTCAGGCTTTCAATGATAATGGCTTTCATGTTCTAGTGATTCTAGTGGTCCTAGTGACCTGGTGCGCAAAACCGAGCTGCAGACTCTACCGGTACTTACGGTGTTTCCTATTGCTTGTGCTAAGAGCCACGAACGGAAGCCATCGGTATTGACTTCGTAACAAGTTACACCACCGAAGACCGCAAACAGTCAAAGGCACGTCAAAGAAGCAGTGGAGACAACGGGAGACAAAGGGAGACGAAGGGAGACAAAGGGAGACAAGGAGCCCAGGAACCCGGCAACAGTAATCAGAATGTCGGCAAGGGTTTCCTTAAATGAATTTAGAACCCCAACAGTAGACTGTTTGGGGAAAAACCAATGAAAAAACAAAGCCAAACGACTTGGACAACAGAAGCCTGCGTTTTACCTGGATTGGGCGCACGCAACTGTCCAAAATGATTTAAACAATGTCTCTACGCGCACAGCTCGTTCCAAACGCTGCCACCACTCGGCCAAGACGGTTCGGTTGCAAACCGCTAAGATTGCCAGAAAAGCTTGATTGATATCCTTTGCCATTTGCCGCTGGAGGACTTGGCCTCTTTTGGGGAGCCGACACCGTATCACATCATGCTGCTTAGTTCATCATGATTCATCATGCGTCCTTTTTTTGAGCTGACAGGGTACCTCAAGTCTGTCAGCAGACAAAGCCCCAAAACCGAGTACTCGGCGAAAGCCCAAACTCCAATCTGGATACTTCAAGATATGATCGGTCAACGGCTGCAAGCTCGCAGATTTCGGTGCCGGCAAGATCCACATAAAGGCCCTTCGCAGGTGAAACATAAGATGCTGAACCCTGAAGCAGCCACCACGAGGTTCGGCCCGGACCAGTGCAACACTGACAAGCGGACCCACCTCATCTTTAGCTATCAAGGCACCAAAGTGGCAGGGTCCGAGAGTCCCCGGAAGGTCATTGAGGCAGTCATCAGGCAGGTCAAGGATAGTCATCCAAAGGGCACGGGGAAGGGCTGGTTTCAGATTTGAGGCGGTCACCTTCTGTCAAGGAAATCGGGAGCCTGAAGAGACCTCCGATGTCAGACAAACAGTGAGTGCTTACTCCGACCCCCATCCCGCGCTTGCTTGAAGATCTTGAGGTTGGTTTTTGTTGACCCCATGGCCCAGGCAAGAACTACCTTAAAAAGTCGGAGCTGCCTTACAAGCAGGAAGGACGTTTGGCAGAGTTGGAAGAGTGGGCTGGGATTGCCATTCGCCAAGTTTTCGATCGCAAGAATTGCATTGGGGGCTCGAAAATTATATCGCACAATCGTGCTTTCCGTTTACGGGGTTTCTGGAGATGATCAGGCTTGAGCTGGATCTGAAGTTGGGGCTTAAGTAGTTTTTGTACATCTCAGGCTGTTGATTTAACGGTAACGGCATGTGTTGAAAACATCTCCACAGCCAAGGTGAAGGCATCTCTCACCTGTACCGACTGCACCTGAAGCCGGATAGTTCCGTTCGGGTCGAGGCTGGCGGGCTTCCGACACTTCAATTTGCTGCTGACATTGAGTACGGGCTTTTCTTGTATCTAAGGTCAGGAGTTGGAATTCAAGCAATACGATGCTGTTTACAATCCTGCAGTTTGGCATATTGCGCAAGATGTCAGTAGGTGTGAACGCACAGTCGTACACACGTGTACATGGAGAAGATTGCCAGACGAGACAACTTCGGTCCAAGATTCGTTTGTCTCCTGTTCGGTAGCAACTGCAGTTCGATTGCAGGT
Organism: Symbiodinium natans; assembly: GCA_905221605.1. Lineage (NCBI taxonomy): Eukaryota > Dinophyceae > Suessiales > Symbiodiniaceae > Symbiodinium > Symbiodinium natans. Next base: position 1,066,557 of record CAJNDS010002512.1, read on the forward strand.
GGACGGTGAGCAGATCTACGAAGGCTCGCTGAAGGACCCCAATGCTTTTGCAGTAGGTTGGGGCTTTTTTCCCTGGTCCAGGTTTGCGCGTTTTGCGTTCTTGCCTTCTTTTCTAGAATGAGAACTATAAGTACCACAAGTACTGCTGCTACTACTCCTACTACTCATCCTACTCATCCTACTACTACTACTACTACTACTACTACTACTACTACTAACCTCTACTACTACTACTACTACTACTACTACTACTACTACTACTACTACTACTACTACTACCACTACCACTACCACTACCACTACCACTACCACGACTACTACTACGACGACTACTACTACGACTACTACTACTAACCTCTACCTCCTAACCTCTACTACTACTACTACTACTACTACTACTACTACTACTACTACTACTACTACTACTACTACTACTACTACTACTACTACTACTACTACTACTACTACTACTACTACTACTACTACTACTACTACTACTACTACTACTACTACTACTACTACTACTAGGCGTCACGTTCTTAATTGATCGCAGGGGTTTTGTGGCGTGCAATTTTCGTGTTAAGAGACGAAAACCTCGGTATTTACAGTGTTTCCTGGCTTTGTCCGTTTACGGACACGAAAAATGGACGTGTAAAAAGTCCCGCAAACTACTTTCAACTACTTTAGGCGCAGGAGGAAAACATCGGTATTTACAGTGTTTTCGGGCTTCAAAAACGGTCAATTACAGGGCCTACTTTGCGCAGACGTGTTCTCAGAACAGAGGAAAAGACCGGTATTTACAGCGTTTCGCGGGTTTTCTAAGATGTGGCCAAACTTGTCCTTAAACCCGAACGCCTCCAGCAAGCCGAACAGTCGTGCACCCTGAAATCCGAAACCCCGAAACCTGAAGCAAGCCCAAGAGTCGTGCACCCTTAAAATCTCAACCCCACAGCGTCAAGCACGTCCCCAGAAAAAACACAAAACATCTGGAGCCTGAAACCCCAAACCCCATGTGTACCCTGAATGACAAAGCAGTCCCACAGTGCCCCCCTTAAACCTTAAATCCCATAGAAAAAGCCCAAAAGTCCTTTCACCTTACAGCCTCAACCCCAAACCCTTCCCTTAAACCCTCAACCCCAAATCCCAAAAAAGCCCAGAAGATCCCTAAACCCTCCACTGTGAATCCCAAAAAGCCGAAAAGATCCCGAAACCCTCCACTGTGAGCCCAAAAGGTCTTCCCTTAAACCCTAAACCCCAAATCCCAAAAAACCTCAAAAGGTCTCTACCCTCAAGCCCCAAACCCTAAACCCTCCACTGTAAGCCCAAAATGTCTTGCCCTGAAACCCTAAACCCCAGATGCCAAAAAAAACCAAAAGATCTGTAGGCTGAAACCTCAAACCCCATATTTCCACTGGAAGCCCAAAAGGTTCCCAAAAAAGCCCAAAAGATCTGTACCTGCAAACCCTAAACCCTCCACTGTGAGCCCAAAAGATCTTGCCCCTAAACCAACCAAAAAAACAGAGGAAAACAGTAGACAGCGTGGTCAAGCGTGCACAAAGCCCAGCACGACCCCCATGTGTGCACAAAGCACAGCACGTAATTACCCCCCCACCCCCCCCCCCCAACCCCTCAGCATGGTCATGTGTGCACAAAGCACAGCACGTAATTACCCCCCCCCCACCCACCCCCCCCACCCCCCCCAACCCGTCAAACGCAGAAAAAACCAGAGAAAACGATAGAAAAAGTCAAAAAACAGCAGAAAACACCATGATCAGTTAAGAGCGTGTCACCTACTACTACTACTACTACTACTACTACTACTACTACTACTACTACTACTACTACTACTACTACTACTACTACTACTACTACTACTACTACTACTACTACTACTACTACTACTACTACTACTACTACTACTACTACTACTACTACTACTACTACTACTACTGCCACTACCACTACTACTACAACTGCTGTTGCTGCTACTACTAGGCGTCACGTTCTTAATTGATCGCAGGGGTTTTGTGGCGTGCAATTTTCGTGTTAAGAGACGAAAACCTCGGTATTTACAGTGTTTCCTGGCTTTGTCCGTTTACGGACACGAAAAATGGACGTGTAAAAAGTCCCGCAAACTACTTTCAACTATACTTTAGGCGCAGGAGGAAAACATCGGTATTTACAGTGTTTTCGGGCTTCAAAAACGGTCAATTACAGGGCCTACTTTGCGCAGACGTGTTCTCAGAACAGAGGAAAAGACCGGTATTTACAGCGTTTCGCGGGTTTTCTAAGATGTGGCCAAACTTGTCCTTAAACCCGAACGCCTCCAGCAAGCCGAACAGTCGTGCACCCTGAAATCCGAAACCCCGAAACCTGAAGCAAGCCCAAGAGTCGTGCACCCTTAAAATCTCAACCCCACAGCGTCAAGCACGTCCCCAGAAAAAAACACAAAACATCTGGAGCCTGAAACCCCAAACCCCATGTGTACCCTGAATGACAAAGCAGTCCCACAGTGCACCCCCTTAAACCTTAAATCCCATAGAAAAAGCCCAAAAGTCCTTTCACCTTACAGCCTCAACCCCAAACCCTTCCCTTAAACCCTCAACCCCAAATCCCAAAAAAGCCCAGAAGATCCCTAAACCCTCCACTGTGAATCCCAAAAAGCCGAAAAGATCCCGAAACCCTCCACTGTGAGCCCAAAAGGTCTTACCCTTAAACCCTAAACCCCAAATCCCAAAAAACCTCAAAAGGTCTCTACCCTCAAGCCCCAAACCCTAAACCCTCCACTGTAAGCCCAAAATGTCTTGCCCTGAAACCCTAAACCCCAGATGCCAAAAAAACCAAAAGATCTGTAGGCTGAAACCTCAAACCCCATATTTCCACTGGAAGCCCAAAAGGTTCCCAAAAAAGCCCAAAAGATCTGTACCTGCAAACCCTAAACCCTCCACTGTGAGCCCAAAAGGTCTTGCCCCTAAACCAACCAAAAAAACAGAGGAAAACAGTAGACAGCGTGGTCAAGCGTGCACAAAGCCCAGCACGACCCCCATGTGTGCACAAAGCACAGCACGTAATTACCCCCCCACCCCCCCCCCCCCAACCCCTCAGCATGGTCATGTGTGCACAAAGCACAGCACGTAATTACCCCCCCCCCACCCACCCCCCCCACCCCCCCCAACCCGTCAAACGCAGAAAAAACCAGAGAAAACGATAGAAAAAGTCAAAAAACAGCAGAAAACACCATGATCAGTTAAGAGCGTGTCACCTACTACTACTACTACTACTACTACTACTACTACTACTACTACTGCTACTACTACTACTACTACTACTACTTCTACTACTACTACTACTACTTCTACTACTACTACTACTACTACTACTACTACTACTACTACTAACCTCTTTCAGGGGTGCCGAACTGCTGGGGGTGGCAGGTTCTGCAAGTGCTGACATGGATCTGATTGTGTCTTGTCTCGCTTTGTTGGAGCGTGCAAGACTACAGAGCCGCAGGACGATTGGGACATGCTGCCAGCCAGTCGGATCCCGGACCCTAGCGACCATAAGCCCGAAGATTGGGAGTCCTGGTTGCACTGAGATTTGGCTTGTGCCCTTGGTGTTTGGTTTTGTGTGGACCATGGAACTCTGCGGAGTTTGTTCATATGTTGTCTCACCCTGCGCCGCATATGCCATGACCCAAATGCTAACATGCGACAATACGTAGTACTTAGGACCTGGTACATCTTAACACTGACATCCCCGACACATGAACGACTAAAAGCCCAAACAGCCGCTACCCTGAAGGCAGACAAAGCTCCTCTGCCACAGGTTGAGCAGGAGAAGATTGAGGACCCGACTGACATGAAGCCCACAGACTGGGCACAGCAGGCACAGATCGTCGACTCCCATGCCACGAAGCCAGAGGAGAAGCAATGGGGTCCATGGGATTTGGGAGCTTCGGGAGTTTTGGCCTCAATAGCTGTTGATTGCAGGGTTTGGCATACTGGCATAGACTCGCACAGGCATTGCACAGGCATTGCACATGCAGACCACGGGAGGAATGGGATGACGAAGAGGATGGAGACTGGGAGCCGCCGATGGTCGACAATCCTGCATTCAAGGGCACGTGGTCCCCGCGCATGATAGCAAACCCGGCATATCGTGGGAAATGGGAAGCGCGGATGGTTCCCAATCCTGCGTTCGTGGATAAGCCCGACTTGTACAAGTACGACGACTTTGGCTATGTAGGTGCGATATGCTGTCTTTGTGTCGGTCCGACAAGTTGACTTCCAGCAGTGGTTTGACATGATGTCCAGAGTGCCGCCCGACTTCAGAGTTCTCGTTTGCTTCCATGCTGGGCCCCCCCCTACAGGCATTGACGTTTGGCAGGTAAAAGGAGGAACCATCTTTGACAACATCATCCTGACAGCGTCTTGGTGCTGCTTACGATTTTGTTTGTTGGTCGCTCAGCTCAGCTTTTGGAGCAAACTGTGCCAGCCGTTTGCGCTGATCTAGAGTCTTTTGGAGTTTGTGATGCTATGGGTTCAGCGGCTTCTTACACCATAGTATTTTCGTGGTCTTTAGAAAAGCTACGTTCAGTATCCAGCGGCGAAAGCACAAACGAGCAACCAGACATCCTAAGCCCCTGTAAATGACTTAAGCCATCATCAGACACTGCAAGTCATGGCGATTGGAGTTGGCTAAACTAGGGAGGCTACACGTCTATGGAAACGGCAATAGGAAGTTATGCGCGGTGACGAATAAGCACACACGCACACAAGCACGCGCACGCGCGCACACACACAAATCTAGACAGTTATATACATGCATAGTAACATATCTTGGAAAGCCTGGGCGGGTCAAAGGCAGCAATCGGGACAAACTGCTACTGCTACAACAACAGCTCCATCATGCACCGCCAGTGCTGCGGAGGACTACTCAGTCACACTACTTCGGTTTTCGCAAATGCCGTAGTTGTGGCAGGTTCTGAACCCGGCACCTGCTAAGGACAGCATTACGGAAGCGGATGAGTTTGCAGCGAAATGGAAGGACTCATGTCTGCACAACGGAGTCCAACCGCCGTTCCCAAAGCGACGGGTTTTCACAACACTGTGCTGTAGGTCCTACGTGAGGCAGAAATGGCCGAGATGACGAAGGCTCGCCAGGTTTGAGGGCTGAAGTGGAGCTTCGAAGACATGAAAGCGCCGAACATCCCAAAACAACTAGCTGCGCCTGAGCCGCATTCCCTTCAGGAACTGGAGTGCCTTTTTGGGTTTTCAGGCTGAAGGTATTGGAGCTGAAGCTTTGTGGGTGCTTGTGCCTGTGCAGCATTGGCGTTCTGAAGGAGAGAGGCTGTTCATGGTATAGCCCCTTCGCAAGCACCTCGCAGGCAGAAGAGGCCCAGCGAGAAGCCTTTGAGCAGCTTGATGCAATGTACAGCTCAGAGCTGTGATTTTGGTGCAGGGCCCTCTTTGTTGTGATCAGTGAATCAGGGTGGCCGAATGCAGCAAATGCACCGTTGACTGCTTGCCACGATAACCGACACGGGAAGACAGCATTAAAAAAAGTCTTCGTCGATACAGTATATGTGCCTGTTACGCGCAAGGAAAGCAAAAGCGAGCCGAGCTGCCCGAGCTGCGGCAAAGAAGGCCGAAGAAGGCCGGGAAAGGTTCGGGACCTGGTCAGACTTGATCAAATCCCTCATAGTCCCTCCAAATCAGATGCCAGATATCCCCATAAATGAGGAGCAACGCATCCTCACGTCACAGACCGACCCCACGACCGTAACACCGAGCAGGCAGACGGCCCACGACCGCAACACAACACCGCGTAGGCAAAGGACCCCACGGCCGTAGCAACAAACACTGGTAGGCAAAGGACCCCACCACCGTGACACCAAACAGCGGGTAGGCCGAGGACCACACGACCATCACACAAAACACCGGCTAGGCCGAGGATCTCACCGGGTAGGCAGAGGACCCCACGACCGTACTGCCAACAGCGGTTAGGCTGAGAGCCTCGCGACCGTTGGGGTTTTCTGAGTCAAGGGCTTTTTGAAGCCTAAGGATGGTGTTGTTTCCGGTGTTTTCGGCTGAAACTTGATCTGTATTATCAACCCATCATATGCCAGGCTTTGAATGCCGTAGTGCTTCAGATCACTAGCGCAGCCCAAAAGCCGGTCTGAACGTGGCCTGCCTTCTAATCCTTTGTGGTGGCACCAGCACGGCAGGCGCCAAAGCCTCAAAGAAGGGCAAGAGTGAAAGCGGGAAGGCTGACGGCCCCGGCACTTCGGAGGAGCTCTGAGTCGAGGAGTTTTGGATGAGGGCACAACGGATCGGATCACGCAGGTACATGCAACGGGGCTTTACTCCCAAGTATCCCTTCACCTCTAACAGTGTTTCGGGATGGTAGGCTTGGTGCTTCGGGCTGGCGGCCGGTTTGCGGCTTCCGGATCCGCCGCTTTCTGCATATACCCCCAAATTGCCAAAACGTGCGCAAAGACTCTCGCACGACGCCGCCGTCAGCGGTAAAAAGTACTGCAGCTTTGCTGAACCCCTCAGCACGCGATGCTTTGAGGCAATTGATTGAGTAAGCCATGCTGATGACCTTGCTACTCGTAGTGCTATTGGAAACGGCTTCAAGCTTCAGAGCTCGCCGATGTTGGAAAAGGAGCTGTGGCCACATCGCAGCTGCCTCGAATAACTAAGCGATAGTTTCTGCTCGGCGAACTGCAGCCGACATGTCGCGTAACCCTGTGCCTTGAGTCCCAAATGGTGCCAAATCTGTCAGGATTCAAGTCCGGCACCAAAGATTGAGCTTAAGACCTTCAGTGCAAGCAGCACTTTAACTTATAACTCATACCACCTGAAGTCCGTGACACCTTAAATAACAAAAGCCAGATGCCAGATGCGCCCGGTCCGAACCTGGGGGCCGCCGCCGGACGGTGGCGTTCTCAGATGGCCCTGAAAGTCTGGAGAACACTCGGGAACTATTTAGGGCCCAGGGTTCTCTGTTTAGTGGCGTTCGAGAGAATCAAGTGATTGTTCCACGGGATTGAACGCTAGGCCTTCAGGTCAAGCTGGGGTATTCTTTTCAGAAGCCAGGGCAGATCACAACTCAAGCTCTTATGCATCTATGTGCCTCCTGCTGTCGTGAAGCTCTTGCTGGGTGTGAAAGGCTGGTTTTGCCTGAGGCCCCTAGGGTGTCGGAGGTGTAGGTGCCAGGCTTAGGGCTTATAGCGCTTAGGGCTTAGGGTCCTAGAGGTTCCTTTCGAAGCAGAAGCTCAGCAGGAGGATGGGACGGCTTGACTCGGCTTGACCTTGAACCTTCTTCTTCAAGCTGTTGGGCTCACAGCGATCGGCTGGCACATGTTGCATCAAGCAAAGATGCGTTTTGTCGTTGTTTGTGATGTGTCAACACAGTTTTACAATTGGCCCATATTGGCCCAATACAAACATCAGCATCTTTGGCCACAGTAGGCACCTGCCTGTTGTCCGCACAATGGCAGTGCGAATGCCGCTTCAGCAGAGCTATGGCCCCTTTGATTGTTTAGCATCTGACGGCTGTTAATGGTACCGATCTGACCATACATTGGCCTCTGTAAACTGTAGATTAGATGCTTGGCCGGGTTCTTGATTCTTTGGTGCAAAATAAAGCTTCGTTTGAGTTCTTGACGTTCCCCGGAATGTGATGGGCATCGCTGCCTGAGGAAGCACGCTGGTGCATGGCCCACCCGTGGCTATGGCACAAGTGGTAGTGCACTGCTCAGTTCTGTGTCCGACATTGCAACAGCTTCGGTCCCCGCTCAACTGGTGAACCTCTCGGATGCAGCGGCTGTGAGGTGCAACCTGGCTCCCAAAGCCTTCCACTGGCCTGCACTGTGCACATGGCCAAGGAGGGCCACAGCCAAATAGCTCCCACCGTACCTTGGCCCAACTATCTAGTCTTGCTTGTTTCTGCCCTTGCAAGACGGTAGATTTGAGCAACCTGCTGTAGGCTGACTCAACAAGAAGTGTGCATGGAGCGAAAAGTCAGACAGCCCTACATCCAGGTCAGTGGAGCTGTTACTGCTTCGCTGTCCTTTGCAATTCCGAAATCTAAACGGGCTAGTAAACTCCCGCCCTCCCCCCTCCCCTGCCTACCTCCTTCACCCCCCCCCCCTTCCCCTCCCACTCCACCCAAAAGAGAACAATACCCTGTCACGAATCCCAGCCACTCAGCTGCACATGTTGCCGCAAGTACCTTCATGGCTTTCGAGCCGCAATCTGGGCTTTTTCAGGTGCCGAAGATCAAGGTTGACCAAAATGGCTCAGCAAACAAAGGTTTGCACAAGCAGCAGTGGAGAGCTGCAGCAGCAGAGTCGTAAAGTCGTAGAGCAGGGATCAGCCCTGCAAAAGGAGCAAGAGGTTAGTTGTCCCTGAACAGCTTCGGAAGCTTTCAACAACAGAACGATGTCGCGGGCGAACCTTTCTTTGACGACTTGCGGCCATGGCTGCTAGTTGCTTGAGGTTTTATGTGTTCTTGCTCCTTGTGGTACGTCTTGGCATTCCTGAGGTGCCTATGGTGCATCCCCACGCGCCAGCCGCTTTCCAGCCACGGCCCTTGTCTGACCTCTTACTGCCATGAAGCATTCCTAGGCTGGAGACAAGAAATCCGGGGACTGGATGTATGCATAGTTAAGGCGAGGGGCTTGACGTTCGACTGGCAGAGTATGGTGTAGGTGTGTTTTTTTTGGCAGCTTGCATTCATGTGCTTTGTATGCGAGCCGTCTTTGAATTACCCTGCGAAGTTCTGAAGCCAACCATGCCACACTGGAGGCCGCAGCTCCACCCGCTGCAGCCGCTCCTGAACTCCAAGAGCGTGGATCGCCTCTTCCGGGCTGCGCCACCTGCAGCTCGCCAGGGCTCAAAAATTCAGATCTCTCACTTCCCTGATGTGTTTGAATATTGTTTCAATCTTGCGCGGGTTAGCTTCGAATCTCCTTCGCCGATCTTCGCCGCCTGTAGCTCGCACGGCCATGGATACCCTGAACAACAAAAACAACCACTTGCCGCCAACACAGGACACAACAAGAAAAGCGGAGAGCGATGAAAAGCCTTTGAAGTTCTCAAACCTCTACACTCCCATACACTCCCCAGTGATTCAGATGGGCACAAAACACACATAACACGCGGCGCAGCACAACAAATGTAGAAGCTGAGGCACTCGCTGATGCAGTGCGTTCCTGGGCACCGGTACCCACGGCAAAGCTATGTGGCTTGGACTCCAAATTCCTGGGTGTGGGAAGGTTCATGCCTTTTCTGCTGTTCAGGGTTCTGAAACATGTAGGACTCGGGTGCCTGGGCATCAGGATGCGCAAATATGTCTCGAGTGATTGCCGTCGTCTCGGGCAGGTAGTCACTCAGTAGTCTCTTGAACAGCAAAAGCATTCTGCAGTTTGCTTCCTATTTCTATTCCTTCCATCCAAAGGCGGTGAACGAACGACACCGGCATCGAAGCAAGGTGAAACTCTCATCAGAACAGTACGAGAGCAGAAAGAAGTCAGATCGATCTCTTTACCTTTGTCTCCTAATGCAAGCAATCAAACTGAAGCGCTGCATCGAAACGGCTTCGTCAGCTGTCCAAGAGAGTGCTTTCGGAAAGAAGCCGCACGCAGATGTCAGATGCCGGAATTGAAGATCCGAGGCACCTTGAGCAAGTTCATATTGGGGAACCCCGTTTGGAGCTGAGGCGCCTCATCTGGCCAGCCACAAACGCCGCAGAAGGTCTGGACCACACGACAAGCGATCAAGGCAAGGGCATTTAGTTTTGTGCTTGCGGCTGTTTTGAAGGGATTGGCTTTGGGTTGCTCAAGCAAACAACCCGAATGAACTCAAGCACAGGTCCCTTATGGTCCTGCGGTGTGGGCGGGGACTTTCAGAGTGAGGGTTAGTGGTTCAGTCTTCTGGTTTCAAGGTTTAGGATTCCTAGGTGTCAGGCTTCCGACCCCCCTTCCTGCTCCCCCCGAATTCGGTAGAGGGCGGCTATATTCTTGTCGAATTGTGGCGAAAGTGGGCGATGGCTACCAACCCGCGCCGGAAAGTTCAACCAAGGTGTAGCCAAAAGAGGCGCAAGCTACCAACCCGCACCTAGAAAAAAGTGGCGCGGGCTACCAGCCCGTCAACGAAGTTGTAGCCACGAAGTGGCACACGCTACCAGCCCCCGCACAGCAAGTTCAACCAAGTTGTAGCCCCAATTGGCGCGGTCACCAGCACGCACCGAAGTTATTGCCAAAAGTGCGCTGCGCACCGGAAAGTTCAACCAAGTTGTAACCAAAAGTGGTCCGGGCTACAACCCACACGGGGAAGCTCAACCAAGTTGCAGCCAGAGCGGCGTGGGGTACCAACTTGCACTAGGAACTGCAACCGGGTTGAGCCAAAAGTGGTGTCGGCCACCAACCCACCAGGAAGCTCAACCAAGTTGTGGCCAAAAGTGGCGCAGCTAGGTATGCCGATCATTGCCGGCGAATGTGATCGAAGACTTTCTACGGTTGACATGCAAGTCCTTTCTTCGTCGTCTCGCAACATTACTGCACCACATGGACCGTGATAAATTTTTTTGTGCTGCTGCTGCTGCTGCTGCTGCTGCTGCTGCCGCCGCCGCCGCTGCCGCCGCCGTCGCCACTGCTGCTGCTGCTGCTGCTGCTGCTGCTGCTGCTGCTGCTGCTGCTGCTGAGTGGGCTGAATGTTCAAACCTGTCAGGCAGCTTGCGCTTTGCCGCTTCAAGCATCTTGTCTGACTCAGGCAGCGTGCCCGCATCCGTGCAGCATTTCCGGGGCGTATGTGGAAACAATTTGTGCAGCCGACGTTTTTCCCACGTGCTTTGCCCTTTTGCCCAAACCTCATAGATCAGAGAAGCTTTGGCGGGCCCAAGCAGCAATTTTCTGCATACAAGAGAGAATCAAGTTCTGCGTATTGCGGAATGCTTGCACCTCAACGTCTAGCCGTGAGAAATCGAAGGCCTACAACGTGAACTTACAAGGCGACTCCCTGAACCTGCCATGACCCCTAAAACAACACGCGCCAAGGTGCCTTCCAGTGTCTCCACCACGGCTTCGCAGAGCCCCACGGGCCCCTCAGAATTGCGATTAGGGCCACAGTTTTGAGCTGATGTGTTTCTCAATCATCGTTCACGGCGGAGAACAGGACAATGGAAACGCAATGCTCTGCCCCCGAAGAAGGTGGGCCAGCTGGACAAGGTTCCCTCATGGCCACCCCGGCTTCTGAGAAGCCCGAAAGGCGGGAGCCTCAGTTCACCATGTCACCCAAGCAGCATCGTATACTGGTTACAGTACTGATTCGTAAACGGGTTACAATAAAAAGATGAAATCAACTGTATCTTGAAATGGTCCCATTGGCCAATGCGACATGAGGGGAAGTTTTCTGAAGAATGCCTAGGCATGGTCGCTTGGACTCCCTGCGCGAGCAGCTCGTTCAGGCCGCTTTCATTGGCTGGGGATGCACGGTTGTATCAAGTAACTGAGGCAAGATTGATATTATTCATAGATCTAGTTGAGCTCAATGCACGAGTTTTACCAACACATCAAGAATTGATGATATCAGTTTTCAGAAAGTCCACAACCTGAAGCGCAAGAAGGACAAGCCAAGCGGATGGCAAACCCCGCTTCCAGAGGATAGGTCGTAGTCTCACGTTGCTGTCAATCTCACATCATGAAACACCAGCGTGAACACCTTTGTAGGAACGAAGTCTAGCAAGATGTTGCTGTTTCTGGCATGTTCGTAAGCTCCTATACCCCTCAAGCGCAATGTCTTTAATCCCGTAGACCTTTGCTGAAGAATCCAAAGGCGCACGTCACAGAACTATAGGGGTGTTAGCTCACAAGAGCCTTCAGAAAAACCTTGGAACCGCAGGCCAGTGTGGAGCTCCACCGCATGCAGGCGACCTTGGCCGCCGCACGGTTGCAGTCTTTATGAGTCTTTCCCCTGGTCAGCCCCCTTAGTGTGTGTCTAGTCTTGCTTCTTGACGCAAAACAGGGCAAGTGAACATTCTCATGACCGACCTTGGTCGTGCGCGGGGGTGATTAGCGACTGTAAGTTTAAGTGCTGCAAAAATGTCTGGGATGAAGTGTGTAACTGGACGTCGGAACCTGAACGTTAAATACTCGGAACCTTTAGCGGAGGACATGGGCACGAAACTGCCGGCAGCCTGGACTGGTGCCTGCTCAGGCCTTGACCTATCTTAACCTCTGGTCTGTGAAGGGTTCACCAGGCTCTTGTGAACACTCACAGGGTCTTTAGAACGAGTCTCGATCTTCAGGGCTGTTGGGTATAGGTGTTAGGGTTGCAGAATGTTGCAGAGCTTCGTCGCAAAAACTATTGCTCTTCAGTACTTTAGAGGAAATCTTGGTTGCAAAACTGGAAGCTTTTTCGATACATTTCACCGTCTTCTCCGCAAGGTCTTCAGATGTCCAACCACGCATTCTGTCTGCACACCCTCAATCGATGTACAACCTTCGGCTGGGGAACTGCTGGGAAAAGCTGAAGGCAAGCTTGGCAATCCGAAGTCCGCAAGCTCTGCAGCGAAGGCCTGGGAAATATGTACATGTAAATATGTAATTATATGATATATATATATATATAAATACCATGACAGTATATATCGAACTGCGGAGGCTTACTGCATCCTGTTGTTTCAACCTCTCTTTAAGAAAAGGAAGGCTTACTTACTTTGTCAAAGCCGCTCTCAATCCCAGATCGCACGACCACCTTGTTATCGGAGTTAGCAGTTTGCGGGTTGGGGGGGGTGTTTTCTTGTTCTCCTCCACCTTGCTGCCCTTGCTCTGGCTACGTTGTACCATCTCTACATGCGCTTCGTCCATCAAAGCCGCACCTCAGTCCTGGTTCGAGTCTTGCCCAGCCTTGCAGGAGTCGCCGCTGCAAGCAGTACAGCGGGCGGTGAAGCAACTACAGGGCCGCCTGGAATTCCAAGGTCAACATGTTTTGGAGTCGAAACTCTCGGATGCAGCTGTAGCACCCAACACGAAGCACATACCCGCAGTACTAGACGAGTAAAGTCAAAAAGAGCCAGCTGATATTCTGGTGCAGAACGAAATCCTTTAGGCAAAGACCAAACCAGTCCGGCTGCAGATTTCAGTTCATGGCCGGAGAGTTTATATTGCCTTAGTCTTAGTGTTTGGGCAGTCGCTTTTGAAAGAGGCACTTGAGAGCTTAGGAAAGCAACTATCGTTGTTTAAATTCAGAAGGGTTTGGTGGTGTTTGAACCTTTCGCTGCATTTTGCCTTGTTTGTGGTGTGGCTTAGGCTAGCGGCGAGCTCAGGGGAAGGAACCGGCGGCAGTTTGTTTTGCTTTACCATGTGAGGTCTATGTGGCCAGTTAGTGATTACTAAGGCGACTTTATTAAGTTGTTAGGTATACCGGGTGCAGTTACACGTAAATCCATGTATTCGCCCAAAAGACCCACAAGGCCTACTACCCCTTTGGCATGTGGCTTACTTGCTTCAAGGGCGCGACAGTTCCCTAAAGTTGACCATGCGTAACACGTGGCTGCACTTTGCGGGTCTGTGTCTGAAGCGCCAGCAGAGGCAACTTGGAGGAAAGCCTGAACTCAGCAGAGAAGGCCGTCGCCTTTAGATTGAAGAGTCTGCAGGTTGAAACAGCGACAGTTGGCTCCAGGACTTCTCAGATTTCTCATGTCTGGCGCGCTGTTGCCTTTACAGACTCGGATGCTTGTTGCAAACGTCCGAACTACGGAGCACCTGGCAAACGTCCCATACGAAAGCTTTCAACAAACTTCAAGACATGGTCTCAGAAACACCAACTGCTAAAGCCAGACGTTCCGGGGAAGTGCAGGTAATAATGCGACCGCAGGCGCAGCTTTCATTTGTTCGCTTTCGACACCTCTCGTCACAGCATCCGAACTTCTTCCCCCGCCCGCCCTACCCTCAGGCCGACGTTCGCATCACCGAGTGATGTGACTGTGGCAGTTTGCTCAACCCGCCTTTGTTCCTGTTGTAAACCAAAAGTGATGGCTCTCGAGCACGTTTTCGGTGTAGCTGCTTTTTTGGGACCTCGCTTGGTCGTCACGTCCGCAGACATCGACAGGCCTAGCACATGTGGACGTATGCCGGCTCATGCGTCAAGAAGTGCTAAATTTTGATTAAGATGTGGTGAAGAGCACACGCCACACGACAACATACATGAGCACGACAGAGTTTTAGCAACTTCGTGGAAACACTTGGTGTGGTCCGGATGTTTGAGATTGTTTCGTTGAGTGCTTAGGATTCCGTTTGGGCTCGCGTGGTGTGCAGACGCAGTATCATCCAAGAAGGGGTGTGACAACATGCGACCATAATCTGCAGGTGCCTGCCTCGCCTGACACCCGACTCTTCTCTGCAGATGGTCTGGGTGAATGTGTGGGATCGGGAACTTTCCATGGTGGATTGCGATGGTGCGTGATACTGCCATGTCAGTGGGTCAATGGGTGACGCATAGTGACGCCATGTTCAGAGCTGCGTGTGGGAGTTGACATTAGTTTTGCAAGCCTTCTAAAGTCTCGTGAGCTCTTTGAAGCCGTAACCTCATACGCTGCAGGCAATCGCACGTTTAGTGCTTCGTCACGCGAGCCCAGCGTGAGCTCATTGATGAAAGGCAGGGATATGGGCAAACGTCAGGTGTTTTGTTTTTCAGATGTTCAGCTTCATTGCACGTTGTGCTGGATATCTCGGTGTTCCTCAAATGTTTTCCTGATCGTGCCCGGCAGGAACTTCAAAGGCCTTAGAGACCTGTTTCAGTGTTGCCTAGTCGCCCCCCCGCTCACCCCCCCACCCTCCAGGCCACCCAGATCTCAGTCTCAAACAACATAAGTCACACAACAGCGTACCCATCGTACGTGATTGTTCGGTACCCTGAACCCTGCAACCTGAAAATGGCACCAGGCCTGGGACCAGGCTGTCGCGGAAAGGTTGCAGGGTCCACTCCTAATTGTCTGACAGTTTTGGAAAGAGGGTCGCGTTATCCCGGGGGTCACTGAGGTCATTCGTTTTAGTTTTTTGCTCTGCATGCTATTCCATGAGTCGATGCGACGGTCAGCGTCGAAGATGAGGTTGTCTTCGGTTTAACACAAGTGTCAGTGTGCATTGTATTGTCGTGGTTTCTTTGTTTGCTTTCATGAGAGAAAGTTTGTCTTGACATTTTCCTGGCAAAAGGACAATGTTTGTTGTTTGTTGTTTAAGGAAACACACTTAACATCAGACCTTTCGATCAAAGAGAAAAAAGAGCAACCTATGGGTCCCGCCTTGACCCTACAAGCTCTGCTCTTTTGAGTGGCAAAAACAGCCCGAACCTTTCATGGATCTGCAGGAAGAAACTCGCAGCAGGCCGTGGAGTGCATGCGGAGTTATCACGAGAGGGACATCATTGGACTGGATTGAGGGTTTTGTGGTGCCTGATTTTCTGTCCTGTGCATGCCAAGTGTGGACTGAACCTGTTGCGCAGCAATCACCCAACAACTTCGTAACTTCGTGTCATGTCAACAGCCAGCGCTTCCAGCCAATCCCGGGAATTTGAAACACGCAAAACCAACCCAACCTTGCCCAGCAGTGACCTATACATACCTCACCTGGCATGTCCGTTGCCCAGCACCCCAAACCCAGCGTATCCCTACTGCGCCCTTATAATTAGTTTCCCTTGCCCTGCAGGCAAGCCCAGTGCAGCGTACCCGGCCGCATCGGCAGGCGCCGGGGTGACCTGCGAGGTTCTCCTTTGAGTCGTCTCTGTTTTGGTGGTGTAAGGAGTTTTTCGGGTTCATAGGAAGACCGTTTAATGGTTTCTTCTGAATGAAATAGTTGCTAAGACAACGTCGCTTTCTTTTTGCTTTTTCGTCCTCCTCCCCCCAAATCCATCAGTATTCCCAGCTCGCCCCTCCCCCTGTCGCATCGTGTTCCTGGCTCCGGTTTCCTTCCCCTCGCAGCCCTCGTCCCAGAAGTCCGTGCCCAAATTGTAGCAATTTGAGGTTTAGGGTTCGTCAGTGCAGTTGGCGCCGAATGTATTGGACTGGTGTCAAAGTTCTTGGCCGGTATGCGGCATGCATTTCTCAGCCTAGTTTGCTGATCCGCTTCGCAAGTAACAAATCAAAACCCCCCAAATCCAAACACCGATGCCCCCAAAATTCCTAATCCCTAAATTAAAGTCCCCGAAGTTGTGGACTGCTTGGGGAAGGGTGTGCCAAAGCCCCCGAAGTTGCAGTAAACATTGTCAAAGCGAAGGCAAAGCTCAAAACAGTCGAAACTCAACCGAAAACGAACACATCAAAAGTCCGATAACTCAAGCAAGGCCAACAATCCAAACAAATCCAACAACTCCAAGAACTGAAACAACTAACATTTCCCAAGTTGGGAAAGCCAAACAACTCACATTCCAAACAGTCCGCGAATTCAGAAACAAACAAGAGTCCCCAACGGCCCCTTAGGTTTTAGGGCCTTAGAAGGTTTAGCGTTTAGGATTTAGGGTGCTTAAGGCGTTTTAGTGTTTAGGATGGTCTGAGGGTGTATTTGAGGTTCTGGGTTTTTGGAGATTTGGGTTGATTGCTTTCTTTCCTTCTTAGGGATCTGTTAGGGTTTGGGGTTAAGCTTTTAGGGTTAGTTTTATTGTTGTCAGGGTTTAAGGCATTTTCGGGTTCAGGCTTTATGGCTAAGGTTTGTTTTGGGACCAGCTGCAAAACCTGTCATGCGCCCATTGTGTTTGCAAATGCCTTTTGTGATTCAGCGTGCCAAGCTGCAAGCTTGCCTTATAAGGAAAACTGGAACCGAGGACGTGCATGCAGAACTTTCAAGTCCCCCCACCCCCCCCCCACCCCCACCCCCGACCCGACCCCCCCCCCCCCGCACCCCTTCCGAGGGTCGCACCACAAAATAAACTCTTGGATCAGTTTTTGAAGCACGTTAGGTATTTTGGGGTGAGAAATTGAAATGGCAGCACCACTGATTCAACCACGCAAAACCAAACACGCTGCACTCATGACTTCTGTTAAAACTAGAAGCCCTGGATTCCTGTTGGCTGTTGGGGGCTACAGTGGGCTCATTTCAAAACAGATTTATCTTCGAGCCTTTATGCTCAATCCTGCAGAGCGTAGCTTTTCAGGTCTAGACTCGTCCGCTCGCGCAGCCAGATCTTCCTTAGCAGGCGTCCCGAGCCTTTCGGGGGCAGAACCCTAAACCCTAAACCCCATTACTGGGGGTCTAGTGCTAGTACATCGGGACGCTGGTTTGGCTAACGACACACACCTTCTACGGAAGGGCCAATCGGCCCACCATGCGCCACAGTGTGCACTTTTTACTACGGTGACCTCGACTCGACCCTGCGGATGCGGGCGCTTGATTGTGCGTGCAGTGCGGGTGGCGAACCCTAAAACCCTAAACCCTAGACCCTAAACCCTAGACCCTAAACCCTAAAACCCGAAACCCTAAAACCTAACCCTAGCCTGAACCAAAGCCATCCTCCTGCGAGGCCTCTGCTCCTGCAAGGCGGCCCTCGGAGTCCTCCACCTCCAGCCGAGGTGCGGTTCCCCATACCCGCAAAGGTTTCAAGGAGGACTGAAAAAAGGGGACTTGGGGATTTCGGTCTTGCTACTGGGCAGACGCAAGCACCACCCTCTCACCCTCCGTCCGAATGTGGGCGTAGAAGTTGAGGGCTTGGGAGCTACAGCACCTAGAACCTCGGACGAACTCAAAGCTCCTAGGTGACCGCCGCCCTGCGCCAGGTGCCAGCATCTCATGCAGCACCCGCTCGATTATCCGACGCTCCTTTTTGGTGCATCAAGCCGAGGTACAAGCTGTTGATTTGAATGTTTTGTTTTGTAAGCCTCAAGCTGTTGAGAAAGCTCACCGGAAGAAGGCAATTCTGCCAGTGGCGGTCAGATGAACCTGTACCCATACCGGCACCTTCCTGGCTTAGTGAGAAGTCCTCGATTGTATAAGGCTTAAAACTGTAAGCAAGCCCAGGATCAGATGCTCGGGAGCGCATGAGGAGGAGAGTTGGGCAAAGCTTGGCACCGCGATTCAAAGTCAGATTTGACGGTTTTCCCATCGAAGTGTTTCAGAAGTTCAAGGCCGGGAATTTGCGTAGATAAGTGGCGATGACGCGGCCTTCCAGCCAAGTGCTGCTCTCAGGCTGTTTTCATGTTTCTCGTCCCTGAAGAACTCAGATTGCAAGGCATCAACCATGAAAGACCTCCGGTTGGAGAACTCGCAGAAGTGTGACGTGGAGGACTCAGAAGGCGCGCTGGCTGGAATTGGACAGTCCGGCTGTAGTCCATGCCACTAGTAAAATGCTGCGCTTCGGGATGCCAGCCTGTGAATCCCGAAGCCAAACCAGCAGCGATTCTTTGCAGCTCAGCTTATCCCTTAAACACTGAGCGTGACTTGCACGTTTTGCTACACAGCTTCAGAGTCTGTTGTGACGTTTGTCAATTTCACCTGGCATGCTACAGCATCTGTAGATCCGAAACCCAGCCCATGCGCAAGCACCGCTGGGTTGTTGCCAACGCAAGAACATGTGCATTCCCCAATGTAGATTGGGGGGGGGGGGGATATATACTCCAGGTCCCTCACGCAGAGCGCGCCGGGCTTCCCCCGAAAGTGAAAGCCCACAGCCTGATCAAGATTGACCTTCTTGAATCTCCAGCTCACAGGCCGCAGTGTTTCCAGCGACATTCGGCCTCGAAAGCCCCGGCCGCCCATGGCAGCGGTTCTGCAGGGCTCATCAAGCATCCTGGCTAAGTGTGTTTACTTCAAAAGCAGCTTAAAGCACGCTAGAATCTGCTAGAAGTCGCATATATCTTCTCAAGCGTAGGCAGAACACAGCACACCTAGTGATGCTATGTCTCTCAATTACAAAGGTCTCCAAAAGCTGCACACATATCGATTGCAACAACATTGCACTGTGGCAAGGTCATGTTTCCCTGATTATCATTTCTTTGGTTGTGCTGTTACGGCTGGATGAACACCTCACAATTTAGGGTCAGACGCAGACCTCTCTCGTAGGACGCTTTTGAAAAACAAGGGCGATCACCGGGTCAAGTGCTCAGCGAAGCTCGGCGTTGGTGCGACGCAGGCGATGTAGTGGGTTCATGTTCATTTGCTGCAGGCCGACTGGTGTAATCCTGGCACTCGGGTCGTTGAGCAGGGGCTATGCAGGTACCGCCATAGCTCAAGTTAAATGAGGCAAAAATACAGGTAGACCTATTACAAGGTGCTGTCGCCCCTCGAGTGCCCTGGCCAGGACTCTCAATCCTTAAAGCCCAAGACACTGTATCCCAGCACGTCGCGGTAAGGGTCCCATGACTTCACACAAATAAATCACCATGAGAACCCATGACAGCAAAGAGCGTGGGCTCCTTGTTGTTGCCATGTCCTGCCCAAATCCCCATCAAGAATGCAGCTTCCATCGAAAGCCTTCACCTCCATCTGCGAAAGCCTGTAAAGACCAAGCTCAGAAATTCGGTGCTTTACAGCCCTCTGAAAGCACTCCGAGAACCATGTGGAATCTATGTTCCTGACAGGCAACTCCACGGGTGTGCTCCGGGTCGACCAAAAACTGACACAGGCTCCATAAACTTTGCGGCAGGGCTTTGGAATTAGTTATTCAGGCAAGCCTCCCAGCCCCACCAGACCCCACACCTCCCAGAAGCCACGTACCCCAAACTCTGCGAGTTAATAACAAAGCATTTGAGTAGCACAAGCCCTCCCAACTTCTCCCAAAATCCAGAGAAAATTGGGGAAGAGGGCGTGGCTTTGCTTGTGGCTGAGAAGTCTGGTGCAATGAGGCCCCTTCGGTGGTGCTTTTATGTGCGCAGGAGTTGTGGGGGTTCAGGAGTGCAGGCGGAAACCCAAAAGTTCTGAAAACCAGCTCCCCTTTCCAGCAGCATGCCCACCCCTGTAAAGTGACCCCCTGCGGGCTCTTTGCCCAAAGGATCTTTGGGCACACCTCAGACACCCTAAATCCTTGATTGCGGAAGAGAGCCTTTGACAGGATCAGGGGCTCTCCGAGCAGTCCCCTACAGGTAGCAGTTCTGTGACTCGGCAAGCGTGGCAGCAAGCGTGCTCTTAAGTAGTGGATCCGAAGGGCCTCTGATTCTTAACGCCGGTGAACCAACTGTTTGGATTCGGGGTGTTGAGGTTGGGGATTTTACTGAACTGCGGCTTCTTTAGAGTGGACATTCATCGCGTTTTGGGATGCCGCTGTGGCGCTTTGGTCTTGCAGAGGTGTCCCAATTGTCCCGAGGAACGGCTCCCGAAGCCAACCCTCACGCCGGTGCTGCGCTGCCGCTGAGGTGAAGGCGCAGGGATTTTAAACTCGCCTGGGCCTAGACCAGAGGCAAATAACGAAAGCTGCTTTTCAGATCCGCGCACAGCAGACCGAGTGTCGCTCGCAGAGCCTTGTAGCAAAGCACATGGCTTTGACAAGTTAGGCCACGCAGCCGTTCCGTTCCAAAGGGCTGCGCATGATTGCGCTCTGCTCATGCTGCGTAAGATTGTGCAAGGTAGGTATCATCTTTGCTAACTTTCTTACTGCATAGCACAACTGTGCCGAGGTGGGTACAGTCGGCAACCAACCTTGGGATGTCACAAGTTTCATCCCAGAAGCCATCTGTAAAGGCAGATGTTTGAAGCACAGGCGCGGTTTCTATGGACTCGACTACTGCATGGCCTTTATGGGAGAAAAGCATCTCACTTTGAGCCATGATGCGTGCTGAAGCCATCACGCCAGAGAAAGCTGCGATGCTGTTGAAGGGGATTGAAGGGGATGCCATGTGAACGTGCTGCCGAAGAAGTGTTCGAGTACATAGAAGGTCCGAGTCAAGGGCGATGATGTGTTGTATCACAGTCTAGTCCGGTTATCTACGCACAATGTCTCGAACAGGTCAACAATGACAGTGCCGATCTCACATAGTTACACTATGCAACAAGAATGGCTGGCAGCATTTCCATCCGGGCCGTCAGCCTGTATGCACTACTGCTCTTGATACCAGTGATCACAACGTGTTTTCTTCATTTTTGGCTTTCTAGCTTTTGTTGCTCTTTTCCTGCATTTGGGATCCGTGTCGTCGCGGTGGAAGAGTTCACCCTTCCATGGATGCAACGGAGGAGGACTGATCGTCATCGCACCGTGTGGGCGTTCATGAAACAGATTCCCTTGCAAGATGCCCATCCAAGATAGCCGGTCTCGAAGGAACGAAGTACATCTGCATTCTATGTGTCTGTGCTGCATGTCCCACCTTGAACTCAAGAGTCCCTAAACCCTAAGCCCGACAACTCTAAACCCTAAAACCCTAAAACCCTAAACCCAACAAACCCCGAGCCTCCAAATTTAAAAGGATTCCGGAGCCGATGATCGCCTTGAAGAGGCCTTGGGCCTTGGGATTGGGGACAACTGTTACAAGGGCCCACAGCTCTCGGCCGCTAACGGACCATGTACGTCAGGATTCAGGGTTCTCCGAGGATTAGGCGGGTGTCTGGCAGTCAGCAAGTCCAGCTTCAAAAAGGGTTCTGGAGAACCATGGCGAACTTGCGCCGTTTGCCAGTTTGAGTGGTATGCCGGGGGGTCTCGGGTCCCATCATACCTCGAATCGCCCTGTCATTACAGGGGTGCAATATGACCTCAGCATGTGCGCAACTCCTTCCGGGACTTGCCAGCTTCCGGTGCCGCGAGATTTTACTTCCAAAGTCTTCACCAGTCACCCTAAAAAGAACCTAATCGGACCTCATCCTCCCCAAGCCTGGACCAAGCCTCGAGCTCCCGAAAGCTAAACATTGACATGCCTTTCGCGCAGCAAAGCCCAACTGCCGCCCAAAACCCAAGGGTCTCACAGAACCTCACACTGCACCTTAGGATTTTGTGGCCCTAAGCCCCATAAAGATACGCATACAAGGGCCTAATGCCAAGGCCCTGCGGCCACTCCTGGATCTTGCAAATCGGTCACCGTCCACACCTTCAACCGTGGACTTTGTCGGGACCTTGTGAGCTTGTTGCATCTTAGGCGGCTGTGTTTGGCAGAAGGACGGCCGATTTTTGGCCTGGGCCCTTGCTGTTCCGTTACCTCTTTCACCACAAATGCCTTCGGCCCAAAGCAAGAAATCAATGCACTCTCGGGCCCATTCCTGGCAAAAGCTACCAGTGTGCCCACCTTTTCTAACGAAAAAGCAGGACTGGCCCAACCCATCGGATAGCAAATAAGAGCAGATTACGATATTCAAAACATATAGTGACAGGATACCGGAGTCTGTTCGTAATGCGCTAACAGCGGCTTTTGGACATCAACGCCGCCATTCGAAAAGAGAATGAAAACCCGACAAGGGCATCTGGCTCTCATGCGATCTGCAGAATTTTCAAAATATTGTCGTCATTTCTCGTCCTTTGGGGCCGTGTGGCATTCTGAGAGTGCGGGGGCTCCTAGGGTCGGGTACTCAGAGCATCCTCGTTGCGCGCAGGTCATGCGCGTTGTGGGATGGGAAGTCATCGAACGTCTCACGTGTATGCTGGCTCAGGTGCATCCAACGCCCGCTTTGCTGAAGTACCAGAGTCCCAGGCAATGAGTACAATGAGTATTGGAGATATTTGGAGGGCTGTGCAAGAGAGTGTTGCAGGGTGACCTTGTTGTGTGCCAAAACCAGCGACCGGTTCAGGAGCTTCTCTCGAAAATGGACTGTGCCACTGTTGTACTCTAGAGCAGTCGTTGGGTTGCCTATGGCAGGCAAAAGCGAGCTCGGCTGGGTGCCATCCTCAGCATTGCCAAGGGGCTCTGGTCGAGGGAAGTGTTGTCGTCGTGGGACCAGCTTCTGCCGGGAAAGGGGAGCGCAGCATTCTCAAATTTCCCGCTATGTCTATGCACATTCCACATGGGCATGCTTCAGAAGTGTTTAAATTCATTTTAAAGTCAGCATGAGAAGCACTAGGTGGCAGAATAGTTTGTGCAGGCCAGAAGCGGATGCAATCCCTATCTGACCAGCCGTACATTTCTTGGAGAGCTGCAGCCCACTCCAAACTTTCAACCTCTCTTGTCAAATCGTCTCGTCAAGCAGAGCTCAGCAGTTTCCAGGCCGGGTGTCCACCACGTCCACCACAGATGAGATGCTTCTGCAGGCCCTCCACAATCGCACTGCACTCCAATTACCGTTCCCGATTTGCCGACCGCTTCTGATACCCGCCTACCGGCTGCACGTTTCTAGCCTTGAGAGCCTTTGTCTTGCTACTCACTTTCCTTTGTCACAGTTATTGAGAGAAGCACATGCGTTGCCGTTAAACCCCCACAGCAACACGGAAGTCTCCTGCATTGTCCAACAGCTGGCTGTGCATTCCAAGGCTCCCCAGGTTTGGGAATTTGGAGTTGAACGCTGCCATCAATTTTACGAGTTTATCCTGCTTGGGATCAAGAGCGCTCTAGACTTGCCCTCAAGGGAACATATGGTCCATGCTGCCTATTCATTATACAGACGAAAAATGGAACTCTACACCAATGTAAGAGTCATAAGAGTCCCAAGCCTTGCGTTTCCAAACATGCTCCGCCGAGAAACCTCAACTGACGAGCAGAAGCGACAGACATTGCCATGGCTCTTGCAGTGCAATGCACGACTTTTTCTTGTCTTTTGACCCTAAACCCCAAACCCTAAACCCTCAACCCGAAATCCTAAACCCTAAACCCTTGCTATTCCGAAGCGCCCTTGTTGCCGAGCTGCACGCGCCAGTCGAAGTCGCCTGCCCCGAAGAGCCAGCGATGGCTTTCTCTGCCACTTGCACAGCGACGGGAATTACCACACCAATACTTTTTAGTTTAGGGTTTAGGGTTCTAGGGTTTAGGGCATGAGCTGTAATGGCTTAGGAATACCTCGTTGCTCGCTGGAGACCGCAGGCAAAGTTCAGCGAAAGTCAGATGCAGATTGGACTGGCGCACGATCACTAGGTAGCCGGGGGCCAGAATTCCGAAGACTCGACCTTGTCATCAAAGCCCAGGACTCCGACGCGTTCGGTGGGGGATGAAACCATGGGAGGCATCTGAACTGCAACATACTGCGAAGATGTTACCCTCAACCCTAAACCCTAATTACGTCTGACTGGCCCTCTGGGCTCAGCTAGGCGGGTGGAAAAAATGACGTCTGAACATGTTGAGATCGATGTCCTCGACTAAACCCCTCCGCTTTGTATGAACCCCCCCCCCACCCCCTAACATCGAATACTCCCCATACGTTATAATTTAACAAGAATGGGAGTATTTAATATTCGGAGTGTAGTTTATAATGTTAGGGGGAGGGGAGTACCCGCAAAGGTCTATCAAGGTATTGAAGGTTCCGCTCAGCCCAGGCACACCTCGCACACCCGGGGTCAACTCCAAGGACTCGACTGGGAAGGCGGGGGGGGAGCGTGTGACCTGTCCAGGGTTTATGCGAGCAGAATGAAGAATAGGGCATGACAAAACAACACACGGCAAGGAACACCAAACCCGAGAACCTCAGGCTGAGTCGACTGTCTAAGCATTAGCAAAATCCAACCACCTAAGCTTGCTGCATGAGGCAAACCCGAAGCAGGTCAGACCGGAGTAAGAAGGGATGTGCTCACCCAGACAGACGCAAACACGGGCACCGGTACTGGCACAGGACAGGCACAAGCACAGGCACAAGCACAGGCACAGGCACACAGAGACAGACACAGGGAGATGGAGAGAGCCTGTGCGCGTGGGGGGGTCTTCCGGCGCCTCAAGCCGTGTAGAAGCAGAAGAAGATGGAGAGAGACAGAGAGAGAGAGAGAGAGAGAGAGAGAGAGAGGGAGAGAGGGAGAGAGCGAGAGAGCGAGAGAGCGAGAGAGCGAGAGAGCGAGAGAGCCATCGGGCACAAGACAAAGACCCTAACACTCCGGGCACCCAACATGGGGGCCCCCTTCTCACTCGAACTGGACGGAAACAGCGGGCCGTCGTGGCCAGGGTCCTCCCTCTGGGGGGCTTCTTCGCTGTGTAGAAGAAGAAGAAGGCCGAGAGACAGAGAGAGACAGAGAGAGACAGAGAGCGACAGAGAGAGAAAGAGAGAGAGACATGGAGAGAGGGAGAGACAGGGGAAGACAGAGAGAGACAGAGCCCGCTGCGAAAAATGCAGAGTAGGTCACTGAGGCACGGGCAGGGGGAACTGCACCAAGGTAAGTGGTAACACTAAGGACATACTAAGGTGACAAAGGGGGGAGAGCAGCCGGATTTTCGCCCAGTCGGGGAAACCTCACATTTCACCAACAAAGGGACGACTTGACCGGACTAGGCGCGCCCGCGCGCGCGGAGGGCTTTCGGGCCCTTCAAGCCCTGAAGAAGAAGAAGAAGAAGAAGAAGAAGAAGAAGAAGAAGAAGAAGAAGAAGAAGAAGAAGAAGAAGAAGAGAGAGACAGAGGGGTCCGATGGGGCTCCTTCATGCCCAGCAGCAGAAGAAGAAGAAGCAGAAGAAGAAGAAGAAGAAGACACAGAGAGGCATAGGGAGGCAGAGAGAGGCAGAGAGAGGCAGAGAGAGGCAGAGAGAGGCAGAGAGAGGCAGAGAGAGGCAGAGAGAGGCAGAGAGAGGCAGAGAGGGAGACAGACGCACATTGCGCGGGGGGGCCCCCCAAGAAAGAAAGAATGAATGAAAGAGAGAAAGAACAAAGGCGCAAAGGGAGAAGAGAGAGACCGAGAGAGACGGGGACAGAGACGGAGGGAGACAGAGAGAGACATAGAGAGACACAGAGAGACACGGAGAGACATATAGAGACGCAGAGAGACACAGTGAGACACAGTGAGGCAGAGACAGACACTAGAGAGACAGAGAGAGGCAGGTAGAGAGGCTGAGACAGAGAGGCGCAGAGGCACAGAGGCCGACAAACACAAACATACGTACACGTACAGACACACACGTTTGCATCCATCTGTAGCCAACCCCTTCTTTTCTGCATGTCGGGTGGTCCTTCAGCCCTAAACGCTGTGGCTTGAGCTCCAGGCCAGGCTGAGCCTGGACCAGGCACTGGAGAAGTAGCTGGGCATGCATCCCATGCAGGCATTCTTCTTTGGTGACTTTCAGCATTCCGGAGTTGGAAGTTTGCTGCAGGGCAACTGAACAGGTTGGCCCCATGACAGGATTGGGGATCAGCATGTGGGAAAAGCATAGAAGGAGCAAGGAGTGGGGCGCACAGTCACATTTGTAGCTTGGTGGCCTGCCCTTTGTATTGGCACGCCTCTCACTCACGACGCCCCCGACCAACCGTAAAGCCTAACAATTTCAGCCATGGCAATATATTTCTAGCAATCCTAAACCCGGTAAGGTTTTGACCAGGGTTTGCCCAGGACGCCCTCGCCCTCCGCGCGACCCGGTAAAACTGATTCCGCTGTGAAGCTGCAGCGGACAAACTCCAAGGAGTCACCACGCAAGGTTGGGAGTGGGCTTCGGGAGTTGTAGGCTTGTAACTTGAAAGACTTCTGCAGGACCTTGAGGCATGGAGAACTTTGTAGGCTTCAGGGCATGAGTTGGGAGGTAAGGCCTTTGCTGCATGGCGCATCTCGTGGTTGCGCCCCTCCGTGCCCTGAGAGGTCACAGAGGGTGCGGCACCTTCGCAGCCACTCAAACTCCTGAAGGGCTTCGAGTTGGTCAACATCCTCGGGAAGAGCCTCGGGAAGCATGAAGCCAACATGGACTCAAGCCCATAAGATCCCAAAAGAAGTATGGGCATGTAACTGCAAAAAGACATTCCTTAGTCCACAAACGTACTGCCACAACAAGACAGAAGACTGTACAGAAGACATGAACCTAAGCGGATGCACTTCAAATGGCATCGGTGCCTGGCGGCTGCGGCCACTCCCACCACTTGTCAGGGTTTCCGCAGGGTGGTGTCTGGAGCGAACAGGCATCATGCAGTAATCTCCGAACAACATCAAGGAGCCACCCTTGTCAGCATGGGGAGCCCACAGACTTCACCTGTACGTGTGACGGCAGAAGGGGAAGTCAAACCAAAACTTACAAGAACAGACGTCAAAAGTCAAAAGTGTCATGCAGGACAGGCGAGAAAGACTAATGATATAAGAGCAGTACATCAAAGCTCAATATTTGCAAGAAATCTGCCTTCTGCATTTGGCACTGGGTTAGCTCCGTCAAGTGGTTGGTGCGCTGTGCGTTCTTGAACGCAGTGCGTGCATCGTCTCATCTCGCCGCTCGACGATTTCACCGCCAGCATGCACGCCGTCGAGTAGGTGAACAATGCTGGGCAGCCCATATAAAGATTCCAAAAGCCTGTCGCAGTTCTAAGTGTACAAAGGTCCACGTGGCCACAAGGCCACAATGCCGCAACACTTGCAGAGGCAGAGATCAGAACAGACCACAAAACTTCGTGGACCTCACAGTAGTTGCAGTGGTTGGGCTCTCACCTGAGGAGCGGCGAGCGCACGGTGATACAGGCACCACATGTCAGCGTTCTGGAGAGTGTAGAGACTGCCGTAGTGGTGCAGGAGAGACAGGTGCAAGTCAAGCTCTGTTTGCTTTGCAAAACTGCTGCGATTCTTTTCACGGAGCCATCGTCATCGCTTGTCACTCCAGGAGCACTTCTAGCCACAATGAATCACGTCACTCTTGTTATCTTGTGTGGTGCTTCCATTAAACCTGCTAACGTGGTGAATAGGCTGCCATGGTTCCTCGATTCATTCCAAGAACTTGGCTAGCAACTTGCATGGCAGTCACCAGAATGCTTTCTCGCACCCGAACGACATATCAAAAACCCCAATGAGAACCGGTCCCCGCACCCTCTGCAGGCCAAGACTCCCCAGCAGGAGCAAGTGGTGGTTAAGGCCGATGCTGAGTTGGGCTACCGGGGTTCTTTGTTCTTCTGCCATTGCAGCATCCTCACAAATCTAAGAGTCTAGCACTTTCACTTTGAACATGGGGTTTCTTTGCCATATAATTAGAACCTTGCCTAACAAAAGTTGAATGTGTGCCACATCCTGACCTGATCATGTGATCTGCTCGAGATGTAGAAAGCATGTAAAACTGCCGATCGGTTCAATCTAAGCAGAACAGCCCCGCTGGCCGATCTACCCATCGCTACCGTTCCAGAGCATCATCTAGACCTAGAACTGAACCTAGACCCCACAATAGGCACACGGTCCCCGCTGAGTTCTGATATCCTTGGGCCTCGGGTGCTTCATGGCTCTTTTCACTGACTCAACGGGGCTCTTGACTCCCACATCTCCCAAGCCTGCAGTATCAGCCGAGAAGGCCCACGAAAGCCTCAGCTTTGCTCAAACCAGCCGGCCGTTGCAGACTTTAAGCCGCCCGTGCAACTGACGAGTGCATTTGGCATATTTGGCATCCTACACTCACTTCCAGTGCTTCAAGTTACAGGAATCCCGGCCTAACCCCGAAGCCCAACCCCATACCGGACAAGCACAAGATCAAGGATGCATCACAAGTCGCATGTCTTAGCTTCGGAAGTTGTTCCGGCTGCACATGCACTGAATCACGGAGCCCCCTTCATCCTTCTCGCTTCTTGCGAGCTCAAGCCCCTCAATCCCTAAACCCTAAGTCCTGCGAAGTCGTTTGCTACAAGCAGAAGGGTCGACGCAACGAACTAACTGATTCCAGGTAACACAGTTCAAAGGGATTCCAGCATCCTTTGGACCATGTCGGATGGGCCGCACTTTGACGCGGACGTCGTGGTTGTGGGGGCTGGCCTTGCACCGTGCTCAGAAAACACTGGTTTGGGAACGGGATGGAACGCGTCTGCGCGATTCGTGGCTTTGGGGCCGGAGTTTGGATCTATCTCATATAAACCCTTGCAACCATCCTTGTGCCGGGGAGCCAAACGGTGGTTTCATACTTCACAGCCAGTTGATCATCTGAACTCCAGGGCTGACTGAGCAGAATCCTCAAGCAAGAAAGCAAAGCCCCGAATCAGGCATAAGCCCCGGCTTTGAACACCGAAATCTCTCGAAACCTCTATAGCAGCCTCTGGCATTGGTCGCTAAGGCGGGACTCACAGCTGCCAGAGTTTTGCGGGCCTTTGGGGGCCGCGCCATCGTGCTTGAGGCGCTGCTGCTCAGACTTCAGAAACTTTCGACAGTTAGCAGTGTCTTCAAGCCCGATCCGCTGCGACCCCCGAAGCCATTCCAAGCCCCCTTCTCAGCACCCCGAAAGGGCCTCTAAACCATCTTTCCCTCCCAACACACCCCCCAAGATTGCGTCGCACGGATGTTGTTCAAATTCGAGGCGAGGCCCCGCCTGGGAGGTCGGGCGGCCACTGCTGAGCTCGGAGGAGGAGCTGTCTGCTCTCTCTGATTGCTCCCTTTAGGGAGGGTTGTCCAAATGTGCAGAAGAAGGGTGATTTGAGAAGGTTGAGGGGCAAGATTCGGAAAGACCCTTAGCGTTTCGGGAATGGTGGAGGGTCAATGCTTGTAGGGCTGAGGGATGATGAGGGCACCGCTATTGGGATAACTTTGAGGAGCTGTGGAGGCTTGGAGTTCATGCAAAGCTTTCCTTGAAGAATCTCCGAGATCCTTAGGACAGTTGGCATTTGCAAGCCTGGGGCCCTGGAATCAGGTGAGGACCGGCCAGATCTTCCCCCAGCACCTGTGGAGGAGGGCTGCACCGCGGCCACAGGTTTGTCAAAGGTTTGAGTGGTTCTGAGGTCTTACATGCTCAATAGAATGATGCCGCCAAGGGTTTTAGATGAGCTTGTCGGCGCTGAGACAGCTTTGGATTTTGCATGGCTTCTATGGGGGCTGATTGGAACGGCTTTGTGAAAGTTTCAGAGTACTTGTTTGAGGCTTGGACTCCGATGTTTGCAGTGTTGCATGGTATGCTACGGCATTGGGAAGCAATTAAGCCTAGGACTTCTCTTACATGATGATCTCGGCAAAGAGAAGATTCAAGTATTACTTTGAGAAAGTTCGCGGAACAAACAAACATGTGAATGTGCCTTTGTCACTCAAGTTTAACGTGACTGCTGGTCCTTCACAGCACCGCCATTCAGAGGCAACTACCTCCATGGGTGCAGCGAGGACCAGTGCGGGGCGGGGGGGGGGGGAAATAGCCTATCCTTCAAGGTTTTTAATGCTGCTTTTTAATGCTGCTTTATGTTTACGTGTTGGAGTTGTAGGATGTGAAGTCAGCCAGAGAGATCGACAAACTCAACTCCTGCACACCACCCCACTGCCACTCTGCAGGGGGCTCTTTGATAGGCTTCGTGGAAAAACCAACCACCTTGTCTTCCCTCGTGGGTCCCGGGTGTGTTTCGTTGAGGTTGGGGGTTTCGTTTGTTGCGGGGGGGAGACCTTTCACCTTTCTGTAACAATGTCGGGTGGGGGAGGTACAAGTCGGGGCGGCATTCCAGTCCACACCACCGCAGTGCATGTTTTTGCTACTTTTTGCCTCCTGCCTAAGCCCCCAAAGTGGTGGAAAAAAGAAATCTGCCCAGGAAGTGGCAATTGAGTGGGACGCCCCTGAAAACCAGGGGAACCCACCACAAACAGGACCCGGACATCGCGCGCCCCTGGGGGCGACTCTCCTCTTCGGGGGGGCCATGCGTGCAGGAGGGAGAGAGAGAGAGAGAGAGAGAGAAAGAGAAAGAGAGAGCGCGAGCAGAAGAAGGCCAAGAGTAGTCATTTTAAGCTCAAGTCGGGACCACCTGAAACAGGTCTACCGGATCCTTTGCCAAGGGGAAGAAGGTGGTCTTGGAGTAAGGGAGGAAGCAGGATTATCCCGCTGTCCTGAGAGATGCCAGGGTGCTTTACATCCGCTACCAGCACGTTTTAAGGCTGCACGTAGGGGCAACCATCGAGATCGTACATGAGCACCGAGGAGGAAGTGGCCTTAGCAGGAGACTGTGTGAGACGAAGACAAACACAAGGGGTGCAAGACAGCAGGGGAGTAATGCAAAGGCAAAGAAGAGGGGACAGTGGTTATCCAAACGCCAGTGGACCGAGTAGTCGATAGCATGGACGGCATGGACAATCAAAGTGACGCGGAAAACGCGGGCCTACAACCGGGCGACCCAGTACTGAACACAAGAGTGAGACAGTAGCAAAGTAAAGGGAAGGAGAGAGAGTGATTCACATACAGTAGACCAAGATGGCCTCTGACTCCTCGTGGGCCATACGTGGCATGTTGCCTCCGTCTCGCTCTTTAGCTTTCGGCCAGAGGGGTGGTCAGTCCTGACTCCTGACGGCACGTCACCAACAGAATTGAACAACATCTGTCTGTGCCTTATGTAAGTACTATGTCCGAGTACCTCATTTTGAGGACCATCCGCTCTTCCTGCTTGCTGCTCGCCTGGGTATTCCCACAGCCGTGGCGGCTGGAGATTTGGGCTGCCGACCGGCTTTCGTCTTGTGAGTGTCGAAATTGGGATTCAGTGCCGTCAGGATTAAGGAATCAGCTCGCATCTCACCAGTAGCCTTTGACAGCGTGCCAGAGATATATGTATATATATATATATAGCAAATAATAGATTATACATACATATATATATATATATATTATACATATGTAGATGATGTTTTTTAGTTTTTGGTGTACTTTGTTGCTCCACCCCCAGATTGGTGGCAGCGATGCTCAGAGTGTCCTGCTTTTAATCCCAGAGCCGATGTGAGGTCAGTACAGCGGCTGGGAATCTGCAGAGATCGCCGATCCTGGTTAGGAATAGATAAGTGAGGGTCTGGACAGTCTTAGCGATGTTGAATGCTTGCATTGATCTAAGCCAGTCTTGAATTGGCAAGGAACCATGCCTGGTGGTTTGTTTTAGTGTCCCGAGCTTTGCGACGTCATGTAAGCTGATCTCGGGAGCCTTAAAATTGACATAAAAAGGTCAGCTGCCGATGTTTCGCACGGAGTTTACCCTGTTGTTTGTTCCATGTATCTCCAAACCTTTTGAGTTAAAACTGCTTTAGGGTTTAGGGTTAAACTTTCCGGGAGTCGGGGGTTTGGGGCTTTGAGGTCTGGCTTACATCCCCAAAGCCAGCAAAGTCCGGGCTTCAGGCTGCTTGTGCTTCAGATTGTTCAAGCTACATCATTTAGTCTTCGAGATCGACGTCGTTTTGCCTCGCCGATGCAACGGGGGATGCTAGAGCTCCTGAACAAGAAGGGGCTTGTGCAGTGTGTTGCCCATCCTCTGGCCACAGGGAGTTCGGCCCCAAACCACTAGACCCTGAGAAGGTTTTGTATGGAGATCATCATTAGATCGAAGAGTTTCCACGAAGGACGCGACCCCAATTACTCCCTCATGCCACGGCATCGTGCTTCAAATGCAACCTGCCGGAATGCAAGGAATGGCGGGATGCAGAGCGAGGCCACTCCGCCAAGAAGTGGGGACGCCGAAGTCCGGAAAGAAGAAACCTTAGAATGGCTGCTTTTGTTTTTGTTTTCCTGCCGAGTTGAGAGGCATCAAGACAGTTGAGAAGTCAGGAGGGAAGCGCCCAGTGACCCAGTGTCTGCAGTCGTTTATTTGTCTAGTCTTACTTGGTTGTCGGGGGTTGATGCGGACAGGAGGTATGGCCTCGGAAGACGTGCGTGGACTTGAAGTTTCTGTGGGTTCTACGAGCATGCATTCTGGTAGACAGCTCATCTGTGTTCAGGGTTTAGATGGGTTTGACACAATGCAATACAGTTTATGTAGAGGGTTCATGTCAACTTTCTTGATGCTGCCATCCTGCTGTGTGGCCTCCACAAGACCCGCAAGAGCCCCTTGACGAGCGCGGCAGCACACAGCCTGGAACGATGAACCCATGGCCAAGAATACACACCAAAGCAAGCCCTGTATGGGCCACCATATGCCGCCTGCATCGTGTGGTCTTGCAGATCTCACACGGAACCCCATGAAGACGTACATCTTTGAACAACTGCCCTCATGGAGTTACACTGGCCCCGAAGAACCCCACAAGGGGGCGAGCAGATCCCTGTGGAAGAAGTCGTGGATGCAGCCCTCTTGCTTCTTGTGCTGAAATTATCGGCAGACTGTGGTTTCCCATAGCCTTGGCGCATCGCAAGGCGGACAAGCTTGCAATGATTCGCCCTGGGCTTTGATTGATCGTATAGGTCCGCCTTGCGGTGCATGCAATGCAAAAGAGCTTCGACCTCCTGCACCCTCAGCCCCAAGACTAGAAAACCTCAACCTCGGCGTGCGCTGAACAGCAGAAACTGGACTTGCCCCCTGTTTCTGGCTCCCCAAGAGTTCCTTTCAGGCTGCAGCAGGTAACCTACGGCGTCGCATACCTGGCACCAGGCCCTTGTACATCGGGCCAAGCCTGCGTACCAATGCCATCGTAAGCTCCTGCTGATTTTTAAGACTTAACATGGCCTCCTCTTGCAGCATCTTGCATCCCTAAACCTCGAATACCTTAAAGCCTGGCTGTTCGCAGGCAAAACAAGCGACCAATCAGCGGAGGCTGCTTCGTCATGGATTCCCGAAATCGCTTGCTGCGCTGAGACTCACGCATGCCACATAATCCCTAGGACCCTAGGAGTTTCAAACCCATCCGGAATGCTTGGGCTGATGAAGGACCCACCCACGCTGGAGCTTCTTTTCCAACGTGCTTTGGAGGACAGCCGGGGTGATAACATGGTCCACCTTTGAACGACGCTCTCAAATCTCGACCAAGGAGGTGCTGGAAAGACGACATAAGAGCCTTGGCTTTCAATATGTTGTCATGCGATTTTGGACAGGTGTTCTCTCCATCACTCCAGAATACAGACCGAAAAGACCAGTTGTAAACACATTTGAGTCATTAGAGTTCAATATGTTGAGCCTTTCCAAAGCCCCGAAGCAGTCGACATTCGGACTTGGTACCAGAGGACACTTTTGGTGATGCTGACAATTACAGTTTCGAATGTGCAGGGATGACTTATTGTTTGGACCAGTGCAGCAATCTAGGCCAACTCAGCGCCTCTTTCCCTAGACAAGGCTACGCATTGAGCGATTCAGTCTTATAAGGAGTGGGTGCCGCAGCTCCCCCGTGCTGAGCGCGAGAGAGCGATCGATCGTCTACAAGATCCGAGGCGCTCGGCGGGTTGTCGTGCAGAGGAC
Organism: Symbiodinium natans; assembly: GCA_905221605.1. Taxonomy (NCBI): domain Eukaryota; class Dinophyceae; order Suessiales; family Symbiodiniaceae; genus Symbiodinium; species Symbiodinium natans. The sequence continues at coordinate 1,100,629 of CAJNDS010002512.1, forward strand.
ACTCGAGTGTTTAGGCTGCCTTCGCTTGCATCTCTTAGCTTCAACTCCAAGGTGGGGGGCCTTGGGTGTCGGGGTATTTGCCTCCTTGGCATGTGCAACAAGACCTGACATAGACCCTCTTTAAGGGACACGTGGGGGCGATTCCGTGCACAAGACACTCAGACAATCAGAATCAAGGACCAAGAGACCACTGTTCGAACCCGTTCTATATTGAATGAACGGATTCTCCCTGCTTGGTTTACCGGCTGCTAAGCACTTTACAGGGCTTCGATTCGGCCCCAAGAGTGCGTCCGTTTCAAATTAAATTGAGGGAACACGACAATCAGACGCTCAGAATCAGGACCGAGACACCATTTGATTTTGCACCATGCGCCCGCTGAACGCTTTCTCCCAGAATGTTCGAGGTCTTCTCATTAGAGCCAGCAACGTGCCAAATGCTGAATGTCAGTGCTGCAACCGTATCGATGTCTGGCGACAGAAGTTTGAATTTGCATTGAGGTTCTGAGCCGGAAGCAAACTCTGTTCAGAAAGACAAGTATGAAAATACACGCAATAGAAAAGGCCGCCACTACGGATACGTCGCTCCTTGCAGCCGCATGCCACCAGAGACGCTGGTTGCCAGCAGCTCCCTCGAGCGGGCGGAGAACGTTGCAAGTCGACGTTTCAGCGACTTGTGCTTGGGTCTTGTACTTGGTAGTTTTTATGGAATATGAATTGAGTCGGAACCAGATCCTCATGACCTGCAACTGCCGACCGACAGTTGTAGACCCTGTGGCCCTATAGGTTCCACGGTTCCACCATGTTCCACAGCTTAGGTTTTTATGGACGGCACCTGGCCTGGCAGTGAGAGTGGGCTGCGAGAAGAAATGCTGAAATTCTGGAAGCGCAACTTCGACTATTTCAGGTCGCAGCCGTCATGCAACGAGTACCCGGGGAGGGAAAATGTTCATTTTGCCAGTGTAGACCCCAGACAGTGAGAGACCATGGGGACATGAAAGAGGACTCCAATGGTCCTTAAGAGCACATCCAAAAGACAAGACCACTCCAAGCGCTCCAGAAGTCCAAAAGGACGACAGCGTCGCATTTGGTGAACACAGAGATCCAAAGCGACGACAGTTTGAGGATGGCGAGCATGGCCGCGCCTGGGCGAGATTGCGATTTTACTCCATCATGCGAGCAGGATTTGAGGAAAAGGCTTGGTCTTCGGTTGCGAGCAACCCCCGCTTGCTCTTCACGTTGAAGCCCATGCAGATGTCTTGACGCATTGTTTCGGGAGTACTTAACCAGGAGAAGCACGGTATGCAACGGCACCAAGGGTTATGAATGAGATCCGAAATCTTGAGTTTGCCTTCCATAAGAGCTACATGGGCTAAGCACAGCCGAGGCAAGCACAAACGAGTGAAAGATTTGGGAACAGCTGGACCAGCAGCACCTCCGTGGCATGATAGCTAGGGGCATTAACGCCTCAAGGCTACTAAGTCTTAGACGCTGTTTTGCGGACCCAGGTTGTAATCGGATCGTCTGTATCCCATGAATCTCGAAACATCAATCATCCTGAATCGTCAGCGTTCCAGGAAGGAGAGAAGCCCGACCCCCCGCTACAAGTCCGAGGCCTCTGTCACAGATATGCCGGATGATGACTGCGAGGATCGTCTTCTGCTGGGTCGAGGCATTTGTGCTTGAGTGCCACAAGCGACTCTGGGGGGCCTTTTATCTGAGGTTGTGCATGGCGTGTGGTTGAACCGCTGTTGGGGCTTCAGATGGCCTGAAAGCAGTTTCTAGCTGTTGTGAGCTGCAGTCCTGGCACCAACATCGCAACAGTTCAAGATGTCACACGAACACCGGGACAAATATGGTAAGTTCTTGAAGTGTCAGCTGCGTGTCGTGTCGAGGCTTCCGCACTTTCATTGAGTGCTTGGCAAGTGGCCTCGACGTTCGCTTGGACGATCCGGTCAAGGCATAGTGGATGGCCAAAGTCATGTGTCGAAAAGAGTCGCATCACAAGTTCTTATACAGAGCAAGTGGTAGTAGCTCGGCGAACTCTGACGCGCAGTGTGAACCTCCCATCTTATTTACGTATGAAACGCATGACCGCTTTGGAAGGAGGAATTCGCGCAAAGACCTTTGTTGGGAACCTGTGGTTCTACCGAGGGCCAGATGGTAATTCACGTGGGTTGACCTGTGGCCCGTCATGAATAGGCTCCATATGCATCAGCGGTGATCTTTTCAAATGTTCGCTGAGGGTTTGAGGTGGATGCAGCTTGAGCTGCGATGCCACCTGCCAGCTCGTTCGTGTGACCTTCGAGTCTTGGTCAACTTGTCTCGTGATTCTTTTGCTGTTGTGCCTCGGACTGCTCGTAGCTTCGGTCGTGTAGTGGGTGATGGAGGTGCCTTACCTGGAGAGTCGGAGCAGCGGAATCGAACCCAGCGATGCCGTTGTCCAGAAAACGAGTTTCCAATTTTTTGCACCGCCGCATGCCTTCTTGCACTGGCGCCTGTTCACGCCTTTGAGGAGGTATGCCACACGGATTCCCTGGTGAGAATCACCACGTACCTTGTCGCTACTTAGCGGGCAGCACTCCTCCAAAAAGCAGAGCTTGTTCGTCAACGAACTTGCCACCTCTTCAGGGAGCAGTTCAGGGCATCATCAAATCAATCAAAGCATAGCTCTGCCAGGGTTTCACAGCTTATGTTGTCATGCACATATTAGGGTAGAGGTCATTCTCAGGAATTCATGTAAAGTCTACATGGCAGTGACATGAGAAAGTCCGTGCACGCTCCACGAACAGGTGCGCGAAAGGACATTTGGGCCTGGCGAAAGTTTTCACGTAAGACACCAGTGTGCTACGCATTGGCTTCGGCAAACGACTCTGTCCAAGGGTGGGAAGCCGAAACCTCCAGACCTCAGAACCTGAAGATGGTGGCTTTAGTAGGGTTCAGGGTTTTGGGAAAGGCTTTCCCCTCTCACCTTGTGGTTCGTGGTGGGTTTAGGGTTTAAGGTTGAGGGTTAAGGTTTCGGGTTTCTCCTCTTCCCCCGTGGTCAGTTGGGGATTCGGTTTCGGTTCAGGGAAAAACGGGTTGAGGGTTTAGGTTTGGGGTCTCCCCTCTGACTCCCTTATGGTCCGTGCTGAGTTTTGCTAGCGGTCAGGATGGTGTGGGGTCCATAGAAGGTAGAAGAACTCTGCAAAGTTCAGAGGGGTTCAAGAAAGTTCCATAGAGAGAAGGCCACGGTGCACGCAAAGGTCCATGGCAAGACGAACCACACGGGGGGATGCACGAAAGATGCATCTCCTCGACAAAGCAACGTAGATCAACTTAAATATACGTATATAAGTTATATATATATATACACATATATATATATATTTATATATATGCATCGGAAACCAGGAAGTCCGGCCAGTCCTTCTCGGCGCCGTTCGCCATCATCACTGTTCCATCGGGCGCAGCGGCCCCGGCGATGGTCGGGTCTTAAGGTCTCGGGAGGGTACCTTGCGTTTGGCATACTCTAGGTCCTCTAGGTATGGTGCAAAAGCAGAAGACGCCAAGTTTACCAGCCCCTCCGAAGGCGATGGCGCGGGCTTTGGTTCGCACATAGTCCGTTATCAGAGCAGTGTCTAGTAACAGCATGCAATTGCTTCCAAACATTCTTCAGCCCTCCTTCATCACGAGCCATCGATGCCGTCGATCCCTGTCATGTCAGGGATTCTGTGGGAGAGGTCATGAGGGTCATGACTTACGCAGGTCCTGGCCGAGCTCCATCCGGACAGTGCCATCCGATTCTCGCCCACGCTGCCGGCAGACAAAGTTGCTGCCATCAAGAGGCTGAGTGCTCGTGGTTGGCCATCATGTCCACGCGCATGTGGGTTAGGTTACATATTGTGTTTGCAGCATACAGCTCTGACTATCGAAGGGTTGGAGCATGGAGTAGCTTGAATGGGAGTGCTCGTGGTTGGCCATCATGTCCACGCGCATGTGGGTTAGGTTACATATTGTGTTTGCAGCATACAGCTCTGACTATCGAAGGGTTGGAGCATGGAGTAGCTTGAATGGGGTGCGTGCGGGCTAGGGGTCGAGGCATTGGGGTCGAGGCATTGGGTTCGCAGTGGTCGGGAATGCTGGCGCGGACGAGAAGCATCGTAGATGCTCTTAGATGACAATCCATTGAGCCCTACAAATGGCGATGTTTCGTAGTGCAGAAGTCAAACATTGGCAAATGCAGGGCTCTTTTTAGCTCAACTCAACTCATCGGGCGCACCTCTTTGAACAAAACCGTGTTTTCCAAGGGTCGGAGAGCGGATGCTCCAGAACTCGACTTTCCACATCGAATGTGCCAGCAACAGCAAGCAGCAACAGCGACGACGATGACACCGTGTGTTTGTGTGTTTTACAATCAGACAAAACTGACAAAACACCAGACTCTTTTTTGCAAAACTTGCCCGGCTCTGAGCGCGCGGCGCCAAAAACTTGAGCAGAGCACGGTTGAAACTTGGTCTTGAAGAACGTGCTCCGAGCGAAGCTTTGCGCGTCTTGGCATTCCCTATCGGCCCTATCGTCGATCAACAGTTTGTTGCTTGATCCTAACCCTTGCCGGGACGTAGGACGTTCAAGCAGGTAGGCGTTTGGTAACAGGCTGTCTCTGCCCAGACGCGGGGCCACGACGCACGAGAAGGCTTGAATTTCCGGCGTTGTGCATGAATTCATTTGGTGAGATTGAGGAGCAGGCATTCGGAATCACCTTGTAGACACATTTCTCGAACATCTCGAACATTCTATAAGTTTCATGCGCTGTAATTAAACACGGCAGCAGCAGGTTGTCCTTCGATGGCCAGTGTCAGAGCCGTTCGTGGTGGAGGTTCCCTGGGATTTCTTGAAGATGAAGCTGCGGGTCCCAGGTCTCAGGCAAGAGTGAGTCGAAACCCGACCATACGATGTGCTTAGGTGTTGGGAGGATGTGGCGCGGCCCCGCAGCTGCAAGGAGCTGCAAGATTTGGCGTGCTTGTGCTTGGCTCAAGCAAGCACATGCTTCCCAAGCCCTATATATCGTAAACTTGAGAGAGCTGGCAGTCGTTGAAAGCAGTTCCGTCTATTGGGATAGCTCGGCTATCCTTACTTTCGACTCAAGCTCCACACTAGTTCTTGTTCGATCTCCTGAATCGCCCTATCCCAGCTTTTGAGACCTGCAACTACCGAGGCCTTGCAGTTTGAAACGACGGACCAGCGGTTTCACTTCCTCAACCTGCACAAGTATGGCCGGGAAGGACGGTTTCGGATGTGGGTTCTACTGTGACAGGGGGGGATCTCATGCAACATGGGTGTGAGATGGCTTGGGGCTGGGTGCTCGCGGGTTTTGGTTTCAGAGTTTAGCCATCAAGATGTACCGGCTCCGCGATCGAGAGCTGACAATTTAGGAACACGACCGCTTTCGCAAGCTAATAAAGAAGCAGTGGGGTCTTGGCATATTGGATTAAAGCCAGGGTCTGCGATTTAGGTCCCAGGGTGTTCCAGGTCAGGGCTTCAGCGGAACAAGACATACGACCTGTGAGGGGCTTTGCTTGATGGTTCCAGGGACTTTGGTGTTTGTTGCTGGGCGGCTTATGTTGCAGGGAGCCGACGAATCGCAACCTCGCGTGAAGCTTCTAGAAGCAGCTAACAAACCCCCGCGACAATCCCCACAGCCCTTTCAACCTTCAGCCAGGCCCCAAAATCTACAGCTCAAACTTGAAGTCCTAGTGCTTTAAGCTTGAAGACACGCATGCGGACACAGAGTCCCTGGAGGCCAACTCCTGTGCCACATTTGGGGCGACTCCAACTGGGAGGATACCCTTTGCCTGAAGCCTGCTGAAGCCTGCTGAAGCCTGCTGAAGCCTGCTGAAGCCTGAACCCCAGAGCCTCAGCCCCGAGCTTGACCTTCTCGCGGCATTCCAGGATCTAAAGATGGAGTTTGGGAACCTGGATTGTAGAACACTTGGTTCAGTACTGCCATTCGCTGCCACACCTCCGTCGACGATCGCTGACCGGAGCCCGAATGCGTGCATTGGCATAGCTGTAAGAATGCTTTTCAAAGAGCTATACAGCTACCGCAGGGCGTGTTTTGATCGCTCGACCGTCTCCTCCTTCCGATTCTTTCCAACAGATAGGGTAGGCGAGCCTTTGGTTTGCGTGTTCAGCGCACCTCCGTCGCCATGAAGTCGGCACTCCCAGCAATTATAAACCTCTTCTGAAGGCTTGCAAGCCTTTCTGCAAGTGGACTGAGAAAGTAGCATCTTTCCAGGCGTCCGGCCAAGTGAACTCCTACAGTGACTGTCAGCTTCGCTTTTTAGAGTGGCACGACCACGACAATGAGCATTTTCAATGCTTTCCTTCTTGACGAGGAGCATTCTCGCTTGACTGATGAAGAGGTTGTCAGGGAAGTGGTTGGCGGGCTGCCTGGCAGCATGCATTTCCATCTGAGCCCTGGAGTGTATCCATAGACGTATGCGATGATTGGGGCCACACTATACACTTTCAAACATGTGTGTTTCACATGTTTTGCGTTTTGCGTGTTGGGGGTTGCATACGGATGTTTGTATTTCTTGGCTTGCACATGTTTTGCGTATTGTGGTGCACATCTTTGCACCTTGTTTGGACATGTTCCACATGTTTGCCCATCTTTTGTTGCGTATGTTTGCGTGCACTGTCTATACTACAAGAAAACTGTGTGGCATCAACTCAAAGACCACAAAGAATCTGCAAAACAACATGCAAACAATCTGCAACAGAACATGCACCCGGAAAAACAACAACATCTGCAAAGTCAATGTGCAACATTCTGCAACATATCCACAATACCTCTGCAAAATGACGACTCTTGCATTTCCCATCTGTGGCTTGCTAATCATCATATAACTATAGACGACTTGTCCAACGATTCAGAATGTGGAGCTTCCTTTGCAGGCTGCGCGCTATCTTCCCAGCAAGGTCGTCCAAAGGTGATGATCACAAACAGGACGGGTTTAGGGTTTAGGGTTTAGGGTTTGTGTAACAAGCGATCGTAGTGAACTCCATCGACTTTGGCTAATCGAGACCTCTGAGGGAGCGTGCAGACAATTTGCTACTATTCATTCGCTGCCGCTTTCCAGTGGCGTGCATCGTTCACTTGCGGGGGGTGGGGGCGCCGCCTGAAAACTCTCACAAGGCAGACGAAGAGTTGCGTCACAGCCATTTTTATCCCACGTGAGAGTTCATGTCACTGCCAAACAGTCTGCAACAGTGCTGACCTGGCCACCTTGAGGACTTCGTGCCCTTCCCCCCGTTGTGGAAGGTCACGCGGTGGTCCCTGGACCCCTTTGCTCTAGGAGCTTGCAAGGGTGGAGTTTGCTCTTTGATGCGGGTTCTGCTGTCACTGTAGTTTGTTCCTCTGGCAGGAGCCTATACCGAGTTTCAGGACCCCCTTGCAAGCGAGGAGGATCGTGACATCTATGCGCAACTCGGTCGCAGAAATCCGAACCTATTTGTTAACCGCAAGTCGCCAGCCATAAGCCCGTCAGAACACTTCTGCTTTGTGCAAAGATAGTCTTGCTTCCCGCTCGCGACCTCCTAGGAGGCCAGAAGGCCGACTCTTGTTTACCGGCGAAGGCTTGACATGCTGGAGCATTGCAGTCTCAAGGGAGTTGTATTCGAGGAAGTCCGGTCACATGGCATTTGCGAGGTATCATGTGGGGAATTCTAGTCCTGTGCAATTTGCGAGGTGTTTGTCTTCCAGATGGGTTGGCACGCAAAGTTGTCGAGATTGCAAACATAGACCATGGACAAGAAGCAAGAAAAGCTTGATTTACACTCATAGCTAAGGCAAAGTTCCCTTTCGCTAGGTACATAAGTGACTAGTTTATTCCAGGTAAGCCCTTGCAGCACAAGGTCGAGCAAAATCCTAGAAATCGAGAGGAGGTGCAGCGACGGCGTCGGCCGTAGGTCGAATCGACCCCCCCCCTCCCCCACAGATTCTGGTACAAGGGAAGAGGTCCACTTGTACCACAGACCACTGAGAGTTTGAGACGAAGCAGCAAATGCATTCTTAGCAGGCGGAAGTTTTTTTCCATTCCCAGGACACAGGTCGCAACCTACTGTGACGAACATAGCCATGCAGAGTGCCATGCGGACCTTATCAGATCTTACAAAAGCCCTCGCGACAGACTTTTGTGCTTCCCTGTGAACCTGCGGACCTGACCTTCAAAAAGATCGCCACAACCTGTCAAACAAGCTTGGAATACTAGCATAATGTTGCCCGCAAGTCCAAATGTCAGTGTATGGGCATGACGATGCTAGCAGGTAGTTTAGAGGTGAAGACGAAGAGAAAGCCCCTAAAGGCAGCTGGAAGCTACAATCTCCAATGTTTTATGGACATGCGGGGGCGCCTGTACCTGAATTCTGCACAGTGATGTGTCATGATGGGTCTGAGTCAAGACGTTCTCACAATGTCCCCTAAGTAAAGGTCCTGAACCCCGCTGCCGGCGCATGGCATGCTGGCAGGTGCTGTTCCTGGCCATGTGGGCGCGCAATGCACGCACGGAGCTGTCTTCGGAGGCATGTAGACGCAGTTTGTCCTGGTCCGGGCTCGGGATGCCAACTCTAGATGCTAAGGCCTCTCCCTGCTGATGTTTTGCCGCATTTAACATAATTTACACCTGAATCCAGTCACAACACGGTATCTGAGGTTAAGAACCCCTCAATTTTTCGGAACACTCGACGCAGCTAGAGCTTCGCAGAACTTTCAAAGTGGCTGCGTGCTATTCCAGTGTTGACTCCGCTTGCTTGCACAAGTTCGACACCAGCAACTTCAACAGCATATATTCATTTACACCTCAAGTCCTCCCTTGACCCTGCGCCAAAGACGAAGCAGCAAAGCTCAAGGCGCTTGCGCCGCCGTGGCGCTTCTCAGCGAGGGCGTGGGCTCGGGACAGCGGCAAGTCCAGGAGGAGGCTCGTGCGCATTCCGTCTTTTGACCTAGGACCTAGATTCTTTGCATTCATAAGTGATAGTGCTTCAGAAGCCACAAAACTCCCCAACGATGAAAGAAAGGCACAACGCGGGGCCTAAGCACCCTCACCTGACCTGAGAGGAAACACCGCGCCTCGGGGAGCTGCTGGGCTCGGGCCCCATGAGCCTCGATGTGCCTGTGCTGGTGGAGGCTCAGGGTTTGGGTTTTTTTTTTTTTTTGGGGGGGGGGGGGGGGGGGGGGGGGGGGGGTTTTGAAAGGTTGGAAACAAAGACCCACAAAGACCAGACGCAAACTAAGCAGGGACCGATTAGTTTGGCTCTTTACGCTTGAATAAAGTAGAGATCTACTTGAATCAAAAGATGTGTCAGATTCTTAAGCCGGTTCCCAGTTTTAACTATCAAGCCCTGTCACAGCAGGCCAGATGCAAAACGATCAAGCCGTTAACATGTCCTAAACTTGTCTTCCATTCAGCTGCACGCTTGTGCTTCCGCTCGTCCCGCGAGAAAGCATGGTGGATGTATGTGACATAACATATATATATATATATATTATACATCAATCGCAGGTCCTTGCCACCGGTCGCTGCAAGCGCCGCAAGCGGTGTGAGCCGCCAGACTGACGGGCCTGAGTTTCTGATTACAGTGTTCCAGAACTTTTTAACTGAATATCGCATATTCTCTTCTGACCTTTGTGCAGTAGTGAGGAATGCGAGTCAGGCCAGGAACCAGAGCGGCGGAAGGCAAAAACACCTGGGACCTGCTTGAGCAATGTAGAGCCTGAGCCCTGAACCACAGACTAAATGCTCCTTGATCACACCTGGCATCTTCAGGTAGATGCTCCAAAATCCAAACGGCTCTGGTGAATTCTTCCCTGAAGTGTGCAAGAGCCTCAACATTGGGGCGCCTCCCAACCCCCCAGCTCTGATCCTGGCCAGTGCATCGAGAAGTGCCGCTTCCTCATGCGACCGGGACCATCCCTTAGACAGGACATTTGAGGGTTTGGAGATTGGGGGTGCCTGGGCTACATTCGGCCACATGTCTTTCGCCCTACCTTCTTCAAGCCAGCGCACGGTACCCCGTAGATGCGAAGTTGGGCAAAGACTTCGTTCGAAGGTCTTGAAGATCTCGAAGCCCTTGAACGAAGCGGTGTTTGTCACATGCAAGGAACACAATTTGCTTTTGCAATAAGCAAGCTGTAACAAGCTAGTTCTGCAATGCTTTCTTTCGAGCATCCATGCCTGTCAAACTCTGAGAAGGCCACAACACTAACTGTCTCTGCATACAAAAACGGCTGTCAGCTTGACTCTGAACCTCCCCTCCTATTGACACCCGGTCCCTGTTGCCTGCTCATCCAGCTTTCGTTGGCCGGGCCCTGCCTCTCGAACTTCTCAAGGCCTCAGGTCCTCAGCCCTAGAAGTCGGGAGTGGAAGCTTGCAGCTTCAGCTTCCCACAAACTGTTTGGACCGTGGCTTCATGAAGCCTTGGGAACAAGCGAATCTGCAAATCACCATGACGACATCCATGAAGAAAGGAGAGAAACTGCGCACCTTTTCTCTCGCAGCAAGTTGCTGGAGCCGGCAAGAGAAGCAGAACAGGCCACACGGCCTCAATGAATAATATACGTCAACAGACTGACGTGTATTGCACGCGTTGCACGCACTTTCTGGTGATGCTCAGCTGGAGAAACCACACCCTGCGCAACAGGTCTGCAATTAGTTGGTTGAACCTTGCAGCCGTGTTTTTCCCTATTCAACGAGCACAAGGCGAGCACACTCAACGAGAGTAGACACGAACTCCATGCGCTGCTGTCCAGGAGGCTGAGCTCATGAAAGAGTTCCTTGGCAAGCGTTGGTCGTTGGTGCGCTGTTGCTCGTAGCTTGGTGCCGGCTTGCGCCTCTCCTTGTATCTATTTTGTATTGAGGTGTTGAACAACCCTGCTGTTGCCTTCACGGCTCAGGCTGGAGCACCCCGGGATTGTGAGACTGCTGCTGCCAGCCTGCAGACAGCTGGAGGGGAGGGTGCAGATTTCTGGCGCCAAAGACTACGGCTTCGTGATCTCGAGCTGTTCAAGAGTTGGGGGTTGGGCTTTCTGCGCTTCAGTATTTTTACAACCAAAGGTCTGGGGTAAAATAAGGTTGTAGTTGGAGCTTCCCTTTGAGGGCTCAGGTTTGATGGTGCCTGGGGCCTTCGTCTGGTAGCGTGCGCAAGCACATCCACGTGTGCTCTGAAGAGGCCTGCTACAAAACTGGGGCCTTTGTATTGTATTGAGCGCCTGCACCTCGACAGTAAATTCTCCATTTCTTTTCGAGTTTGAGCTGATGTGAGAGGATGCCAACAAGAGGTAAGTAAGTATGATTCTGCACCGAGGGAGAGTTTCAAATGAGATTTGCAGACCTGGTTCATGCCTGTGGACCTGATTAGCAAGGGCGGGGAGCAGAAACCCCAAGGCCTAAGAAGATGTGCAAGCACCCTGAGTTACTAAGCAAATCCCCCTGATCTCACAGGAATTGCGTGGAGGACGACAACCAGCTGTGCTTGGTGATGGACCCGCGAGGGTTTACGAAGGGTGTACAGTGTAAAGCTAAACCACAAATCTCACACCTTAGTTGGTTTCGGGTGTATTTGTTGATGGTGCAAGTCTGATTAAGGCTTGGAGGCTTCTTTCAAGCTTGGACTTTATCCTGGTTTCAGAACCTTATGTAGATCGAGGACAATGGAGGCTCTGGAGATCAGGCTTAGAGTTGCCATTGTTATGAGAGGTGCGGCAATCATTTTGAAGTTCGCAACTGCAGGCCGCAGCTGCCTTGTGCAGAAACACCCGGAGCGCTGACCCCTGTCCAGGAGTATGTCCCAGGCGGCGACATGTTTCACGACATCGCCCAGCAGGGAAGGTGCCCCATCAGCAGGTCATTTGTTCGGACCCCAAACAACCCCGTTCCTTGCAGACCAGATGCTTGAACACCTGCCGTGCAGAGTTAGTTAGAACTGCTGCAGTGTGCTGCAAACATGCCGATCAAGAATCATGGATCTTTGCCACGAACACAAGACAATCGCAGTTCTGCGGTGGGCTCCCGAGTCCAAGGTTCTCAGAGGCCCAGGCTGCGCGGCTCCTCCGGCAGCTAGCTGACACGCTGTGGCCTGGCAGCAGAGCAGAGCATGTGCCAAAGCTTTTGGCTATTTGTAGGGCAGCTCGGGTCGAGGGATCATAGAGGGCAGCGGGGCTGTGCAACCTGTGTACAGCCATGGGCTTGTCAAGACAGTCCAGGTCTCAGTATCTGTTGCGCCTGCTACATATTGAGTAGTTAGTTCTTCCTATGGGCATGCCATACTTTCTGCACACTGTGCAGGGAAGGCATGATGCAGAATTTGCCGTGCTCTCTATGCCAGACACAGTGCCAAGGTCTTATGTACATAGCAAAAACATCGTGCATCGTGCCGGGCCCCCAGAGAGATCCGGAGCCATTACCCAGCCCCGACTCGAGCCCCGAGACTCTGATTCCGCTTATCGCGCCCCCACTGGTGACTGAGCCCCACCTAGCCGGCGCGTAGGCAAAATTAGTTGAGAACTGGCATGATTAAGTCTGCGCGTACGCCACACAGGCGCGTGGAGCTCATCTTATGCTATACGCGAACAGGAGCTTGATATCTTTATGTCGTCATATGCCCCGCTCGGCCTTGTGCCTGCACGTGTTCTTTACCCAAGCTGGAGCAATGATTAGCTTTCTGGCTTCTCGTCCCAATATGGCACGTATCTAAAGTATCTAAACGCTCGTGAGTCAAAAGATCATGGTCAGCAACGCGGGTCGGACAGCACAAAAACCGGCACTGACTGTAAACACAGAGCTCTACATGGCCCTGCTTGACAACTGTCATCCTGCTTCCACCATTTCTCTAGCTCATGTTGTGAGATTACAGTGCTTTCATTCGAGGGTCCTCTCCCCACCCTTAAGAAATGCACAAAGGGGGGATTGCTGCTATTTGCCACAGAGTGCATCCCCCTTCCATCCGAGGGTAAAAATAGACTTCTTTTGTTGACACCCTTAAGGAAGGGATGATCGAGGATCTACCTAAGCAACCCCTGTCTGCACTCATAGCACAAAAGCCTCGCCAGGCGCCACCACAAACTGCCAAAGCCTCGCTCCCCACCAGATGTGGTGAACGAGCATCCTCTTCAGGATCTGAAGCCAGAGAACCTCCTGCTGTCCTGCACCGACCGTGACGTAATGCAGGTGCCGAGAATATCTTTGTAGCTTCTGGGTTTGGGATCTATGCTTCATCGCAACAGCCGAAGAGCGCCAACAAAATTCTACATCTCGGCTGCCAGGGCTTTTGACGACTGACCCAAATCGGGGTGGGACCAAAATTGTGCCAATCGGGCCATGCCCACGTAGACCAGTCCGCGAACAGCCATAGCTTCCTGACAGTTCTTTGAAGCGTGAGCACTGAGATTTGTTGGTAGCCAAGGGTATACGGAATCAAGGCTGGATTCTGAGGGTATACAGCATCAGCAACATTCAGGCTGCCCCGAGCTTCTCAAAACGGGACGCCCACTCTCCCAAGGCCCTTCGAACAAAAAGCCTCCAACCCCCAAATGCCCGGAAAATGTGGGAGGTGAAAATCGGAGACTTCGGCATCTCCCGGCAGACACTGAGCTCGGAGGATGCTTCCTGCGAGTTGGTAGGGTGTTGGTGGCCTCGGGGCAGGTTCTTCTCAGTTTTGGGCCTTCTGCTTTTGGTCTCCGCACAGAGCCATTGGTGTGTGTGTGTGTGTGTGAGTGTGTGTGTGTGTGTATTCAGTTGTCGGTTGCACTGTGTCGTCTACCCGACACAGGGATCATGGCAAGAAGAAATGCTTAATGCTTTGGGGCATCCGGTAGCATTCGGAGCTTCGAAAACATTCGAATCCTGCAAGTCACATCATTCCAAAGCCCCAGCATCTGAAGCTTCGAAAACATCTAGAGTGCCGCAACTTCGGATGTCAAACTGATTCCTCGTCTAAAATGCAATTTCAACCAATTGGTCAATCGGGTGGGGGAAGGCAAAAACAACAACGGTCACGAGACCTCCAGCCCGATCCCTGTGACCGTTGTCGCTTTGATCATTGGAGCGGGGTCTTTGTTTTCTTATCCCTTTCTTATGTTTTCGTTGATCCTCCAGGAACACTTTCTATTGTTGATCCTTCACCCCTACGAAAATGATTTCTACGCCTTGTTCCGGCAACTCTTTTCTTGAGGATAAGGGCAGCCACCCAGCCCGCCCCCCCAACCAGCAAGCCAGAACCAGCCAGCCAGCTAGGGGATCGGCGACAGGGCTCGAATGGCTCGAAGTTCATTCATTACGGGCCACTTTTGCCACGTGGAAGGAGTCTCATCCCACCACTGCATGAAGTTGCCATCGAAAACCGCACGCCTGTCGTACAGCTGGACAGGCGCTTTGGCATTTGGCTGCGCACAAACATTGAACCAGCTCCAGGACTGTCAGACATACTCGGGCTCCCGGGACTACCGAGCTCCAGAGGCAGCGAGGGCAGCTTCGAGTGGTTTCCTGGAAAGTCTACGCTTAGCTGGAACAAATCACAACGGTCTTCGCCAAGTTTATTCAGGAAGATTAATGTTGCACCCGCAATATTCTAGGGGGCCGCTATTATGAAAAGTTTTTCGGCTATTCAGGATCTGGACCCTTTGTTTTGGAGGTCCGCTATAATGAAAAGTTTTCGGGCCGTGACTGTTTTTTTGAGGGTGTCAGGAAGGCATAAGCTTCTCGAGAAGGAGAGATACTTGAAGCCTGAAGCCTCGACCTGTCCAGGATCTCCGACAATCTTCTTTTTTCAGGGCGCCTTTCTTTATAAATTCCTTACTTAAAACTAGATGATTCCATAGGCGAATCATATCCGGAAAGGGGGTACCTTACGGAGGCCTCCGGACACACTTTAATACCTTTGTTTGGGGGCCCGCTATAATGCAAGTCTCCCGGGGCCAGGGGCTCAGTCCTTCGGTTTTCAGGAAGGCATAAGCTTTCTCGAGAAGGAGGGATACTTGAAGCCTGAAGCCTCGACCTGTCCAGGATCTCCGACAATCTTCTTTTTTCAGGGCGCCTTTTCTTTATAAATTCCTTACTTAAAACTAGATGATTCCATAGGCGAATCATATCCGGAAAGGGGGTACCTTACGGAGGCCTCCGGACACACTTTAATACCTTTGTTTGGGGGCCCGCTATAATGCAAGTCTCCCGGGGCCCGGGCTCAGTCCTTCGGTTTTCAGGAAGGCATAAGCTTTCTCGAGAAGAAGGGATACTTGAAGCCTGAAGCCTCGACCTTTCCAGGGTCGGGGGGTAGCTTAGGGAGTCCCCTGGGGAACTTATTAAAGCAGGTCCAACATTATAGTGCTTGGTGTAAACTCTGATCCAGCACGTTGGCCTCCCTTTGCAACGAGGTGATTCGGGCGAGCTTCGGCAACAGCAAGCCCAGTGCGCAAGCACAATGCCGCTTGCTTGACATGTTCGTCGAACCTCACCGTGGAGTTTGTGGCTGGGGACAGCGTTCCTTACATTCTGGCCGGATCTTCTGCGCAATTCTCTGTTTCCGAAGCCCCGAACCGCCCAGAAATCAGGACCAAAACATCCCTGATAACCCTCTAAGCTGAAACTCAGGTAAGGGCTATGGCAAGGCTGCTGACATGTGGAGCCTGGGAGACTTGCCTTGTGAGAGGTGTTTTCGGGGTTTGGGCCAAGTGTCGCTTCAGCAGACACCACGTGCAGGAGGGGATGTAGTTGAACTCCACCTACGCTGAAACTTGAAACCTTTTCCTTGCAGTCCTCTCTCCGAGCAAGCCCGTGCGCCTCAAATGGTGCGACTCATCTTAGCCACTCGGGTGGTCCCAAACTCCCAAAAGCTCTGGGATTGGAGTGTAGTTTGCTCCACGAGCTTGCGGCTCTTGCGACTGGAGCCAGGTCATGTGTCGCCATGGTTCGGTTCTTGGTTCAGGTGGTTCGGTATATGAGGCCTTTTAAGAGCGCTGTGGGAAGCCGGGCCGCCGTTGCCACCTCTGTATTTCTACTGGTTCTTTCTTACGCGGAATCCACGCCTTGAATGAGCTTTGCCATATGCTCCTTTCAGCATGAGGAGTCGTCTTGTTCGTCATGCTCAGTGCAGAGACGCTCGGCTCTTTTGTCCGGCTGATGGGTTTATTAATTAATTTATCATTCTGAGAGCTGGCTTTAGCTACCATTAGCGAGTGCCCATCGATGGGGTTGGAGGTGTTCATGCTCTGACAACGGGGGTCATCTGGCCGGTCTACGGATCTTGGAAGCCTCGCTTCGAATTTAAAGCTCCCACGTGGGTTCTCCACGCCAAGCTTCCTTTTCTTTGGTTTACAGTTTTTTGGTATTTCGGGTCATTTCGGGTCGGAGAGCACCAGCTTTGCCGTGCAGGCGGGCCTTCGACACTTACGACGGTGTGAATCGCGAGATTATGTTGGGCCATGGCCTTGGCTGGGTTTCAACCCGGAGTTTACCAGCTTACTGCACGCTGCTCTTTTTGATCACTGGTGGCCGATTCTTAGCATTTCATGTGCCAGCCCTGCTTCGGCACTTGTGCATGCCTTGAACGATCGAGTGTCGCGACCAGCGCTAGATTGAAACAGTATTCGCATGATGAAATCAAATGGAAGTATTATCCCCAACATTCAAGGGGAACAACATCCCTCAAGCAAACCCCACAGGGCTGTGAGGGTGCGTATGTACATCGCGGCGGCCACTCAGAAATGGCTTGCGCAAAGATACACAAAGTATGGGCGTAGGTTTCCATGCTGTGAGGCTGACAACCTAAGTCCTACATTCCTACACCCCTCACGTTTCCCACGACGGGCTCCCCCAAGAAACTTCTAAGCGTTGCCCCTTTGGCTCCATTGGCTTGTGAGAAAGACATCCTAGTGCGAGGCTATCCCAAACGAAAACAAAGCTGCGGCAATGTGCTGTTCATCTTAGGCTCACCGGTCACCAGGCTGAACGACGACTGTTGGAAGCCAATTTCAGAGGACTGCTTGGAGAGAAAGGTATGTCTGGGCTTTTGTGGGTGAACTGGGTCTGATGGAAATGGACAATGATTCTGCAACGGCGGTGGTCTTTCCACATCCCTCTGCCCTGTGACCTTCCCAGCGGGTGAACCCGGCGTTCTGCGTGCAATTATGGTTCATATGTCAGAAGCTCGATGGACTTGCAAGCTGCGGTATTAGAGCCAGTTGACAAGTCGGATCTGATCGGCGGCTGGTACACTAGTCTTACGCGCAACCCGACCCCCTCGACCGGGCCAATGGCTGCGTGACTAGTGTGCAATGACGGCTATAGTGACGGCTGTGACGAATGGCCAGGAAGCCAAAGACTTGATGAGGTCGCTGATGCAGCAGGACGCAGGGGGCAGAGGGATTTTGCGAGTGCAGCATGCAGTTCAGCACAGCCCATAGACAAAAGATAAAGTTGAGACACCTGAAGGCAGATACTGCCAGCCTGTGCGGCACGTCCCTGCAATCGCGACTCCGTAGCCCTGCACTGCTAGCTGCAGTGTACCGATTCGTAGCGTGGCACATCGTAGACAGTTTAGGCCCTGAGCCCCAAACTTTGCAAGCCGGGTGCAGCTCTGACAGCTGAAGAGGACCCAAAGGTTCGGCTCACAGCCGAACAGGCCTGGAATCTGAACGGGAAAAGGGAGAAGCGGGACCTGGCCCTTAAAAATCTAAAGTCTTGAAAAACTGAAGCGCGAGATCCACAAATCGCCAACCCCCGAACGAGTCCTGGCTCCCCTTGAAAGCCTTCAGGGTGTGGTGTCGGGATTTGGAATTTGGGCGGTTTTCTTCTACTGTGCAGCAGCAAAAAGTTCTTCGGGCCAATGGCCTGCAATTATTTCAAGAACTTCTGCAATGGTTTCGAGCAGCTTCTTTGAGTTTGTGATGTTGAGGTTTTTGGTCAACCCATTGGAGGGCTTCGCTTCTGAACGAGCGGGAAATTCTTAGTTTGCTTATGGAAGCTGTATTGGGAGCCAAAGTTTGGGTCGTATTTTCAGAACGTTCTCCCACGCAGGCCTGTAGGGATCACCTTTAGGCGAGAAATCGACTTTCTGCTCGGGACGCTTGAGCTTGTGCTCGCTCTTGGTGAGCCAGATTCCTTCATTGGTTAGGTCTTTTGTTCGACCGCTCGCCCTTCCCGTCCCCTCCCTGCCTGCTCCCCCCTCCCCTTCCCCCTCGCCACCTCCCGAAGAGCCTGTCAGGTGAAGATGCATGCTTGGCTAAAATAAGACCGCCCCTCCTCAGCAAATGGTTCTGTCCGGGCGAGACACATCGGGGAGAGAACTCAAGGGCTTAGTGCGTGGCTCCGTGTCAATCTTGAAAGCTTCATGTGGGCCCCTCAGATCCTCTGAGGCTTGACTAGAGAGTCTTTGTGCAGACTGGATCATATCCCAGCTCATGGTAAAATGCCGGAAGAACTGTCTCGGCTAGACTGCATGTAACGATCTGCCCCCCACCCCCCCACCTCCACACACAGCGCATTCCCTGGTGCAACATGTGGTCTTCGAACTTGATTAAGCATTGTCCATGGCCATGGCATGGCAGTATTTGCAACTTCTTGTGGCCAGTCAGAGCTCAACCCCTGGCGGCCCTTGCCCCAAAGAGCTCAGGCCTCATTGCCTAGAAATCCAAAAAACATCCAAGCTCGCAGGCATCACCACCTTGCAAACGCTGAACGCTGAACTTAGGACTTGCCGACGCTTGCCCAAGACCCCAAACCCTTGTACTCTAAGGATGCTAGGGGTGTCCGGGTTTTGCCAGCCCTCCTCCGAAAAGATTGCCAGAATGAGGTCAAAAGCATGGAGTGAGTCCCAAGCGAGGTTTTCAACTCACAGGGCTGCCAGTGCCTCTTGGTTTAGGGTTCCGTTTCAGGTTGTCAATGCGCATCAACCCGTAACGCTTTGGAAGTGTCAGTCTTTGGCCGAAAAGTTTGGCTTCAATCTGCCTTGGTCTCGCGTCATCATCGCTCATGCCGTATGGGGTGACTAGCTTTGCTTTTCCTGGTCTTGGATTGCGCAGAGCGGGGTGATGTTGGGTGCCAAGTTGCGAAGTGGCTTCCAGCCAGCACCTCCAGTATCGCATTCAACAGGCAAAAAGGCAAACCCTGACCATTAGCCTGAAAAGCCTCCATCGGTTCATGGGGCACGCTTGGACGTAGACCCCCAACTGCCGAACCCCAGGCTCGTCCTAGACCTTCAAAACCTGACTCGTATAGGAACTCGGGGAGTGGGTTCTGAAGTGCCCCCCACCACCCACTTCATTGAGGGTCCATCCAAAGCTCACCTCGCAAGAGCCTCACGATAGCTGCATTTTAGCATCCATGTGCCAAGCACATTTGGACATGGTCCAAACATGAGATATGGGTGGCCATTGTTGGTGATTGAAGGAGCTGGAGCCGTACTGTAGAAACGACACCTGAAATGCAGTGCCAAGGCCAGAACCTGAATGCTCAGAGGAACCCAAAACCCCTTCCCAGGAGCCACACGAACGAGACGAGAACTTATGTTGAGGAACCTTCGAATCCAACCTATGAGCCCTTCGCCAGCTAGAAGTTCCACAGTCCTCCAAGTGAAAGGCTCGCATGTTTTGGCCACCCATGTTGCACTGCTTCGGAGAAGAGAATGATCAAAGGTGTGCATGCTGGAACAGAAGCACGGGACCAAGGGTTTCTGCTCACCTTTTGTCGAAGCCTCTTGTCAGTTCTGCTGAGCCGCGACAAGCAGTGCAGCTGCCGGAGAGAAAAGAAGCGTCTTTATCACATATGCTCATATGCTCTGATGCCAGTAGGGCCTCTGCCAGAAGTGGTTACCACAGGCAGGTGCACCAGGTCGGACATTGAGCCCTAGGTCGAACAAAGCACAAGATCCCAAGCGTGTCCGAACACAGCACAACCTAGTCGGCACGACAGCCATGGCAACCTACTCGTAGCAGGTTGTGAATTGTTGCTGGCGTTGCTGAAGTCCTTGTGGTAAAAGTGCCATGCTAGAGTGGACATCCAGGATAAAGCTGAAGCTCAAAGCGATGTATGCCTTGTGCACATAAGACGGGTCAGCCCGACCTAAGGGCGAGTGCAGAGAAGAGGACCGGCTGCTCCTTCCAGTAGATTGAGACGGCGATGCTGGAATGCCAGTGGATGCGAGAGAGATGTGGTTTCATGTTGTCCACTGGTAACTGTGAGTAACGCGTGTCACACACATGTACACGGCAGAATACCTCGGACTGCTTGAAAGCCAGGATTCTGGCCATAGACGTCGATGAAGTCTTGTGCAGATGCTGTGTCCTGAGCTGCATTCCATGTTAATGGGCAATTCACGACTTCATGTTTGAATTTTGCTTCCCGAGAGGAGAGCCCACACCCCGATAGACTGCACTCCAGGCTCCAGGCCCCAGTTCTCAGCGCAAACCTTGACCTTTGTCATCAGGGATGTGGAGCACTTTGCCTGCAGGTGCCGAGGCATTCGTCCAGTGGCAGTAGTGCGCTCAGAGTTTCGGCAAGAGATGCGACAGGTCCCGAATTCCAAGCCGTTGCAGGCCAGCACCCACCCATAATTCTGTCAACGAAGTCAAAACCCAAGGGGCTTAAGGACTGAGATAGTTTCGGAAAACATGTGTGGAAATGCTCTTGGATTATGTTCGCGAACTTGTCAACCAACTCCTTGGCATTGAGATTCTCGACTTGGGAAGGTTGCTGTTGCGTTGCCTAAAAGCTGGCAGAGCTTGCTTGCAAATTCTTTTTCAAGGCTTTCTGGTGTCAATGTGGAACGAGCTGCTATACATGAACAGGTTCTTTGCACTGGCCACACAAGTCCATCCACGGTGAACCAGAAGCCCATGCAGGTGCTTGTCACGCAGCCAGCTGCCAGCATCAAAGAAGGGATGATGCACAAATAGCTTGTACTTGTCACTTGGGGCAACCACGTGTAACAGCTGGAGGTTCACCACCTCCATGACAAACAACACTGATTCTTGTTCTCCCTTGCAGCTCCTTGGATGCTACTTGCACAAGTTAAAACTCCAAGCTGCACATCTGGCCAAGCTGCCCAACCCCGCGGTGCCATGGAGTTGGGCCTGCCCTCACTGCCCGCCCCTGGCTTCGGGTCCTGGCAGGCAGAGGTGGGTTTTGACGAGCCGCTTGGTAAAAGGATGTAAAAGGCGTTTGGTGGGACAGGTCTTCGGTTCTGTAGAGATGTAAAGACCATAAGCACATGCAGGCTCTGAGTGCAGGCCTGGGTGGATAAGCCGGACTTTCATGGAAACCTTCATTTCTGCTCCATGTCACATAACCAACAGGCATCTTGGTTCACGATGTTCATGCTAGCAACATCAGTACTGTCCTGGCGGTATGGCCAGGCTGTTTTAGGACGCTTGCGCTTGCTATACTTGTTACCAAAGCTCTTTGTACCCGTCTTCGTTTGTGACTGCTAGACATCCAGTTGCTTCGGGATCGTGGCATGACGGTTGTAGCGAAAAAATCACGGAGAGGTAGCGATGCTTCCGCTGTTTCTTCTTTGCTGGTGTGCTCCAATTGTCATTTGCTTACCTGACGAAACCGTTTCACTTTGGTGACGGTTGAGATATCGACTTGTTTCGGTACCATGTAGTTAAAGTTTACTCACGATTGTTAGCAAGTTTTTTCCGCAGTGGTCTACATGACAAATCACGAACACCACTCGCTAATCTTCAGCCGGCATCGTGCCGGCAGATTGCAGCTAAACTTATTCGGTACTAGCAAGCGTGTCGCCGTCACAGGTCTTGCAGTGAATAGCCACGTGACGAAAAGCATGTGGCCTGTGCCAGCAATTTGGCTGTCGGACATCGTCCTGTACCCATCCCCTGCAAGCCATTCCCTGACATTGAACAGACCAAGGCTGCTGGAAAAGCTCAATGCAGTCCATGTGCAACAGATCGCCACGCTCAATCGCAAGGCTGGGTTGGGACTTGAGGCTGAGTGCTGCATCATCCTACCCCTCCGCCCCGCCGCTGCCCTCCTCACCACACCCCTCCAAGCAGAGTTGCACGGCAACCACTGCAATTCTCCACTAGGAGGTATACTTGCAACGTATTTTGCATTGGTGTTTGCGCATGCGATTTTTCATGCGTTCTTTTTTCGTTGCACGGCCTTGCCTGTAAGTCGGCAGATCGAGGGTTGTAGGGCAAGCTCACAATCGACCGAATGTTTGTTCCTGTTTCCATGGGGTTTGGTGGGCGTCTTGAAGAGGCACTTTTAGGGGAGGAGAGTCTGGGACCACCCAATAGCAGAGTAGAGAAGCCAAGGCATGCTGTATCTCAGAACACACCTTGCCACTCAACTTGTGAAGTGAGACAGGACATTCTGCGTGGTCCTGCCCGAGTTGAGTTGAACACATGCAAGATTTGCACGTGCGCAGGCACAGGCTACGTGTCAACACGCCAAAGTCCATATGTCCGTGCACGGTCTGTGAAGAGGGTCACGGTCTGTGAGAGAAAGCCATCACTGCAGCGATGTTGCCGAAGAACTCTGATGCAATTATCACGCCAGAACCTGCAGCTGCAAAGCCCTCCAGACCCTTTGCGCAAGCACTGCCGCACCCCAGATCCAATAAAAGGTGGAACGACTTCGACGGCAGCTTCGCAACTGCGTGCGGCGGGGCTACCCCTTGGAGGAGGCCGAGGGCAGGCTGCGTTTTCTACTGCTGCCTTCATACAGGTTTGTAAACCGTTAGTGTAGGCTGAGTGTGGCCTTGCCCACTGCAACTTGTAGAACTTGCCTGCAGCGAAAAGAGCGACAATCTGTATCAGTCTTGTATAGGGGAGAAGCGGTCAGTACAGGAATTTCAACACAGCATGGGTTTTTCCTGCTCGCCGGCATGCTTGCATACTGCGTGCTGGTTTCTGTGTTCATGGCAAAAAGTAAAAAGGCTTGTGGTATCTGCGCTGTAAGAGGAGAAGTACTACGGTGGATGGACGAAATCTTGCACCACCTGTAAATGCGTACTTCAAACGATTGAGGCATCAAGCCCCGCACCCCCTAACATTGGCGGCTAGGGCTACCATGGACTAATTACCTGAGCGGCCGGTAGCTTTTCACAGCCAATGTTAAAACGGGGACAAAATGCAAAACGACGTCTCGGAAAAGTGGCGCAAGATTTTGTCCATCCGCAGTAGTCCTGCTGGTGTGCATTCATTTGCTGGACATTCTTAGTGGCTCCTGTGGCTTTCTCAACATGGAGTTGCCACCAACATGATCAAGCGGGTAAGAACTTTGGAGTTTGGGGGTTCGGAAGAATCGAAGTCAGAGGGCTTGAAGCTTACCGCCCTCCCCCAACCAAAACCCTGAACACTAAGACACCCCCCCCATTAACGGTTTTGTTTTCGGCAGGGGTTTCTCGATTGTGCTGGGCGCGACCAGGTCACGGAGGAGTTTGACGTCCATGTTCATTCCTCCAATGGGAGCCAGCCATCTCTTGCCCAGGACGGGTCAAGTAACTTGAACAGTTTGAAACCTGTACACTGTACACATGCTTAGTGGTGGAATGTTGGAATGTTGGTCCGCCTGCTTGCGTCGAGCACTCGATCATCTCCAGCTGATGTGTTGTCACGTATGAGGTCTCTAGCTTCGGTAGTTAGTATTTCCTGGCTTTGATATACCAGTCGAGGTTCCTGATGCCAAACTCTTTTGCATCCACAAGCCTTAACTCCATCTGAGCATGAAAGGCTTCTGAGCCGTGGGAATGTAGAGGCACGGCGCTTGGATTCTTGGATTCCACCCCTTCCCAGATTAGCGGAATTTAAGTTGTTTAAAGCCATTTTGCATGAAATTCAAATCGGCCGGAGGTCCTTAATTTCTTAAAACTCCTATTTCGCTCCTCTGTTGGAACAGCGATCCACACCAATGTGCCAATGTGAGATCTGCTTCTGTGCTACAAGTCATAGGCTGTCAGTGAGGTTGAACTCCCGAGATCAGAGTTTCTCATATTCGCTCTGCCAGCAAGAGCCCGAACTCGCGCAGCGACCGTGCAGGACACAGAGCCATTGCCGAGTCCACTGCATCAGGGACCGAGCCCCACGGCCCCAAGTCTCCGATCCTCGCCGATTGATTCGCTGGACATGTTCGATATCAGCCAGGACACAACCGCAAGACCTGGCTGTATCGCCTAGAGAGGGCAAGAGGCAGGTAACAAGGATGTACAAGGGACGGTGAACCTGCGAGGCTTGAAACAACGACGTCTAGTTCTCTCGCAGCATGACATGCCCAAGCTCGCGACATCTCGCGGCCCAACCCTTTGCATGCACCACAAAACCCAGCAGGAAGGACTGTGTTCACTGCAAAGTGCGAAGACACAGTGTAAGCCTGGCATCGGTCATGCTGGGCTTCAGGCTTACGAGGTTCAGAGGTCGAGAGTTGTTTCGGGTCTGTGTTCGAGGCATCGGCGATACGTACGGCCTGAATCCTACGCCCCTGGCAGTCGCCCCTGGCCAGGACACAATAATGGGAGCCGATGAGTCGGTGCGATCCGAGGAGGCCGTTGATGCGTTTAAGGATGGCTCAAAATTCGATGCCCTTAAGGAGGACTTAGAGAAGGCGTTGGGCCACGGACTTGGGGTTCCGGGTTTCGGGATGGGCAATATCGTGTAGACTCGAGATGTTCAGAGTCAGCCTTGTCCAAGTCCTGCAAAAGTCTGTCGCATAGGGTCCAAGGAGTAGTCGGCCTTTGAATTTCGTTCTGAACAATTCTGAACCCCACCCTGACCCCATACACGTGCACCAGCAAGCTTTTGGAACCGATGCTCCTGCGTGCAAGCGTTTGAACCTTTCCAGGCCGTCAGCAACTCTGAAGTCTGCTTTAAGACACTTTGGAGGAATCTGCCGTGCGAGCGTATGGCACCATGAACTCCGAGTCAGCATCCGGGCGGAGTTTAGCGCAGGTGTGAGACTGGAGAGGCAAATGGCATCAAAACTCAAAGCACTCCAAGATACTCCGCTGTGTCAAGTGCTGCCTGCCAAAACTTTTGCAAGACGGTGCTTTGTTTGGCAGTCTACTCAGGTGGACCACGTCTCCAGCATAAAGAGCCCTTCCAGGAAGTCCAAGTGATTCGGTGACAATTTCGGATGGGGGCAGCAAACATACTCATGCTCATGACCACTCAGCCGCATGATGCCTTCGGCATCGATCGGCATTACTCACGTATCTGTTCAATTCGGTCTCAAAGTGCTTCAGCAGCTAGTATGCGTCTCCAAGACTGAATTTGCTTGCCTGCCTGCACATCCTGCACTTCAGCAAGTGTCTACAGTAGAGTTCCGGACTCGAATCTGCATCGCCTGAAGCCTTAAGCATCTTGCGTGGCTCTCATAACAAGAGGCTCCCAAGGGCTTAGGAAGGTGAGGGACACCAGATGCAAGCTGCTCCTGCCTGCGAGTCGAAAGTTTTAGGACCCATGTTTTCTTAGACTGCATGTGGTTTTTTTGAGCGAGCCGCGACTCAAGAATATGATGAATGTAAGAGCTGGAAGGTTCGTCTTCACATCGAGGAACGTCAGTTCCAACAACGCAGAAGTGCATTCCCAGACGATGAGAAAGCACCTGGGGCTCAACAAATCAGGAGCTGAGGGCTTTGTGAACTTGGACTGCCGCACTGGGCCTGAACCAAATTGGGATTGTCTACCTTGCACAAACTGTGCTGCACGCACATTCCCTCTTGTGTGCTTCTACCGGTACTGAGAGGTTGCACTGTCGGTCTCAGGGCTTCTCCTATGTGGCTGCATATGGCGTATGCTAAGCGCTGACAAACGCTAAACTCTGGGCACCGAACCCTACAGAATGTAGCTTTCTACAGCCGAATGTGGAAGAACGTTTACTATAACGAACCACACAGGAACGGCATAACAGGAAGTTTCTGAAAACCCTGCCACTCTGCATGCAAGAGCCAAGGTGCACGGCCCTGTTGAACAATCCCAAGTTCGAGGCTGCCAGAAGCCATTTTCCGCCAAGTTTCGGGTTGCAAGGGAGGGTGTTTCATGGTTTTTCATGGGACTTCAACGGATTTCAAAGTTTGGGATTCAAGCAACCTCTCACTGTATGTTCTCCCCAAGCAGAATATCGGCCTCCTGCCAAAGAAAGAGAGCATGAGCACAGCCAGCAGGCTTTTGTCTGCTTGATCATCTTCCTGAACGCCGTTGTGCCACCCGGCTTTGATTGTGCTTTCTGTCCAAGACCATGTCTGGTTCTTGACCTTAGGCATGAGTTGCTTGCCGATAAAACCGTCAGTACGAACCTCCAAGAGAACATATGATTTCGGAGCACGAGTTAGTCGTATGGCAGCTTGGATCTGTGAAGGTTCGCTTTGGAGGCCCAAAACAAGGGCATGGCATACGGCCACAAGGGCTTTGGCGGAGATTTGCCCAGCTATTTCTGGATAGATGGCGTCGCTTGGCTGCCCAGCAAAGGGGGCTCAACTAGGAACTTAAGGTACTCAGCCTTCCGGCTTTTCACTTCAAGGCTTAGACGGTTTCAGAGATTGTGCTCAGCAGCGTTCGGACGATTTTTGTCGGAAGCTTGTTTTGAGCCAAGTGTGTCACATGTGGCCCTGATTCATCCAGGATCGGGCCATGCTACATGTACCGACCATGTTCGCGGCCCCCCTCGTTGATGCAAATACCCGAATCAACGCAAGCCTTCCGCTAGGCATGGCTCAGAACCGGAGGTCAGCAGTGCATCGCTCGCATCTTCCGTGGCACAAACACATCTGCATACTCATGTTTCGTTGGATGGCTGATGGCGATTTTCTTTTCGTGACATCGACCCACCTTGTTGTTGAGCATCCCTAGAGTCACAATGTTGCGTCATGTTGCATGACGTTGCATTCCTGGCGTGGCCGAAGAGAAGGACCATGTATTCTACGTCTTGGAGATGCTGTTCGGGATAGTCTTCACGGCGGAGGTCGTTTTGCGGTTGTTGGTTCGAAGCTTGGCAGATTCAGATGCAGAGAGCAAAAAGCAACAAGCGCCGAAGCAAAGTCCCCGGCAAGCCGGACAGAGTCAGCTCCGCACACACGTGGTTCGGAGATGTTCAGGCCTTTACTTCCTTGTGCTAGGAATTCACTGTCCTGCCTCCAGAATGGCCGTAATTAGTGTCCAAGTGTCGATGTTTTTGTGATGTTGCTGCGATAGGACTTCATGCAGCTTTTTGTTTGTACAAGTCAATAATTTCTCGCGATGCACAAGGACAAAAAAAACAAAGAAAACACACCCCGCAGCAACAGCAAAAAAAGCGCGCCCCGCAGCAACGGCAAAAAAGCAGCAACAACCAGAAAACACACACTCTTACCCCCCTCCCCTGACTTCCTGGTGATGCACGTGCTTCATAGATTCATAGGTCGCGGCCCAAGCTCCTGCGCCAAGGACAACACCTTTTTTTCTGCGGGGGATGGAACTGGCTGGACTTAGCTTCTGGGCTTTGTTGGAGTGCTCTGCTTTCTGCTTGGTGAGCCTGTGAAGGGGCCCGGACTTGACCTTCACCCATGCGCCATCTCATCTCTGAAAACTTGGACTCCAGGTCATTGTGCTGGTCTGGCGCCGGCCTTACAGTTTCCAGGATCAGGGCGGTCGAATTGTTCATTTTGGCTTTGAGAATTGATTTTTGACTGCAACTTGTGGGGATGGGAAGACAGCTTGCGATGAATAGCCACGAGCCCGAGGATCTTTGGCCAAGTCTTTGAAGACATGCTCCCGGTGAACTCGCAGGCAAACCAGTTGGAGCAACGAGTAGGGCTGCTGAAGGGAGAGGGGGTTTCTGCTTGGCAGTGCTGCCACCAGCTATATAAGCACCATGATGGCAAGGAATTGATAGCGAAGGGCCGTTTTCACAGCGAATGAGAGAAGGTACAGAACCTTGCTTTTGTTCACGAGGAATGAAGATCGGCTTTTGGGCAAATTTCAAATGTTTCAGCTTCAGCCATACAGCAAGAGCACTGTGGTCAGGGTCTCTACAGGTTTGTTTTGTGCAGGTGGAGTTGGCGCCAAGCCTTAGTGCAGCCATCGCAGCGTAGAAGAAAGGGCTCCCACCCTGCTAAACTACCCTGAGATTTGTGCTCTCGTCCCTTTTGTTTCACCGGCTTGTTTTTTAAAGACTATTCGTTAAATGACGGAAAGCAGGGACAGCAGGGCAACATTTTAACAAGATCTCATCTTGCAAATGGCACGCGCCAACTGAATCGGGTGTAGTCTTGTGTGCAAGTGCCCAGGGAGATCTTTATTCCTTTCTGAGATGGAAGGCATCAGGCGTTCTGCTTTGCTTTGGCTAACCCGTTGTTAGGGCTTCTACTACAGCTTGGCGGTTTTTTGTCACTTTGAACTGGGTTCTATCTTGTAATTGTGTCTCTGACATCTGATTTTTTTTGAATGTGTCAGGGACAAGGAAATGCCTTTAGCGCCTGTCACCATATACCTACATATCTGCATCTACTTGTACTATCTAATGCTTGAGAACAAATTTCTAGCATCTAGACTGTCATATGCTCTGCCGAATATTATACATCTAGACTTATTTGTCTGTCCAAAGCTTGAACAATCTCCGCCATCTCCGCCAAAAACGTCGCGCAAAGACCAGCTGATGTGTCTCGAGATGCCTCGAGGTGTTGCGCCTGGCCCGACTAATTCGACTATTTCGTTTGCTGCGGCTGGTGCGTCGGATTCAGCAGCACCTGGGACTCATGAATGGCCGTGGCTTTGGGGCTTGGCTTTCGGTGCTCGTAGGGCTGGTGTCCCGCATCCAATTTGTCAGGTATATCGGTGACACGGAGACCCTACATGAGGCAGCACAAGCCTTGCACGTCACACAATACCTGATCTTCTATGATATTCTGTTACAGCCGATTTTGAGACTTTGCACACAAGCATAGGCGGGTTTTCGCACTTTCGTGGTTTTGCAGCGGGAGTGCATCCCCCAGCCCAACAACCATACACGTGGCGGGAGTTGGGATTTGTGTCGTGGTCACGGTTTCGGGAAAACATTTTTGTCTGGAATCCTGGTCGTGCTGCAATAACTTCCGATCAAGCTCCACGCGGTAGCTGACCGAGCTGGCATAGCACATGTGCATATGTGTGCATGAAGCATTCTCCAACCCCGGAGCCATGTGCTTCGCTTCCTGTGGAAAACCTGTTGAACCGATTCTTAAACTTGGCTTCCTCCTACAAATGTAAAAGCCCTCCCTCAGCCTCAACAAAGAAAATCAAAATATAATCAGGGCCCTGACCTCTACAGGGAAGTGGTTTGAGTTGCCCCGAAAGACCTTCGACCTTGAAGCAGGAGAGGCTTTGGGCTTCAGGTTGGCGCGCCTTCAACCAGAATCTCAACCCTTGCACCTAGAACACCCTCAAGCCACCACTCCCGGCCAGAAAAGTCCCTAAACCCTAAACCCTAAACCCTAAACCTTAAATCCTCAACCCGATTCTTACATTTT
The DNA here is from genome assembly GCA_905221605.1 of Symbiodinium natans. Lineage (NCBI taxonomy): Eukaryota > Dinophyceae > Suessiales > Symbiodiniaceae > Symbiodinium > Symbiodinium natans. The sequence continues at coordinate 1,130,098 of CAJNDS010002512.1, forward strand.
GATGCAAGGTTCGACTCGCTCTACCTCATGTCCACAGCTATACGCAGTAGCTCTGGCATTCTCGGGTGGACCGCAGCGCTGCCCCTTAAGTGCATATTTTGGGAAGAGGTTCTCATGCCATATGGTCATACTTTGAGCCCAGGGTCAAGGGAGGATTATGCTTGAGGGTCGTTCGGTTGGGGTTGATCACAGCCTATACACTTACACTTGGGATTTGCTTTGACTGCCTCTTGACAAAGTGAGGCTTTTTCTGATCCAGATGCTGTTTGCTCTGGTCGGAACCTCGGAACACCAGCCCTCGGAGTGCCTCAAAAGTCTCACCACCCAATGGTGCACAGAAAGGGCCCCTTAAGCTGCAGCATCACAGCCGAGAGATGGGCCAACCACTGCAAACTAGTAGAGTGGCACAGTCCCAAACCTCGCAATGCAGGTGCTTTGCTGCTTTGAGCACCAGGGAGACTGAAAGACCGCAGAAAGCCCGAAGTCCTAAACCTTGGGCGTAAGCGAGGAAACCTTGAGACTGGTCCAGGGTTTAGCTTGGCGAGCCCGACTGAGGCTAGGCTGAGGGCTTAGGGCTTTCGGTTTAGGTAATCCCTTGGCCTTAGCAGTACGAGCAGTCGGAGGACGCATGAAATAGGCGCAGAGCAGGCAGTTGTCACGGCGAAATGCCACATGACCGAACCTGTTGCGCTGTGCTCGTACGAGGTCTTGAACCAGCTCCTCTACGGTTTTTACTTTACGGACGCTGTCTCCACCGATGCTCTCACCAATTAAGATCCTAAACCGAATGCCACAAGCCTCCAATCCCATGACGGCTAGGTGTAGCTTGAGATGTGCTGGCCATGGAAGAGTTTCTGTGCCACAGCTTCGAGACATCACGTCACAAGATAGCAAGTTCAGTGGTAGTGAAACATCATCAGGTCAGCACATGTCAGCAGCAGCAGTAGGACACATCGAACACAAGAAAATGCTAGACAACCAGTCCGAATTACACCTGCAACTCAGCTCAGGATGAGCTGATCAAAGACCGTCAGGAAATTGACTCTTGGATGCATGCGAACCTGGAGAGCAAAGCATGAGAGCAGGTTGAACCTTCAGGGCGTGGGCTCAGGGTTGTCTTGGAACACCGTCTGAGTCTATGCGGGCATGGTGGTTTTAGGATGATTCAGTATCGATCTGAGGTTTGCACGCTTAGTTCAGCCCCTCATTGTTTGTCTTAACGTGTTGAAGTTTGCTGGCATCCTTGTCATTTTCGCAAAGCTTGCAAGCTTATACACCAGCCAGAGCCTCAACTCTATAAACCTACATAACGAATGCATTGCGGACGCCATCAGCTCAAAACCACTCTTGAGGCGAATGCCATTAAATCCTCATACCCCCCGTCAGCACGACGCTCCGCTCGTCCAGGTCTACACCTACTTCGGGACTTTCTCGCGCTCGCTGCTGACCATGTTTGAGATCACTCTTGTGGCCTGGTTTTTATTCTGCAGCACACCTCGCGCATCACGACTAAAAGTAGGTATGCCTTAAAGGCATTAAATCGCAACACCTGAACTCTGAATTCCTGCCTGCAACCCCACCTAGTAACCTAGTAGCCAAACCTCTGCGACCAATACGACCGTTTTGTTGCATCTGCAGCCCAAGTTCGACTCAGCATGCTCAGGCCAACTGGCCACCGGTTTGCCGCGTACTCACTGAGAACGTGACTAAGCTGCCGAAGCTGCCTAGGCTTCAAGGTTTGAATGCCCGAGCTTCGTACTGGAAGGGTTGGACTGAATGAGACGCTCCGCATAGACAGAAGTGCGTTGCAACACCAGAGTTACCAGAACTATGGGCCATTAGTCATGTTTGCACAGGACCAAACTCGGGGGCTTAAAAAAAAGAGTTGTTTCTTCGCGTCTTTGAACAAAGCCGACGGCTCTTAGCTGGAATACGAGCCTGAAATCCTAAGTGTCTCTACCAAGGTCACCGAGTGGTTTATGATCTTCTTCCTGATCCACAAGGTGACCATGGGCTTTGCAGTTATCGGAGTCATCAACGGCAGCTCGGCAACTGCGTTGTGGACCCTCAATACACATGCAACCATAACCAGAAGAGAGACACATACAGAAAGGACAGAACGAATCAGAGACGTAAAGAAGGAACAGCTCCAGAAGGCAGAATGAACGTGGGCAAAAGAAAAAACGAGAAATACTCTTCTTGTCCTACGCCATCTTTCGGCCACGACGTTCGGGCCTCTCTGGAACGATGCCTGGGAGGCTCTGCATGAGGTTTCGAGGCCCTGCTGGCACTAAGAAGCTTTCAAGCTGCAGGCCTATGCTTCAATGTTGCTGACAGGCTAGCTGGCTTCGAACCCTCCTCCCTGTGCCCGACCATCTCCATGAAAGTTCGTGTGCATGTTAGCTATTCTTACGTTGGGTACAAGCTCAATGTACGTAATAAATATACAAGAAAAGACATAAATGAAACATTAAGTATATCTATACATTATATATATATATATAAGCTAGTTTGCTGACTCACGTTAGGTCCATGATTCTTCTTTTTTATAGATCAACAAACTTGTCTTATTAGACTGTTGTACTTCGTCGAGATGAGACGTGGCGATAATATATTTCCGGGATTCTGCAATTTCGCGACCTCGCGACCTCGCCTTGCAGCCTTGCGAACTTCCGATTGCAGCCATTGCAAGGTCAGTCCGTTTTATCATATCATATCATTTCGTTGCCAAACAATGAGTGTCGTATAGCTAGCAACTTTTGTGGTAGCAACATTACAGTAGCGTCTCATGGACACGTCTTCGACACGTACAGCCATGTCCTACTCAACCCATATTCTATATACATTTTACACAAAGCAGTGAACCGTTAACCATCATACATTTGAATAAGAATGTTTTTCATTTGAAAAGATACCTGATGCAACCGATATTGTTGTTAAGATTTTAAAATCACTGTGACCGTTCTAGCATACAGATCGTGGGTTGAACTTAAACTTATTTGAAACGTTCTGAGTTGTCCTTTCAGTGATGTCATGTCGAACATGTCATGCGTAAACCTGTTGTTGTATAGCTTCACTTTCAATGCTCTTCATTTTTAACCATCTCCAGCGTTTTCATCTTGCAAAGCGCTGCTCATGGCTTTTGATCTCTCAGCTCCTGTGAAGCTTCAGCCGACACTTGCTGTCATAACTTAGCCCAGGCGTCCTCATGCAGGAAACCTTCAAAGTGGCTTCCTATGATGAATCTGAGCTGGAAGTCGTTTTGAAGAATAGTGTGAGGCACGTTTCAGGGTTCGATGTGGCATTAAGGTGTACAGTTCAGACTCGGTGAACCAAGCGCTTCCGGGAACAGTTGAAAGCAAGGATACCATCATGATGCGGACAAAGCAGAAAGCGATGGAGAATCACATCCGGAAGATGCAGCTTCTCTTCGAAGAGGCTAGAGACCTCGGGAGTGGAACATAGATTCTATGCATAGGTCGGCGCAAAAAGCTATCTCCAGACAGTTACTCTCTCTAGTTTGTTACTCTCTACCTCTCTTTGCCCAGCTCTCTCCCCTCCCTCCGCTCGCTCGCTCGCTCTCTCTCTCTCTCTCTCTCTCTCTCTCTCTCCGCTCTCTCTCTGTATCTCTCTGGCCACGACCAGAAGTATGGAGCTTTGAGCGCAGGCTGATACATCGGAAGATGGACGGATTGACCTCCAGGAGTTTAAGGACAGATCCGGGGATTGGCTAGCAGCCCTGCCCGCACTCCTGCCCGATCTTGCCCCCACCGCACTGTAAAGGTTGTTTCAATATTTGCAGTTCACAACTTGGTTTCACCCGAGCAAGCTTATTCATGTAACGCTTTGTGCTTGATAACCTTGAATAAAAGATTCGGTGCTTCTCAGAATTCACGGATTTCCGAGGCAACTTTCTTAGCGTCGGTTTCCCAAGTTTTCATCGGCATAAACAGAATAGTGTTAGGGTCGGGTGGGTTTAAGTTCTCGATTTCACTTAACTTGACAAACCTTCAGCAGTTCCAGAGGAGTGGGTTAGGTCTTCAGGTCTTGGTTCTATGGATATGTTTTGAGGCAGAGCGCCTATGAGTTCAACCCGCCGCGACCGCTCGAAACCAAGCGTGGCCTAATCTCGTCCGAAGTCTATGCATATCTATGCATTTCCCCTCTTCCAAAAGCACATCTGGCACTCTTTGGTGGCTTCGCTGAATCTGGTTCCAGAACCTGCCCAGATGCGTCTTGCACCGTTCGATGTTTTTTTGACGATGGGTCTGAACCAAAGTTTTGCCGGACACGGGTCGCCATGATAAAGGTCGGGGGAGGTTGGGGCTGGGGTGGAGCCTCTTCCGGGCCTCTTCCAAGGGGCTTCTGGTTCTTCTAGGCCTCTTCTGGGCTTTAGCCTCAGTTCTCTTGTGCGGAAACTTGCCGGAAATAATCTTCAGCAATGACTTTTTGGATTACGACCCGGTTCAAAATGGGATATCAGCTCTAGACTCTTGACCTGACATAATGGAAATCGTTTATGAAATAAGCTGTTTGGCCGAAAGCCCAACCGATTTGTTGGTAATAGCACCTCCAGTATAGCATTCACCTCAACATGAAGCAATCCCGACAGTTTTTGAAGGGTTATTAAGTTATTATACAGCGCAGAAACTTCTAACAAACCTACTTGGAATTGCAAACTGAACGTTTATTCTTGGTATGTTTTGCCAGGTGCCTGTATTCCACGGACCGACCCCTTGAAATTCAGTTGTTTGACCGTTTCATTGGCAAAAGTCACCTTTCACAACGTGAATTTGGGTATTTTTGTGAAATCTAAGTAAGATAAGTAAGGTATAGCTTTTAATAAGTATATGCAAGGACTCTGAAAGAGTCAAGCCAGAACATGACCGCCCCCCTCCCTCCCCCCCACCCCCCCCATCCCCCTGCACACCCTCCCCGCCCCCTTCTCAAAGATTGGGCCCCCCACACAAGCTGAAGTTCGTGTGTCAGAAGGCGCCCAACAGCTCCCAGCAGCCTTGGAACAAGTTTCGCCAGAAGCTTCTGCTTCTAAACGCCACGAAAGCCACGCTTCACCAGCAACCTATGCAGGAAATAGTGGCCGATAGCGAGCTCAAAGCTTGGCTGGGCGCTATGGAGCTGGAGCCGCGGTTGATGAATTCAGGGGGTTTAGAATCTCATGTTAAACACATCTGATGTGTTTAACATGATATCGGAACATGTAGGGCGTTGGGCTTCAGAGTTTGGCACGGTGCTTCTCTGGTTCGGGAAAGGTGTGAGCTCTAGGGGACGTTTGAGTTTAATTCTCATGTAAGGTTCAATGATGGGGTGTGCTGTTTGCAAGCCCGTCTCTGACGTGCCGGGCTTCAAGGTTTTAGGAGCCAGTGGTTAGGGAGCTAGTAGGCAAGGGAGGCAGAGAGACAGAGAGAGCTAGAGCGAGCGAGAGAGTTTTTGGGAGGGTGTTGGAGAGGCATTGCGAGGAGGTGGACAAACTTGTCTTCATAGGCCCCAGAACAGTCGATGGATTCTGTCTATCGAGGCTGGCAAATTTGTCTTCATAGCTGATTTGGAGCCTGAATCGTTCCGGAGCGCAGGCCGGAGCAGACCCCGACCTATCTCAACAGACACCGAGGGCAAAGCACGTCAAGAAAGAAACACATACACACACGCGCGCATGCGCGGGGCGACCCTTATGTGGCCCTTTGACTCCCAATTCCGAGGCGCGGACAGGAATGACACCTAAAGCCCTTCGCCACTCCTTCACCCTATATAAACCGATTGCTCGGAGACAGCAGGACATCCGTGATGTCGGCGAAGCTTGGGACCTCTTACAGGACGAAAGGGCGTTTCATCTGGAGTTCCAGGCTGTCAGGTTGGAACACTTGGGGCTTCGCGGCTTAGTTCAGCTTCATGCACAGGAGCCACGACGCGCCCATACAGCAAACTCTGCAGGACAGCGCCCAAGACAAGAGTGGCTTCCTCACCGCAGAGCAATTGGTGCTCGGCGTTGCGAAGCTGCAAGGCTCCATTGAACACAACATGTGGCGCTCTATCTCCTGTCTCCCTGCCGGTCATGGAGAGAGGTGGTTTGAGGTGCTTTCACAAAGAACTGTGTAGGCATCAAAAATTGCAGGATCTAGAGTAACGTGGGACAAAAACACCACTTCGAGTCGGCAAACTGCAAGGCTGCAAGATGCTGCAATCGTGCTCGTGTTCTGGGAACCATAGGCCCCATAGGCGGCACACACTGACCGAGTTAGCCCATATCAAAAGGAAGCTCATGGGCCTCTTGCAACACATGGCTTCATTTACTATAGTAAAGGGATGTTCAGCCTACATTATTTTGCAGGCCTTCTCTTGCCCTGTCTGCGACTTGGAACACCCTCATTCCACTACACCTCAGTGTGCTACTGCACCGCAAATGTGCAGGTACGGCCAAAAGCCTCGACCTTCAGAAGCTCGGCTTTTTATGTAAAGAGTGCTTACAAGTTGCATGATTCAACCTGAACACTCTGGCAGCCCGTCTTCGTCCCCAACCCAGACAAAAAACCGGCAAAATCCTGAGATATCCTTAGAACCATGGAGCCTGGCAATCCAAAACCTCTGAGCGCACAGGGCGCATAGGCCCCGTACCCGCTAAACGAGTCACTGCTTGGCCCAGGAAAGTCATACGAGAGCAGCAACACATAATGAGGAAGGTGCGCAAGCTTCAGAAAGGACGGAGATGCGAAAGCTTGCCGTTTGGTTTTGATGTGTTTCCTCAAGAAAAGGATCAGGTGCAGGGCAGCTATTCTTGTGGACTCATCGTCTGGCTGAGTGTGAACAGGAATCCCAAGCTTCATCGCAGTTACTTGGGGCAGGGCTTCTTTGGCTGAGTTTCTTGAAAGTTTACGGGGCCAAGTACCCATCCATGCCAGGATCAAGGGTGCACGGGGATGTTGGTAGGGCCAATGCAAGGTCTGCAAGGTTTTGGTTTCCGTCCCCTGGGCTCTGTCGCTCGTTGAAGCGTGCGGCTCGGAGGTTCTGAAGGACTCGAACCTGTACTGTACTGTACTGTACTGTCCTGTACGCGCATCGTAGATCCATGTATATCCATGTCAATCCCCGCAGTGCCAGTAGCATGTTACGAGAATGGATCTGGATTCGGATTGTCGAAGAGCCTTGTGAAGCCCCGACGTCTCAAATCCACAGATTTGAGTTGGAGCCTTAGCATCCTTTGCGTAAGCCAGGATTCCGAGTTATTGCTGGGCAAGTTCTACCCTCAAGTCCGTTGGCAGGTGTGTGGCTCAGTGGGGTCTCAGGCTTGGAGCTGCAGATCCAAGCTTCAACCCTTCAAATGGGCTAAATGAAACTATGTTGCTACCCATGAACCGGGTACGATGAGCATGAGTTTGGCAAAGGCCATGCTTCTAGAGTGTCTCCTTGCCTCCACAGCTGATGGGCTCTACTCCTACGCTTTTTGCATGCGCGGTTATCAGTTCCAGCCTCGGCTCATGTCAGCGCCCCACAGGTCTGCACCCTGACAGCAGCGACGAGCATGTGAGCTTATGAGTCCAGGCCAAGGAGGTGGGGGGTTTTGGGGGGGCGAGTGTGAAATCGGAAATGTGATTTAGCATGCAAAGAAGGAACCAAATGGTGTGGTCGCCCTCCTCGGAGTGAGATGAACATCCAACCATGGATGGTGTGCCGTTGCATCTGACAAACTGTATGGTCCCTGAAGAGGTTGCACCCTGGGATAAGCGTCCCTTAATCGAGGGGACTGGCCCCAGGACACATGGGCTACCCGAACCTCGTTTGGGCATGTTCGGGCCATAGGCAGCAGTACAAACTCTTAAATCTATACGGTGATGCTTGCGGTCAGGCTTGGACATTTAAACGTCCTTCTAGAAGTGTGATGTGGTTTGGGTATAATGTTAAGCCGTTAAATGCGCGTGGTATTTGTTTAAAAATAATTGAGCAGGAAGTAGTAACCAGCAATAAGTCGCAAAGGCGGTTTCACAAAACTCTGAATTCATCTGCGAAACCAAGCTACGAAGATCCGCCGTGAAATTCAAAAAATGATGCAATGACAGTCAGGCGGGTGAGGAACATGATCGTTCGCGAGGTGGTTCTCCCAAACCCTGCGGTCTACCGCCTTCGAGGCCTTGAGCCAAGCGGCTCCAACGGGTACCCTTGCTCCACCGCTGAATCCCTTTCACCAAGATTCCACACCGGGCCCACCAAGCCGAGAGCCTGTCATCCCTTAGTTCATCGAGCACTCCCCGCACTTCCGCCACAATCCCATTTGTGACCATGGTTGTGGGTCCTGGGTCCCCATGCCACATCGCCCAGGTCACCAAGTGATCCAGCCATCACGATACCAGCCACGTAGCCAATGGACCAAGCCGAGGTGATTTCGGCCTGCTCCGAAGCTTGGGCGCGCGCCGAATCGCTGCCGAAGCGGCCATCGTGAATGCGCTCAGGTTAAGGCGTACGAAGCAGGGCGGAAGGAGACCCGTCGTACGATATCCGAAGCGGGTGTATGCCTCCTGCTCGAGACTGCCCGAAATAACAGATGCAGGTTGCATCAACTGCAAAAAAGCAGTCTCCCCGTCTTACAGGCTCTCCTGGAGCTGTGAGGCAGCTTCGACACCGAGTTGTGCTTGCTTAGAATGTGCTTAGACGCCAGATCCCATTAAATGCACGTCTTTGCACTGCACATGCCGACTGCGTGCCGATCCCTTCCCGAAGCTGCTCTTCGATGTCAAGCTTCCTCCGCTAACATGCAACTTCGAGACCCGACGAGTGATTGCAGTTAATCCTTGACGTTTCTCACAGAAATCCCGGTACTGCCACGCTTGCACAGGGTCTGCATATTCGAGATGTAACAACCTGAAGAGATTAAACCTTTTGAGATGCTTAAATGGAAGTATGCTACATCGCCAAGATGGTTCTATATCCTGAAACAGATCATAGGACCCAACCCTGAAAAAACGCAGGCCCGTAGTGCGTCTCTTCCTGTAAATATTTGTAAAGAATACGTTCTCTAACCACACAAATCAACATAGTATCAGAGGACGTCAGATTTGGCACGAACCTATTGAGGTCTGACAGTGGCTTATGAGCATAACATTTGTCAACCTAGCTAAGATGCTTAACGCAAGTACACCCCAAGCGGCCGACTGTACCCTACGGCAACTGTAAGCCGTTGTGGTTTGTTGTTGCAGCCTTTTCGTTACAGTTCTTTAACGCACTGCACAGCTTCGCTGAAAGGCAGCGCGGGCCGCCACCGCCGGAGCGAAATTGCTTTGTTTCCAAGGAGACCGCGGAAGACAAGGCATAGATTTCAGGGCTTCGACCAGGGAGAGTGTCAAAGAGTGAATGGTCGTCCAGTGAGTGAGTGGGTGAATGAGTGAGTGAGTGTGTGCGGGTGAGATTTGGACGGTGAGTGCTGAGATGTAGATGTGGATGACGAGATGATAGACGGGCCTCATGCACGTGTTCAGCACAGTTCTGGTAGCTGATCTCGAGATCTTCGCCTACCCTTACACAAGCCACCCAGATTCTAAGCACGGGGAAGGAGAGAAACCGCGGTCAACGGCAGCCGTCTGCACAGCGCACGAGCGGGTATAATTCGATGCACTCACTTCGACCTAAAAAGACGAGAGCATTTCCTTCCGCAGTTGGAGTGGGGACAGGGGCGCGTGGGGGTGTTGTTTCAAAGCTGGGCTTTGCTGTGGTTATGTTATTTAGAGAGCGTGCGAAGACTCAGTGCATAGTCTTGTAGTCTAATGCTTTGTTTCTTGTCAGATACGATGTGTTGGTGCGGTTGCCATACCAGTCAGCTAGTCGGCCAAGCATCTTCTCGCATACTCACATGCAGGCATTTGGAGCAATCATGCTTAAAGGCTTCGTCTGGGTCGAAGTGGTTTCACTCCCATGGCACCAGCGAGGAGCAAAGAACTGATCCCTGGAGTTCAGGACCGTAAACCCCAGCCCCTGTTGTCCAAGAAGCGAATTGTGGGCACCTGTCCCGTTCTTCGGAGGCTTCTGCGGGCACAGGGCTAAGTTGCAAAGTAGAGATAAGTAGAACATCTAAGGCTTCCAACGCTCTCAAGGTGGAGAGCTTCAAGAGCCGGAGTTCAGCTGCAAAACAAACTGTGGCAGAACGACCTGATTCCTAAGTTGCGCACATTGAGGGATATTGAGGGCAAAGCAGGTTCAGGGTGTTTGGTTGTCGCAGATTCTTATGACCGTGTTCGTCTGCTCTTCTACTCTGTTATGGTGGATGACGGCGGCAACAAGCGCTAAGCTTGAGGAAGCTGTAGATTTCTAGAGCTTGTGTTCGGAAGTGCATGATGCCAAAAATTCGTCGATGTCCGCAGGGTGGTACTTTCTTGGGCGAAGATGCGAAGACATGACTGACCGCACAAGACGTGAAGACGCGAAGGAAGACGTGAGTTTCCGGAGATCCAGGCTTCCAAAAGTTCAGACGCTGCTAATACTTGCAGTCATAGACCGGCGCTTAGACTCAGCATCTCAAACACTCCGCTATAATATTACACACCTCCTGTGTGGTCCCTGGGCCCAGACAGCCTCGACACCTGAAGCAGAGTGGCCAACCCTTGAAGACAGGCCTTGGGTTCCGGGGGTTTCTGGCTGTGGCTTTATTGGGCAGCGGCGCAACTTGGAAGATTCAGGCATCAGGACAAATGAGCACGTTCTCGCCGATTTTGAGACAGCAATAAATTTGTGCAGACATCGCCACGCCCCCAAGGGGTGCCGGCCAGGTGCAACAGTTCCGAAGAAAAGAAGGGAGCCTTTTCGGAAAAGATGTGCAGGCTGTACAAGACACTCCGTAAGCCATAAGCTGGCCCCGCCTCTTTCAACCTCCAACTAGGCACATCACAGATTGTAAGGGTCTCATCGGCCAACGGTTCAGCACTTGTGTTGGGGTGCTCAGGTGAAACCCACATGAGCGGAGTGCATTTGCGATGTGACATGCCTACTATACACGCAAGTTTAGAATCAAGTTGAAACAGGGCCCGCTTGTTGTTAGACGGACCTTTGAAGGGAAACCTGTTCGTCAAGCTGCGTCATTGGACTTTCCATGCTGAGGGGTTTGCTCCTATTTGGGTGAAATACAATGATGGCTCTGGAGGAAGACAAGCAAGGGAGCTTCGGAAAGAGTCTACAGAATGCGTCTGGAGGCTCTCTTCTGAAGCCTTATTTCTGGCGAATCCCTTGCTGATCCCTGCCTGCCATCATAGCTGCTTACCTTTCATAATGCCCTGTGCCCGGCCGGACATTCTGAACGGGGGCAACTTAAATCTCAACTAGGAGAGGATGGGGAGGGCACGACAACCACGGTACTATTTGGAAGCCCAAGACCGAAGCACCTAAATGCCCCAAGTTCGAAACAATCCAATGAAATCCCGAAATGACCTGCGGCTTTCTGCCATGTCCTCAGTCCACCCTATTCCCTTCAGCTTCAACAAAACCAAAAAAGACTCAGATGTCCAGCATGCCATAACAATGCTGAGCAGAACAGCAAAAACAAATCTTGCTGCGAGCTAAGGACAGGCTTGGCACCGCCGGACTTGAACACTTGCTTCCGGACATGCCCCGGCGCTTAGAATTTGTTGGCTCGTACGGGTTTGACTTGTCGCATGCAATTCTGACTTTGGATGCAGGGTTCAGGTTTCTAAGGGATGGTTGTGTCTGTTTGTGCGCGCATGTCTTTGCAAATTGCGGCGGTGTTATAGTTGAAGACTAGGCCAATAAGGCTCTTTCCAACTTGAAAGATTTGGGGCTTAGATCTGGGGGCATTGTGGTTGACGCCTTAAACTCCAGAATCCGGAAGCCCCGGCTTTCAAGAAAGAAATGTCATGTGCAGAGGGTTCCCTGGACTGTGAGAAGTATTACAGACTGCGTGCTAGCTCCAGAAAAGCCTGATGAAAATCCCTCAGCGTCTGGTCTCTTAACTTATCTGGCTAATGTACGGTAGGGATTTCTGAAGATGAATGGGCATGGTGTTGCCCTTTCTTTTGTATCGCTACCTGCTGTTCTGCGACTTTCAAAGAATTGTGTGGGGCACCCCTATTGAATCGGGTTACACGCAAGTATGCGAAGTTCGTTCCCGGAGGATCTTGAGAGGTGAGAAAACACCAAAACCAAAGAAGAAGGCCTGGGAACCTCAGACTCTCCAGCCTCAAGGGTTGGCCAGATTCCAGAATTTTCTGGAGCTCGGCGCTTGCTATAAATTCCTTCAAAACTTTGCTTTCGTAAACCCTAAGCCCTAACCCACGAGCTGCCCTAATGCAGTTTGTGGGGGAGGGGGGGGGGGGGGGGGGGGGGGGGTGGGGCTATAGATACTAAAGCCAGCACAACGTCCAGAGTTATTTCCGAGTTCACTTCACAGTTTCAAAGTCAAGAAGTTCGAAGTTCGAGGCTACGCCCATCACAACGCAGAGCCCCGCGAGCAGTTCTTCACCACCGAGGTTGCCGACAGCTTTATGTACATGATTAGACGCAAATCGCACCCATTGTCTGCAGGCGGCGATGATGGCAGCGCCTGTGGAAGGTGCCCTAGAGGCTCTTCAGACACTAAGGCCCGAAAGGGTTCAAGCTTGCTGTTTGTTCTCCTTCCTGGACATGGGATGCAGGGTTTAAGATGCTTAGAAAGACCTTTGCAAGCCAGGATGGCACGGTGTCTTTGATTGATTCTCTAGTTTCTTTACGCTCTATGCACGCCATGCCAGTCGATGATCTGCGGGATGTAACACTCACTGTGTAAGCTTGGTAACAGTTCAGCTTTTGGGGAAGGGGGAAGGGGGGAAGGACGGAAGGGGTTCAAGTCGGCGTGCTTCATTGCTCGTGTTAGAATGCTGACTGGCTGGCACTGACTGGGTTGTTTTGTTGTGTCAGAATGCCTGCCGACGAGCGCACTGCACTGAATGTTGGTTAGGGGTCGCGACATGTATTTTCCGACCTTTTTGTCAAGAGATGGGGCGCCGCGCATCTTGCTGCACATGCTCATTGTCAATTGGCGATGTTTGCGGGCTCTACATCTTCCTACATACGAACTGTCAAATAGCCACTAGAGAGGTGTGACATCGCTTGTATTTGTAGGTCTTTAGGATGTTGTCGGTTCATGGCGCCTCTTTGCGTGGGCCTGGCCTTATGGCTCCTAGCTTGATTGCACGTGCCGATTCTACAGGTTCTGCGTTGTTTTCTCATCGAGTCTATCACGGTTAGCTGCTATCATTGGGATGAGGTCCCGGCAAGTTTGCTGCAAGCCCTATGCCCTGTGCCTCCTTCAGAGCGAACACTTCGAAGCCATTCTGTACGAGGGTGGAAGCATAGGGGAAGGCTCAAGGACCCATAATAACATTGAAGTCGCGGCACCCACGACCGGAAAGCGCAACGATTTTCAGCTTAAGGCTCAAGCGTCGAACTCTTTTCCAGAAGACCCTGCGTCGAACCCCCCCAAAAGACCCGCACCTGCCATGTCCTGTATGTCCTCCACTCGTGCGCTCCTGCTTGCCGCAGTGTTCGGCTTGGCCCAGGCCATGCCAAACACCACGGGCAAGATCTGCCAGTGGGGCTGCTACGACGAGGAGGATGAGGCTTGCCACGCGGGCCTCACGAACATGCAGTGCGCGGAGATCTACGGCCATGTCGAGTGGATCCAGGTGTGCGACTGTGTCGATGAGGCGACCGGCCTTCGCGACAACGTCACGGTGGCCGCTCCGAGGTTGGAGACGGCCAACATCTATTTCTCCGTGCCGGCCTTCGTCGTCCTCTTCCGCGAGAGCTTGGAGGTGGTCATCGTTCTTGCGATCATCATGCAGTTCCTGACCAAGATGAAGAATGATGGGCTTCTCGAGCAGAAGCTGTTCTACAAGTTCCGGCGGGAGGTCTACGTGGGCGCAAGCCTTGGCTTCGCCGTCTGCTTGCTTTTTGGAGTGGGCTTCTTGGCCCTCGCCTCCTTGACCTACCAGCTCTTCGAGGGCGACAATGAGCGCATCTTCCAGTTCTGCATGATGAGCCTCACCTGCATTGTTCTGACCTTCCTTGCTGTGAACTTCTATAAGATGATCTACACGAAGGAGGCGCATGAGCGAAAGATGAAGAAGCAGATGGAGGAGACGCTCGAGGCGTCCCGCGCCGCGGAGTCCGGAGACGAGGTGGGCTTTGGCCGGAAGCACGCCTTCTTCGTCCTGGCCTTCACGACCGGGCTGCGGGAAGGCCTCGAGTCCATCGTCTTCCTGGTGGGCGTCATCTCGGATGTCAAGGATCTCAGCTCCCTGCCGCTGCCCATCATCACTGCACTCGTCCTGGCCCGCATCGTTGGCTGCATCTTTTTCCAGGGAACCAAGGGCCTGAAGGTCGACTGGTTCATGCGCATCTCCGCCGTGCTGCTCATGAGCATCGCAGCCGGTTTCTTTTCCTCTTCCATGCACCAGCTTCAGGAACTGGATGTGTTTGGCGTCTGGAGCCCGCGAAGCGAGAGGCCCTGGCAGAACGTGAACGTTTGGGACGCCACCGACTGCTGCAACGACAAGACCAACCGCTTCTTTGTCCTCATGCGGGCCATCTTCGGCTGGCAGGACCAGGCCACTCCTATTGAGATCTTCGCCTACATCTTCTACTGGATTCTGGCAACCCTGCTCGTCTCCCTGATGATCTGGCGGGCCAAGAAGCAGCTCGCAAAGATGCTTGAGAAGTGGCGCGTGCTGGATGAGGAGGAGGCAGCCAAGGAGGCCCTTAAAGAGGCGAAGGAGGAGGCTACAGGGGAGGCTACGGAGAAAGACGGCGCTGCTGCCATCTGAAGCTCAACTTGCTTCACCCACACGGCGGCACTTGAGCTTCAAGCCTGGGGGCTTTTGGGGGGTAATTGGGGTTTAGGGTTTACTTTCAGCCGCGCTTGGCCTGACAAAAAGGCGAGGTTTTCCCAAGAGGAGCCTCCAGGCTTGTTAGGTTTTTTTTCCGGTGCGTTCATTTTCCACGCCAGTCTGGATCACCAGACTGGCGCCGCACTATTGCTGGCCGATTCTGGACGCCCTTGTCTGAGGGTAGCAAAGGAGCTGCCCTAGGCCCGTTCATCCTTTTCACGGGCATCTCTTCGTCGCGTGGCCCTCCAGGGGCTTCCTTATGCTCGCCACGAGCACTGAAGCGCTGCAGGGGTTGAGTCCTTGGAGGAGTCTTGAGTCCTTGGAGGGCCTCGTGCTTTGTGCGTGCATTGCGGGAAATCTCGTTCCAAGGGGCTCCGAAGTTGTAAAGGGTACCTCGGGCAGGGCTGCCGGGCAGATCTAGATTCAACTCAAAATGGGATTGACCCCCGCATCCCTTAAGGACTAAACCCTACTACACAGCCAAGACATGTCAGCTGCCATTGGCCCCCCTGCACCGTTGCCCATCATGGCCTCCGGTCGACAGCGGACCATGGACACCGTTTTTGGTGTAAATAGGGATTTGAATTAGGGTACGTCTTGGATGTTTGCTGCGTGGTTCTAGAAGCGTCTGCCGTCGACCGTTTTGTGCCACCGTCGCCCCGTTCCAATGCACCTCGTTTATCAAGGACCCTTGAAGCGTTAGGAAGGACAGAAAGAACCCTAAACCCTAAACCCTCCATGAGCCTTCCAGTGCAACCCCCCAAGCCCCAGAAGGTCAGACTCCGGGGGTCCTCGTCGTGACGCCCCCCACTTCTTTGGCCGTGGACTTTCGCCAATTCGGCGAAGATCCGGCAAGGAACCCTAAGCCCTAAACGCAACCCGAACCCTAACCCCCCAAAAAGTAACAGAGTAGGGCGGTAGGAGGTGTTCACCCAGACCTCTGGTGGGAGATATCGATTTGTAATTGGTGTGAGCACCTCCGGCCGTGCATCCGAGGAAGCCTCTTTCGTTCGTTGTTTTTGTATACGGTCTTTAGGGTGTGTTTTTATTACATTGTAAGGGTTTCATAGCCAGGGTTGTGCTCTTAGGGGTTCTACTTCTCGGATGTGCTTTGTGAGTTGTACATGTCCAGGGCGCGCTGCATTGATGTTGTTTTCCTGCGGTCGTCCTTGATGACCAGCCCACTCGAAGAGAGAGAAAAAAAAAAAAAGCCCTGCAGATGAAGTTTAAGTCCGCAAGTCCACACTCCCCGCAGACAGGTCGTACGAAAGTGGTTGCTCTCTTGGTATGCTTGGGAGACTGTAACGGGTGGCTTCGACTTCCTCATGCGGTACGACCCTGCTACGACATGCCCCATCCGGCTGACAGGTCTGTAGGCTTTGCGCTGCACGCGCTGAGCTCTCGGCCACCCAGCTCGCAGAGCGCCGGGAATCCTAGATATCGTAAACTCAACGGCGACACTCTGACACGTTTCATGCCAAGGCTGCAACAGCGCCCTACATCCTGACTGTCACGTTGTGTTGCAGCTTGCTGTGACGGTTCAGAGAGAAGGGTACTTTCACAGGCTGCTGAGTCACCACTTCACGCTTGCAGCGTTTTTTTGTTTCGCATCGAGCAGCATGCTGTTATTGAAGCCAGCCACGCCTGCATGTGGTTAGGAGCTTCGGCGCATGAGTGCGAAGATTTAGAGGTATTGAGCAGCATGGTGGTCCCGGCTTTCCTTCAGAGACTGCTAGTTTTACCAGGGCCGCCCGCTGAGGGACTTTGTTTTGGGTTGAAGCTGTGGTTACTTGGCTAGAAGAGGCCACCCATCGATTTCTGCACCGATGTTTTCCTGGACTGGTCTGCGGCTGAGGATGTTGATTTTGGTGGTCGATGTGACACAATGTCTTACAGTATGGGGTTTTTACCACCCTTGTTCTTGGGGTCCTTACACCCGCAGTGCTGTCGGTTTCAAGACTTGAAGGGCTCATCACTCACGTTCTGGTCTATTGGCTCGGGTTGAGGGCAGTTGCGAAATCCTCTGCTGAAAGCGCCGAGTTCAGAGGACGCCATCTTCCCGGAAGTGCATGGACGTGAGCCCTCGTTGAATCAAGAAAAATGGAATGGTCTGCCAAACTTAGGGCTGCACTTCTCCTTGACCCAGCCACATTCTGAGCCTAACCACCCCAAGCCATCATGCATTGGAAAGTAACGGTAACCGTCACACTACCCGATCAGACCGAACCGAGCCTTAAATCCGCTACATCGTGAACCAAACTTGCACGCTCCAAGATCACCAGCCTCCATCTTGCACAGCCACACGGGGCCCCAAAGGGCGTCGGGGAGCCCAGCAAAGGCTTCCGTTCAGGCCCGAGGTGGGCGTGCACCTCTTGCGGGCTGAAGATGTGGTGGAGACCCGGGCAGAAGGTTCCGGATTCCTGTTGCGACTTCGCGTCTGGGCTTTCTCCGTGCCCCCCCCCCCCCCCCAATTTCATAAAACTGGTGGTGGACTCCTAAACACTGGCAAAACCGTTAAGCCTCTGGTCTCTTGCCATGGGCAAAAGTGTGTTTTCTGCTCTAGCTGCACAAGAACATCATGACGCTGCTTGATCCACGCGTTCCCTCACGACTTTTGCAGGCTGTGGCAAGAAGCATTGGTGCCTGGGGACTGCTGGATGACCAGCATGGTGGCCCAGCACTGTCCTGTGACCTTCTCGGAATTCTTTGGCAGCTGGGACGTAGGGCACGGGACTGCGGTGCTGGCAGGGTGCGCACGCAGCTCCTTTCTAGGGAGGCTGCAGCGTTTTCATCGCAGTTTCCTGTAGCAGTCACCAGCGATGAGTTAGGGTTTTTCGACAAGGAGGAGAACAAGTCAGGGGATGCTTTTGCTACAACGACATGATTGCACTCCGTTTTGACATTGAGAACAAGCAAACTTAAGCAAGTCTGTGGCCATGTTTGTTCGTCTGTGTCTGTGTCTGTGTCTCTGTCTGTGTCTGTGTCTGAGTCTGTGTCTGTGTCTGTGTGTGTGTGTGTGTGGCTGTCTGTGTGGCTGTCTGTGTGGCTGTCTGTGTTGTGGTGGGGTGTGGTGTTGTGCTTCGTTTTTCTTTTAATACCGACAAGGGAGGTAGGACAGGAAAACGAAGGGTTAACAAAGAAGCAAATGGAAGAAATACACCCCAAACCCTGGAAGCCGGAATGCTCGAATCCTAACACTTGGACAGTGGGTGCAGGCAGGCTTTCCTGCCCAGCCAAACGGCAATGAAATTCAGCGAGCACCTGCCCAAGCCCTCAGCCACACGGTGCACCTGCAGCAAACCTCAATCCCCCGAAGCCAGAAACACGGACTTGTCAGGTTGCCGCACGTGCTGGATGCTGTGTCCAAGGGCGTGCCTGCGGCTCTCTTCGACCTCGGGGGTGGGAAGCCCAATCGGTATGGTGCTGATTGACCTGAAAAAACGATTCTTTTGCAAAGGCTCTTTCAACCCATGTCGACAAAGGTGCTTGTTAGAGCTCGGGGCGGCGATTTCGGATTTTCGGGTTTTGGGCGCGGACGTACAAGTTCTCGCTGTACAAGTATCGAGGAGGCTAAGCATCTCCAAACCAGTCAGGGGATCAGGAGTTAGGCTTCCTGCAGAACCCAGATGCAGGAAGGGGGCACATGAGCAGCCAGTCTCTCAAGGAAGGTTGAAGTTCGGCCTTAAAAACTAAACTAGTAACTAAAACGGATTGAGGTAACGACGGCGCCGGCTTGTTAGGTACTTTCGCCCAGGAACAGGCCACGAATTGATCCAGGATGGTCTCAGCCGAAGTGCTAAGTCAAAGAGGCTTCCTCAACGGAGAGGTCTACCCGGGACCGATCTGCCTATAGTCGAAACCTTGACCAAAAAATGAGCTCACTCCGAACTCCTCAAGCATAAGTGCTCTTGCCAAAGCTGCGCGCAAGGACAGTATACCTGGACGAAGACTGGGGATGCCAGCAGCCTCAGATGTTCACACCCAAAGCACTGCCAGAAAATACCTTCCAAAAGTCTTCCACGAAGTTGAGGGGATTTGTGGGGCTTGGGGTTCTGAGTTCTGTTAGCAACCAGTGCGTGCCGTGCTGCCGGGCTAGCTCGTTCGGAAATGGTCGGGTGAGCAAGGTACGCATGATAAAATCGGAGTCTCATCGCATCGCATGATAGAGCAGGACTGGGTAGTGGCATGAATGGATCGGCTTGGGTCTCGTGATCCTGTCCGCGTCTCATGCTAATCCGACAAAACCGAACTACTCTGCAGGTCACCCTGGATAGAGTGAGACCTCTGGCTACAAACTCTGAAGCCAACCCAGTTTGCCTGATCCAAAGCCCCGGCAAAGCTGAAATTTTAATCTGGGTCAACACAGCAGATCCCTTGCTAGTTCCATTCCTTCAACATACGAATCACAAACAGTCTCTGGAGTCGGACATATATACACTGATTATTGAAGTATCCCTGCTTGAGCTTATAGGCTTAGGCTGTCACTGCACCTGAGGGTTACGGGCTAAACGATGGTTGGGTCGCCAATGCCGAGGCTTTGCCTCCTGGGGCTGTGCGAATTACGAGCTGGCCTGAAGTCGTGGCCTTTCGCTTAGCAGGCTTAGCACCAGTTTAGGAGGCGAGATCAGGCGAGTTAAGATACGCATAACAGACGACGAAGCCGTCCCCACGTGGGTGAAGCTTTTTGAGCATGGGCTGTCTGTGCTCATGACGAACTACCCTACAGAGAGGGATTTTCATTGGCTGTGACAGGTGTCGTTTCGTTGATTTGTATGGGGGTGGGCTTGTATGTTGACGCTAGTAGCTTTGTGGGAATATCATGATGGCAGAATAGGTGTTCATCCCATTCTCCATCTCTATTGTTTTTGTATTTTGTTCTCTCTCCCTCTCTCTGTCTCTCTCTCTCCCTCCCTCCCTCCCTCCCTCCCTCGCTCCCTCTCTGCTTCAGCAGCAGCCACACACCGGCTCCTCCACTCGTGGCCCTGGCTTTGCCTGTGCCTTCAAGTTCTGTTTATTGGGCCCCACCCCCCCCCAACCTGAGGTCCCAGGCACATGTCAGCAGCGACAATTTCGCAGCACGCAGAGGCAGAGCATCTAATACTGCACACAGCATCTCGTCACAGCCTGTCGGCTCATGCCTAGGTGCTGCAACCCTGATCCTGAAAGATCTCAGGGACAATGCCGAGAAAACCTTGTCATGAAATTGGAATTGTTTCGCTTCCTCTGAGAGCCATTCACCCTAGGCCGACACAATAGAAGCCCGTGGCCGGATAGGGGCACTAGGCGTCCACCAGCTTTGGTGTCAGAGCAAATCACGTGGCGCAGGGGCGTCTGCAACAGAATGTCAGGACAATCTGAGGTGTCGGTTTTGACAAAGGATGGGCAAACAGTGTTGGTACTTGTACACTTGTGCTGCCGCGCCGGACAAGTATAGTGCCTGTAGGGCAGGAAGGCTAGGGCATGGGAGGACAGCCATAAAGAGTTGACTCAAACTTCCAAAAAGCCCTTCGCTCTTTGTCTTGCTGAAGGCCTGGGCCCAGCAGCTTCCTGTCACAGCCCCAGAATAAGCTTGAGGCTAAGGCACGTGTGAGGAGCTTATGCTATCAATTCTGAGGATTCGGGTTTTGGTGGGGGTCCGGAATTTGGGGAGGGTTGGTGCCCAGCCCCAGAGGCGTTTGTGGAGTGGCACATGGTTGGTTTTTTCACAAAGGATGGCGGATGCCTTGTGAAGAAGGGCAGTCCGACAAGCAAATTGCCGGCATTCTGCTGGAGAGCCGCCCACTGATGCGGATGATGGGGCTGAACAAACTGACAAGTATCGCCAAGGGTGTGGAAGGTGTGACAGGGAGAGAAGCATGAACTGGACCACACGGTAAGACCCCAGAATTAGTTCCTGTCACGTAGAAAGACTCATGATGGTACGGTTTCTAAGTCAAGATGGTACGGCTGACTCGCGAGGTTAGTTCACCACACGGTAATACCAGAGAGTTAGTGGCTTGGAAACAGATGAACGGAGTCAATCCCAAGCCTTATTGATGACCGCGCCGTGAACTCCTTTAAAAGCCCAACAAAAGTAGTATTAAATTAGGGCGTGCTTCGTATTCACTTCATTACCCCTAATTTTATTACTAATTTTGGGCGAATTCGGCAATCACGCCCAGACACTTCAGAAAACGAAGTAGCCGAGTCAGACTCTTTGTCTCTGTCGGGCTTAGGATTAGGTCGGAACACTCGGCCATTGCTAGTGCCTGATGTTCTCTGTGGTGGGTAAAAGAGGCTTTGGAGCGGACGGCAACGCAGGACAGTTTTCTGATTCAGGCGGCCCCAACTCGCAAGCCCGACATTATCCCCTGACATCCCTGACCAACTGAACACTTCAACCCCAAAGGTAGAGTAGAGCTGCAAGGCGCCACCTGCTGCGCATGCAGGCCACGCATTCACACTGACTTGGATTTCAGACAAAGCTTGCAGAGGTTGTTGAGCTATTCATGGTTCGAGGCCGTGGCTGATGGAATTGAGGAGGCTGTGGAGGTTTAGGGTGTTCTGGTTTTGTAGGGTGCACGTGCCGACATGCTTACAAGTGACGCTTTCCTCTCTTCCGGGATGGACTCCTGCAAAAAGCCTGGAAAAGCAGGTTCCATTTACTGAGCTTTCGGATTGTGAACTTCGAGTTTGGGGGGGCTGGAACTGGGATTTCCAACGGGCCAGCAATACGGCTCGGCCTCAGGGTTTTCAGGCTGCAGCCAAGATTTTAAGTGCGTTTCACACCTCGATGAATCCCAATTAAGTCGACATGCGATCGGGCTCCTGCTCTTGAAATCTCTTTCCGCTGTGCCAGCTATGATCTACCTTCCAAAACGGGCATAGTTTCGAAGCTATTCATACCGCCTGGAGCGGCACTGTGCCTGACAGAGGCCTCCCCAATACATCCGGGCCGGCCGCCTTCGTACCGGAGGCAGAGAGATTTTGATTTCGCGCTTAGGGACCACAATCTTTTGCAGCGGCTTGCGGTGGGAATTTGAAGTTGTACAGTTGAGCATTGAAGAGGGGCATGCGTGAAGATGACTGGGCAAGTCCTGCATGGTGACAGGACCACCTCCATGCCCATTTACAACTCAAACTAGGAGAAGATCTACTGAATCCTTGCTCCCAGGTCACAGCCTGCGTTGTTCCCGCGACAGCTCCTCCCCCTCAGGTGCTGTCACTAGGGTTGCAGGCTTCAAGTTTGGGATAGCTTGCATTCGTTGACTTCTGGCATGGGCTCTCAAGACCTGCAGCCAGGAAGTTACAAAGAAATCTGTGGCATTGAAAACTTCACCACCCGGACCTCGATGATTCCCAAGGTGCCTAACCCTAAACCCTAAAGGCTCCAACACAGCAACTGGCAGGCTGGGCAGGAGACGGCGGTCCAAGCAGCAGGAGGCCACCGGCTTGTTGCCTTCTGCACTGGGTTCCGAGTCTTGTTAGCTTGTAGTGGGGGCCTTCAGTATTATCTTCAATATTATCGATACAATACAATAGTTTGTTGTATTACATGTTATATGTTATATTATAAAAGCCTTGATGGCCTTGATGGCCTTGATGGCCTTAAGCCAGATTGACCCGCTCAACAGCCCTTTGGCCAGGCGAAGGCCTTGAAAGATCTTTGAAGCAGGAACATAGCGAAGCCCCATGCGCGCAAAACCTAAAAAGTAGAATCGTGCAGAGCAGAGATCACATCTGTACCAAAGGTTCTGAGGCTCAAGCATTCGGTTTGGCATGTTGGGGTTGAGACTCATCTTGGTCCTACATCCTGAGCCGTGAGACCTTGACCCCAGATCTCTCCAGGCCCAATGCATTGTAAAGTAGAAAGACAAAGAAGCCCCCCCTGAAGGCCCGAAGGCCCGAAGGCCCCCCCCCCGAAGGCCCTCGCTCCGCATAAAGCCCATCCCGAGGCTCCCTGTCTGCTGCTTTGCCACTTGGCTGGTCTCGTCTTGGAACTGAGGTCAAGACATGGTAGACACGGTCTGAGTACAGGTAAGGGGCTGATGGGTGTTTGAGGGTGTCAGGCAGCCTGGTTTCAAGATCATTCGTTCGCGCTGGTGTTCACCTTTTTCATTCCTGCCTGCCTGAATATCCTCATGATGTCAAGTACTAGAAACCCTAAACAGGTCATCTTAAGTTCAGGTGCTTTGGACGGGGGATCCTTCAAGAGCCCATGCATTGTGGGTTCAAGGCTCCAGGCTTCAAAGGGTGGACTTGTCGAATTCAATCCGCATGTCGTTCCCCACAGCCGAAGTGATTATCCGGAAGTCGGAAGGCTTGAAGCTCCAAACCCTGAAGCGCGAAGGGCCCTAAAGCCTGGAACCAAACCCCCGGTGGAGCCTTGAGAGCTCCCTTGCAAAGGCAAGCTGTGGCACCACCGATGCCCCCAGATGTGCCGACCGCCCTGCCCTTTGATGTGTCTGGGGATTCTGCTGAAAGGTGATGTTAGGCTGTGCTCCTTCTTGGATTCAATACTTCGGAGGGGTTCTGAGGCCTGTGCCTCGGGTTTGAGATCGGGCTTGGGTTCCCTAACGGTCCTCGCATCCTTACCCCTTGCAGCTGAGCCCGGAGTGGTTCGGTTCGGGTAGTTGCGCTGGCTGGCAAAATCTATTATGCCACTGCTGCTTCCAGCTTGAAGCGCTGGCATTGCCAGTCCACATGAAGAGGCATTACTTGCTTTACTACCGTCCGCTGCAGCGGCCTAGCATAGGGATGATGCAAGTGACATGCAAAACTGTTGTTTCGTGCATCTCGGCATGCAGCGCCATGGAAGTGTCCTTTGCTGCGGTGCCTGAGGCACAAGTCGGACTATTGTGCAACACACGTTGACGAAGTTGAACTGCAAATGCACACATGACGGTACTCTGTCTCTTTCGGTGCTGGTTTCCTGCTGTCGGCATGCGCTCCTAGATATTGACTGTACAAGGAAGGGTGGCATCCAAGTGCTTTAACGGAAGCAGAGTGTCAGGGTTAGGATATGGGCTTGCATGAAGCCTTGCAATGCTGTTGTCAGCATGCGCAGACCCTGCAGGAAGAACCGGCCAGTGCCAATGAGGAAACGGGACCAGGCACTCAGACGTGCAGAGTTTGTTGACATTCAAACAGACCACGTGCTGTGCGGTTCCTGCGCCATTTGTACGCCTGGAATGCCGGCGTTGTGAACTAGACGTTCGCTTACATCTCCTAGCATGCTTGCGGTGACAGAACAGCAATATCGGCGGGACATGCAAAAGCACCCAGCAACCTGACTACAGACGTACAGATGCGGAAGCTGTTGCAGACCGGCAGGCTACTACCAACAAGTGGCAGAGTGCTTGCACCTCATCGAAGACGATGCAAATGCTGCTCAGAACTGGGCACAGGCGGATACACGTTGCTGCATCGTCGATCATGATTGCAACTATAGCCAAAACTCAGGTTCTAATTGCGCTGAACAATTTGCATGTCCCCCGGGCAAAACGCTGTAACTGGAACCAGGCACCCCCTAACAGGACCCCGCTAACAGCAACCCGTCGGCCACAATTGAAGCCAGGCCTAAACCCTCAGTGTGCCTCGCCTGGCTTGTCCGAGTGTGAGCGATTAAACCCCAAACCCTACAGAAAAGCATCGCCCCCTGGCCCCAAACTCTCTGAGATCCGCTCTCAGCACAAGCCTGCTCGAGACAACGGGGCCTCAGAGGGGGAGAGCCTAGTTGACCCGGTCTCAGCCGGCTTAAGTATAGGTTAGGAGGTACCTACCCAACAGCCCTTTTCCGCCTCGCTCAAGGCCAGCTCATCCCCACTTCCATTGACGGTTGAGGGTGAAAGTTAGCACATCTGTCGTTAAGGGCCCGAGGCCAGGATTGCCGCTACTGCGAGTTCGAAAAACACAGGCGTGTGTTGTGATACTCTCTCTTGGCCCAGCTCTGCCTCAAAGCCAGCCTGAGAAGGCCAACGACACGGACGTTGTCAAGCACATCCAGTCGGTTGCATGCTTGAAGTGTGCTGCATGCAGTTCTGTCAGCTTTGGGG
This sequence comes from Symbiodinium natans, assembly GCA_905221605.1. NCBI lineage: Eukaryota > Dinophyceae > Suessiales > Symbiodiniaceae > Symbiodinium > Symbiodinium natans. The sequence goes on from CAJNDS010002512.1 coordinate 1,155,005, forward strand.
CCCTTCCACGTTTTGTGGAGCAAGTGTGTGCACATCGCTGCCCAAAGCCTTCCTCATCTTCCTACTCGGGATTCGTTCGTTCTTGCCTGAGGCAACCAAGGCAGGTAGACTCCGTGCAAATGATTGCACATGTTGCACTGGCAGACGCAGAAGCGAAGCATGCATTGTGCCTTAGCTTTAAACAAGGCTAGCCATACATCCATGATGAAGCCGCCAACGAAATGCATCCCGACCCATATTCTTAGCCTGAAGCCTTAAAGCCAGCCTAAATGCCCCAGGTTTTTGAGGCGGCCGCATTTCCAGACCCATCGTTGCGCGCCATTATGGTTGAACGAGGGATCGAGGCGAATCGGGTCTTCTAGGTTCTGGAAATTTGTTAGTTAGATGCTCTCCAGGGCTTCTGGGATGGTGATCGCTTTCAGGGTTCAGGTCATAGCTTTACGCAAAGATCTTTCATAGTTTCGTCTCATCGTATTCTGGGATCGCGCAGGCTCGAAATAGAGGGAATGTACCCTAATTCATGACAATTTCTGAATGAACACCCAACTCCTCTAACTCCGCCGAAGCGGAACCCGAAGCCCCTAGTGTGAGGCAAGCAGCCAATGAAGATCCCACACAGGTCCGACTGCAAATCTTTACACACCGACTTGACCTAGGAGGAGATCATTCATCCAAGAGTAGTCCCCCATTAAAGCCCCTTGCGCAGATGCAGCAGAAGCTCCTCAAAGAGAAGCGCGTGAGAAAAAGCGAATCTTGGCTTCCTTAGGATTGTGGCTTCGGCTTTTCACGGTTTGGGCAAGAAAGCGAGGAGCAGAAGTGCAGCTCAAGTTGCAAAGACCATGTTGTACGCAGCGCACGTACGCACGTAGGGACTATGTATATTGCACATGCGAGAAGATGGGCGAGAGCGACAGAGGGAGAGACCAAGAGAACAAAAGAGGTAGAGCGCCAGCGTGAGAGTGAGAGTGGCAGAGCGAGAAAACAGGACAAGAAAAGGAGAGAGAGGGAGATGTGATTGTAGTGTCAGCCACTAGTAGACAAAGCGAGTGTGTGTGTGTGTGTGTGTCGATATATGCATATACAATATAAATATATAACATAGATATACTAGCATCACGCCCCACCCCTTTCGCTTCGAATGATACATGTACCCTCACCCCCCGGCTGCAGTTTTGGGTTCCGGGTGTCGACTTTGTAGATTTGGGCTTGCAGCTTGGTGTGGGCACAGGATTTCGTGCTTCAGGTTTCCCTCCCCCGTGTGGTGGGTGGGGTGTGTTTGGGACGGTTTGGGTTTCTAGGGTCTGAGTTGTCGGAGGGGTCTTCCCGGCCGGACCCTCTAGGCCGAGAACGCACAGCACACGAACACACATTGATTGATTTTCTGGTCGTCTTTTTCTGTATCTACATCTGACCCGCCAGAATGAAACGTGGCACTATGCACAATATTTTTCCAGATGCTCTCTCCAAAAGGGCAGGACCGGAAGCAGCCTCTGGGCGCGAAGCCAGAGCAACCAAAGCGTTTGTACATGTAAATGTCACCGCGTAATTAAGCGGCTGGAGATGGTGGGAGGGGCGCCAGGGACGGGAAGACGGGCAGTTCTGGAAACAGAAGCGGCGGAAGTGCAGCAGTTCAGGGAGCCTCCGCCGACGAAGCTTCATGTGGCCTTGCAGCCTGAAAATCCACAAGCTGCCAGTCTGAAGAATACCGAACGCAACTCAGGAAAAGCTGGTACGCGCCGCCAGCAAGGCTTTGGAGATGGCAAGGGCGGACTCAGGCTTTCTGCATGCAGCCTTTCGGGGGGTACGTGGATTCTTTGATACTACTGTAAGCTGGCGTATGAGGGGCAGGACAGTTCAGTGACTCAAGGGCCCAGTCCGGGGCGGGGTTGTTGATCTGGATGCTTGTGGCACCGACACGTTTTGTACGGCGCATCGAATGAAACACTTACGCTGTGCAGCACGGACACCAAGGTGCCATGGTCTCACACGACACCGCAGGGGTACGAATCCTAATCTCGGAAGAATGGACAGGATCGTCGCTAAATGCCCCAATAAACCCGCAAATCCGAGACCCGATTCGGTCACATGCAGGGTACGGGACGGCGCAAGCACTGGCAGCAGCAGCATTTCTGGAAGTGCACCTTGGCAGCACACAGTGAGCGTACCGAAGGAGCACTGTCTGGTGGACGGAATGGCGCGGATGCCGAGGTCCGAAATGAAAACGAATTGGACCGTGGTGCAGGAGTTCAGCCACCCGCTCAGCCTGCAAGCTCGCGAAGGCTTAAACATGCCATGTTGTCGGAAGCTGCATACATCTGTCAAGGCACAAAAGAAGATGCCCTCCGCTTCGTGCTCGAGTGCCAACCCTTCGACTACCGCCCCGCTGGGGACGCTTATGATGACTTCCCGCGCTTCCAGAACAGCATCTTCGGCTGCAAACCCTAAGTCCTGAACCAGTACATCTTGGGATGTTCCCCCTTCTACTAAAAGTCCTTAATGTGGATTATTATGGGGGGGGGGGGGTACTGCAATCCCGATTAAGGACTGTTAGGGTAACGGGGAACATTCCAATGTACGTCTGTGCAAGGCTTACACATGCGGAAACCACACGTTCAGGTCATGTTTGGGGGGGCTGCGGCACGGTTGCATGAAGTTGTTGTTGAGTAATGCCGCCCTTCTAGGCTTATCATTCCCATCCATTGGGGAACGACATTATGGAACCATGGTGGCTTCTGAACTTGCATGGGCTTTCTGTGGAAAACCAATACGAAAAGCCGTGGTCTAGAGACATCTCAACATCAATGTAGCTTTCAAATCTAAACACCTAAACCTGCATCCCTAAAACTTTTCTGCCTCATGAATCCAAACCCTAAACCCTTGAACTTAATCCCCGACCCGACACGGCGGTGCCGGTTCAATGAACGCTGGACGACAGTTCTGGCAGAGCGCAAGTAGGGCTGGAGGCTCGCAGTCCGCCCCCCCCCCCCCCCTCCCTCTCAAGGCAAGCACGCAGCGGCAAGCTGAAAGCACAACTGTCTTTGACGTGACGCGATTCTACTAGGCCCACATCGCTTTCACTCGCATGAAGCATGGCCGAAGGTGATGTGCGAATAGCAAGTGGCCTTTGCCCTGGCTCGGTATTCCACTCGTCCTATCAATCGCTGGACAGCAAAAACCTTTGCACTGACAGTAATTTTGCGCTCATGCACACAGCCCGGATTAGACGTGACCACTTGAACGGGAAGCTGCAGAGATTGCCGGAATTCATCCGCCAGCCTTCAAGGTGCGTAGGAGGTGACCCCGAAATCGAGCACACCAGTGGAAACCGCTGGCATGGCTTCCACATGCCGAAAAGTCGAGGACGAGTCTTGTCTAAAATCTGACTGTTCGAGACACAGTGGCGCCATCTGTCGCCACAGGACACTCATGCCACCCAAGCCTTGGACGACCGAGCTTCAGAAAGTGCAACACCTGAGCCATCTTCTCCGGAAATGTGGCAAGCGTACGCACTGCATTCAAGTAGCCGCGGGACCACGCAAGGCCTTTGCCGCCCCAGAGTGGGGTGGTATGCAACAATACCCGAACACATCTTGACAGCCTATCGCTAAGCAGCTAGCAAAATGTCCGAAGCTTTGGAGGTTTCGCCCTGCCTGCTCTGCGCAACGAAGATGGACACAATGTGTTTCGAAACTCCCACAATCTTCGCCATGTTCTTAACCCCAGTGAGAGCAATGACAAAGGGTAAAGCTTGTAGTGCGCAGTCCCACAGTAATATGTGCACAGCATAGGCCGGAGCTGGAAATACTGCAAGCGCCTGCTGCTCAACGTCTGCTCGGGAACCGCTGGTGGGCGTCGTGTGCTACCCCTGAGTTATTACCTTACGTGAAGCAATCTAATCCGCTCCTCTAATTGTGTGGGCCTCAGGCAAAGACTACTTGGCGTACGTCATGGCACTGGAACCTTTCCCGAGCGAGTTCCAAAGCCGGATGCTCAAGCCCTGATTTCATGCAAAGCTCCTAGCTGCTTTAGCTACCTCTGAGGCGTCTAAGAATGCATTCAATTGTTGGGAACACCCCCATCTCGCAGAACTTCAGATTCTCCGCGAGTTTCCCCACCCTCGAAGAATCCTGCAGAGTATACTGCGTGTACCCATCCGCCCCTATAGAACTCAAACGGAGAATCCCGCAGCTAGAAAGGATCCCTGAAGAGAATCCTGCAGAGTATCTCTGACAAGCCCACTCTCAGAAAATCCTGCGGAGTATCCCTGAAGTGTCCCCCCCACAAAATCCCGCACCCCCAAAGTATCCGCGAGTGCACCTCACAGAATACCGCAAAGAATCTCGCAGTGTGTCCCTGTCGAGCGCTAGCAAAGCAAGCCCTAAGACCTCAACCTTGATCCCTGAAACCCTGAACTCTGAAGTGCCACGCTGTGCGCTCGTCGCCCAAAGCCCCGTTCGCCTCGAGTACGTGCCGCTCCTTTATTTCATCAATTCTCCAGGCTGCGAACCTGTGTTCAAGCGACGATTGCGGCTGCAGTTTGCACAGGAGGGGTTTTTGACGGAGGGTTGAAGCTGAAGAGGGTGTCTGTTTGGGATGCTGTGACTAAGGAGTTGGGCGTTCGTAGTGCTTATAGGGGTTGCAGTAAGGGTGGGGGGGGGGGTCGTGATGGAGGTTTGCATCCCCCGACAAACATGTCCTGGCCATATGCAGACAATCAACGGCTCAATCCGCGGCCCAGACAACAGACAAACAACCCGCACACCAAAAGTCACACAGAGACCCCGCGGTCCCAAAGAATCCTACCGAGTACCATTGGTGCGTGTGAGAGAATCCCTCAGCTCCTTCGAGTGCCAATTGCGCATGATTGGGCCATTTCATTTTCGCACATTGTCGTGCAGAGATGTTAGAAGTAAGTACTGTAATTTGTTTGTTTGCTTGTTTGTTTGTTGGCAGTGGTGATGGAGATGGCACTTCCTCGTCGCCCTGTTTGTTGCTGCCGTTTAGTTCGGTTTGCTGCTAAGTTTCTGTGTGCCTGTATTCGCTGCCCATGTGTGTTGGTGTGGGTGTGGGTGTGTGTATGTGCGTTGCTGATTGCTTGCTTGCTTGCTTGTTTGTTTGCTTGTGTGCGTGTGTGCTTGTTTGGTAATTTGTTTGCTTGTTTGTTTGCTTGCTGGCTTGTTTGTTTGTGTTTTTCTTTGAGTTTTTTTGTTTGTGTTTTTCTTCGTGTCTTTTGTCTGTCTTTGTTTAAGTTGTTCTTTGTGTTGTTCTTTTCGTTTGTTTGTGTGTTTGTCTGTTTGTTTTGTTTAAGTTGTTCTTTGTGTTTTTCTTTGTTTTTTTGGTTGTGTTTTGTTTGTTTGTTTGTGTTTAAGTTGCTCTTTGCGTGCTTCTTTGTGTTTTTGTTGTTTGTGTTTTTCTTTGTGTTATCCTTTCTTTGTGGTTTTGTTTGTGTGTTTGTTTGTGTGTTTGTTGTTTGTGTGCTTTCTTTGTGTTTTGTTTGTGTGTTTTGTTTGTGTGTTTGTCTGTGTGCTTTCTTTGTGTTTTTGTTTGTGTTTTTGTGTTTGTTCTTGTTTTGTGATTTTCTTTGTGTTCTTGTTTGTGTTTTTGTTTGTTTGTGTGTGTAGCCGACATCTTCCACCTGTTTTTTGGCTAGTAGAATTGGGGAGGACGGCGAGACCAAGACCGACGTTGCGCAGAAGAAAACGAAGCTGAAGCAGAGGAGCTGACAATGTGCTCATAGCCGTGCTAGAGTCCTGGAGTAGGTCTCCATAGCCAACTGCAGGACATGGGTTTTGACTCGAATGGGCTCGATTTTACTGTACAGTTGAACGTTGGGTTACTGCATGCTTCAGCCCGGGTACATGCATATGTCTCAAAGAAGCTACTTATATTTCCGTAAGTTGATCCACGCTTTTTACTTGCGAGGATACCTTCAGAAGGGGCTGTTTGCTTCAAACATGTGAGTGGGCGCTAGGGCAGCGCATCCCAAAATTGAATTGGCGTCTAGCAGCCTAGCATTAAACAGAATCCGGTCAGGTTCGATTCCCCAAAGTCTTCAACCTCCAGGACTTCTGGAGCCAAAAGCTGAAGCGCCCTGAAGCCCTAAATCGCCTAAGCCCACTACGAACAGCTCTTTCGCGGGTTAAAACACTAGCTGAATGAACTCGTTTGGGTATGCGGAGGATCCAGCAAAACACTGGTGGCGCTCGCTGGCAAGTGGAGGCAAATCTTGTTTGGGCCTGTGGGACCACAAGCATTCCTCGGGATTTGGCATGGGTGGCCCGAAAAGACCCAGGGAAACCAAAAGCTACGGTAACGACCCGTGACCGCTGCCCCCAGACTCCAAATCAATAGACATTTCTTGTTCTCCCTGTTAAGCTGGTTGTATCTGGCTTCTCAACACCCCCAAGCTCTCCGTTTCAACTTCTGCAGCGGGGCTTCCCCGAACTCCGAGAAACACACAGCATCTCACAACCCGACACTCCAGATCCATCCAACTCCCAATCCTTACGGATTCTTTCACAAGAAGGACACAGCTCTGGGAAATATTGAGCTCAGCTTGTTCTGGTTGTAGGTAGCGATGTCGGGATTTTGTTAGACCATGCCGAGAGTCGACCGGGATGGATGCAGCAAACCCGCACAAAGCAGCGACGCACTGCGCCAGACGCCCTACACTCTGCACCAGACATCGCTCAGCACCTCACACAGCAATTTCTGCGCGCGTTCAAGTCTTGAATGACACTGACAATGGTTCTAATCCTTCAGTGTCCCCAAAAAACGATCACGAAATTCTGAACCTTGGCTGAAACACCAGGCTTCCCCAAAGCTTGTTTAAACTTTTTTACAATGCGTCTCCTAAGTTTGAACAACCACCGTGGAGGCTGCAGGATGTCTCTTCGAGACGCCAGGTCTCCGTACGCTTGCGGAGAAGCCGCACACGCAGAGGCTGCCACTTTCGGTGTAGGTCCTGAAGCACTGCAGTGCTAGGTGGGTGGAGAAAACATACTCCTTGTATCTTGTTTTGGCAAGTTTTAAGAGAGGTTTTAACATAATCTGCTGAACAGTTTGAAGAGCCTGACCGGGAATTGAAGGAAGGGGCAAGGAGTTCTGAAACTGGCCAACGAACATTGCTGCACCAGAAAGCTTGATTTTGACTGGAGTTTTGAGTTCGATGCGGTCCGCACTAGACAATGGCCAAGAATTCGTGATGCTGCAGCACAATTGTTCTGAGAGGTTTCTTGGCACTATCTGGTGGAAGGTATGCAAGGGTTTGTCTCCATGTCCCAGGGTTGGTTTGCTCTGGATTTACGTCGTGGCTGGCTGAGCTTGTTTCTGGCAGGTACTACATTGCAGTGCCTCCTGAGATGGAGAAGAAGGCCACAAGCCCGAAGACCGTTTCAGATATGATGTGCAACATAAGGAGGTCCGCGTGGCACTAAATCCTTTCTGAACTTTGTGCGGGTAGTGTCGCTTGTAAGTTGTTTGGCCTGAAACTCCCAGAATGCATTATCATTAACTACCACACCTTTGGGACTCCAGGACTTGTCGTGTTGGGGCTTGTGACTGGCTACGCTCAGGGGGGTGTGCAGTGCTAGTCAGGAGGCTAGCTCGCCACAGGGCTGGGTCCGGTTTAGTACTTTCCCAAACTGATGGATATTCGAAAGTTTCAAGCTCAGAAGCTCCACAATACTCTATACGAAGCCCGGTCATCGTGCCCCCCCCCCCCCCCCAAAAAAAAAAAAAAAAAGGGCATAGGAACGCATGGAGAACCTCATATACCACAGTATTTACGATGCTTTCAGCATTTTAAGGTCTTTGGGCCCGAAGCTGATGCTCATGATGCGCAAACTCGGTAAAGCAGACAGTGAGAAGATCGCTGAGATCTTTTGAAAGACTTCGCGTTGTAAGTCCCTTTGTGGCAATTCAGTTTTTGGCCAAAGCACTCTGCAGGCTTCTGCCACATCTCACTGAACTTCTTTATTTGCTTCCAACGTCGGCTTTGTCCCCAGGTGCTTGCCGAGGGTTACCAGCCCCAGAAGCGCTGCTCCATCCCTTGTTCGGCCACCCCTCAGGAGGCAACTGGTTGACCTGGATGTCGGATCTGTAGAGGGTTTACGGAGGGGCAGCTCCAAGCTCGGGGGGGAGGAGGAGTGCCGGGCTTGCTCTCGGCCCAGGACTTTTGGGACTTCAGTCGGCCTTTTAGAGTGCAAGCACGTGCGTCATCTTTGGGTGGACGGTTTCCTGTGCCTGAGCCTTCTTTGATCGGGCTTCAGATTGGTGTTGCGATGACCAAGTTGTTCGAACTTGCGCGAGCTTTGCATGTACTTGGACTTGGACGTTACTGCTTGAATTCCTACTTGGCCATGCTACTTTATCGTGGAAGGGCCTGAGCAGATTTGTTTCCGGGCATTCAAGCTTCCCTGAGATAATAGTAATCGGCCAAAGCTTTGCATCAGCTTCATCTGTTCCTGCTGGGGGTTGCGCCTGATTGGCCTTCTCATCCTGAGCCTGAGTTCAGGCTTTGGCGGCCTTCATGAAGGTGTCGAGACGAATGAAGGAAGAGCGCGAACAGTGGCTCAGCTTTAGGGCTCTGAGAAGCCTTTACCTGAATAGGCACCCAGGCAGCCCAAGCATGCGAAAGCAATCAACTCGAATCTTCTGCGATCCTGCCACGTGCTTGTCATCTCTTTGCTGCACGTGCTGCTGCCTCGACCATTCAGCAGCTAAGTGATGCTTGTACTTTCTGAGGGTGGACAAGCGGAAGAAGGAAAGTGTGGGACTTGGCTTCTGTTTCAACGCAGCCTGTGTCGTGCCAGTAGAGCCCAATGTAATCATGAGTTCTGAGGCCCTCTGAGACCCTCTGAGGGTCTCAAAGTGGCCGATGCTCCCGAAAGCTCCCCAAGCACCGCCAAGCACCACCAAGCACCGCCGCACCAAAAAAAGTTGCAAATCAAGGCCAGGTTTTGCAGGGCGAGGACAGCATGGAGCCCAGATCGGAGTGACACGGACAAGGCAACGAAACCTGGCTTTCGTTGCTCCCTTCACTCACAGGTTTATAAAGAGCGTCTTCAAGGGAGCTACGCCTCTATCATCTTGACTGGCCCTTCATTCCTTGGTCATCTTTGAGACATGTTTGAAAGAATTCCAGACATTTGAGAAACGTTTGCTTGGTTTCAGAAGTCCCTGCCGCTTCCATTTAACAGGGAGTGGCTTGTTGCCGCAACTATTTGCTTGAGAACCCTAAAAGAACAAAAAAACAATCATCCTTATATTCTCCTTATTACTTAAGCAATTAGTAAAATAGAGGGTCGGCCCAGGCTTGGATGACAGAGTCTGGCATCAGTGGGAGTGGACGGCCGGGGCCCAAACTCCTGAACTCACGTGTTCCCTGAAGAAGGGGCCCATAAAACCGATATACCCATGTGCAGATAACAGCAGCCGCCGCAAACGCTATTGAGGCTATAGACCCTTTAGGCCGTAAGGCTTAATGACCAGGAGTCGATCACAGGAGTTTGATGCCCCTGTGGCGAAATGAGCCCTCACCGCACCATGGACACACCATGGAAGCCCAAAGCCCCAGTGTGCCCCAAGTATCATCCTAAACCGCGCCAGAAGTACATTCTTTCTGCCAGCGATCGACTCTTCCCGAGGCTGCTTCGGAACTCTACCCTGTGCTAAGCGGGGGCCTTTGCACCTGTGTCTCCATGCACCCAAGCCCCAAATCACCGAAAAGCCTAGATTTTGGCATTTCCGACTTGACAGTTGCGCGCCGAGTAATCGTCGAGCGTATGTGCAAGCATTTCTGGAAAGGAAAGAGAGTGGGTAGGCGGCGTGTTTGTTTCTGTATTTTTGTGGGCTGCATCATGACCGAGCAGATGCTCAATCTCAAGACTACAGACCAGAGTCTCGAGTAAACCAGCACGCAACAGCCCAAATGGCAGCAGGTGAAGATCTGCGAGGCTGGCATTGACTTCTGGATCTCAGCCAAGGGGTTGACTTGAGGGATAGCACAATTGGAGAAGCTGTGCCCAAGAATGATGCAGGAGTCAGGGCCACCGTCCTGGCGGCAGTGGTTCCCCCAGAACTCGGTCTGACCCTCAAGAGGCTTCAGAAGGAATGGCAGACTTCATGGATTTGATCGCAGTATATCGGGCACAATGGCGAATTGCAGCGAGCACGGTAAAGCTGGCTTAGGTTCAATGACCTATCCATATCAGTCACATTATCCAATTCCCTGCTTGGCGGTTAAGGGTGTTGAGTTTGGAGTTTCAGGATGTCGGGGCAAACGGTTCTGCTTGCCTTTAGACTAAACAGTTAAGTCCTAGTGCTCATGATGGACCTGATTTTGCCGGGCCATGGCTCTTCTTGAAACTTGCACGTGTGAGCAGACAGATGGGTTTGACGTCGGGGTATCTGGCGCCTATCGTAAGGTCCTGGTCAGGCATCAACAAGAAACCTTCCCCCCCTTGGCACCAAACGAATTTGTCCGTCTTCTCCCCCCGCGTAAAGAACACTGGCAGCTGCAGAGAAGCTCAGACAACGGTCGTTTCTTGGATACGTCATCAGGGCTCCAAGCTTTGCTTTCTCTCGGGCATCCAATGTCAGTCGAGTGAGAAGCACCCTCATCGAACTCATGCTCTGTTTCAGATTGAACGAAACTAGGAGGAACTAGGAGTTAGGAGCATCCTTCAATCTCAATACGCAGAGGAGCTGTCGAAGTTCTTTAAAATCAAGATTAAAAGATTTTCTCCGTTTGCAGGAATGTGGGATGAAACATTGAGAAGTCCCACCTAGCTGGGGTCACGGCAGCCAAGATCAGCCAAGGAAACTAGGAACCTCCTAAGTACCTCTCAGCACTTGTCCAAACCTCTGAAAGCCTCATGAGCTGGACGGTCGCACTTGCTCTGTGCTCTGTCGAAATGACCCTTAGGACAGTACAGCACTTTTCGAGCTTTGAAACTTGAAAGCTTTGAAGTGTTGTTCTGTCCCTACAGCCGTCACACCGTAGCACACTGGAGGCCTTGAAGAATGCTACTGTCCGCAGCAAAAATTGCTGTCGAAAGCAAGACTCCGAAGGCAGTACAGCACTCTTGCATCTTGGTGGCCCTGAATTGCTGGACAGTCCTTAAAGCCTGCTCCGTCAAAAGCAAAATTGCAAGGACAGTGCAGCACTGACCGTCCCTTAAGCTTGCTCTCTCGAAGGGAGAAATTTTGGGGGTCAGCACAGCACTTGTGCAGAAGGTTTTGTAGTGTGGAAGCTTCAAAGTGTGTGGGCTGCCCTTGGTCCCTGTGACACCTGTGTTTCAGAGGCCTACAGCAATTGGAGCCCTGAAGCTTCCTCAAAAAGCAGGTTGTTGAAGATTTGTCGTGGAGCTTCACGCTTATGAGCTTCCGGAGCAAAATGCTAGGGACAGCGCAATGGGACGCCACAGCTTTTGCAGCGGTGTAGCACAAGTCTTGAGGCACAAGCCTCCAGCATGAATATACTGTGCTTGAAGCAGCTTCCAAACATGCGCCGCCCTCCGACCACCTTCAGTAGCTGCGAGACAGGTGTAGAAGAGTGTTTATCTCAAAGAAGCGGGCGTCGATGTTTGATGGGGGGGAGAGACACCATGTAGATGCGTGACTGGAACGCCCCAGCGTGATTCCTTGCCGCTTCGGGTTCTTTTGTGCCATGTCTGCAGATGTCACATAGGTCCGACTCAAGGAGTATCACTTTGCAAGAACGGCTTTTGCACCGTGCACGACAAACAGAAAAGTGCCTTCCTGTACCAATTGTCCCGGCCACTAGATCACACTCACATCGTCGATGCACATCCTTCTTGCCGCAGAGAGGTTTCGACATCGTCGCGTGTAAGAGCGGCGGCTTCATCATCCGGACTCAGGGCCGCTTGGCGAGTACATTTCACGCACGTTGTGCGTTTGCATCGAGCTGTTCTGGACTTACCAGAAGGGCATGGGCAGTTGAAAGCCTTTGGATGGCTGAAGAGATGCGGGAAGACCCGGAGCATCAAGTCCTGAATGGTTCCAAGCCCCACAAACAGCGAAGCGAGAGGGACGGAGTGAGTGTGAGTGAGGCAAGGGTAGGAAGCCCGGGATGCAAAACTGTAAACTCTCCTGAAACAGAGTCCTGGCTGGGCAGGTGCTGGATGTGCGATATGCAGTCTCTGTCAAACTGCACGGTCGAAAGAAGACCCAGATACTTGCAATACTTGTAAGTCCTCCTGCAGATTAAGATCACAACCCCTGCGAATATGCTGGCAAGGATGCGAGAGATATATTGTTTTAGGTCATGTAGGCTTGCTACTGGTGACCCGGATTCTCAGCAGACGGGCCCTTGTCCATTGAAACCTCAGCCCAGGGAGCCATGGTTTGAAACCCGCGCGAGTCGAATGGCTAAGATAGCCCACAGCCCGAGACTCTCCCAAAGGGTCCGCAGCACAACTCCTGAGGCAAAGCCCTGCCTGGCAGCTGTTTCTCACGGCTGAAGAGACCAGGGGGTGAGAATTTCGGAGTTTAGGCGGCTCAGGTGTAACTCTGACTTAGACTTAGTGCTTGTTGGGACAAAAGGTTCCTAAGCCCTGAAAATGGGTTGCCGTGAGCCACCCCGAAAGGGGTAAACGGCAAAGGCAAGGTCTCGAAGAACGGGGCCTGGTATCACGTGGGCCTCAGGCGATGGCAAGACAAGAAGGGTTTCAGGAGTCCGGACAGGGGGAACCTTAAGGTATTTGATAGGGGCCTCAAGCCAGATCAAGATTGTTTGGCGTTGAAAAGAGGCAGGAGGGCTGTGCGGAATCTGCAGTGCTTTCTTTTGTGAGCGTTCTGCCAAAAGGATAGCATGCGCACCGTGCGTGCAGATTCAAATAGACCTTGCGCTTGAAGAACCCTACATGTTTCGGCTCGGGGACCGTTCATGGAGAGCCGCCTCGGATGCTAGTGCCGTTGTCGATTCAAAGGGTTTCGGGGACTAAGAACTTACAAAGGATGCTTCTGATGCCTTGCCTGTATCCACTGCGGCCCGCACATGCCCTCGCAGTTGCAATTGTGCATATTTGTGCTTGAGGCGCCAAAATGGTGTTCGCTTACTACAGGGCGCCAGATGAAGCAGGATTGGACACTGAAGCCCCTCTGAAAATCGTTAGCCGCTAGCCAGCCAGCCCGAATGACCATGGTGGCAATACATTCTTCACAGTTTGCATGCGCAAGCCCTCTAAGGAGTTCTACTCCGTTTCTTCCAACAGACGTTCTTAGTGTCGTTTCTTCTGCGGCTCGGGTCTCTCGGCGTGTTCCATCTGATATACTCTCCAAGTCAACCGTGACGATCTAAGCATGATTCATGCGGCTTGTGTGCGCTTACAGCATTCTTGCTATGTTCATTCGGGGAAGTATTGCTGCTCACTCTTACGGTGGAGGCAAAGTGCACACACCTATGCCCGCCACAGATCAGCCCTGAATGCTTCCGTGGTGTTTGTTGGTACTGAGAGGTCTTTGTAAGCTCCGCACCGGTTTAATAAAGGCTTGATGCGTGGGTTAGTGAATGAAGTCCAGGGGCCGATGCCAGCGTTTGTGCTACCGCGGTACCACAATGAAAGAGAAGTCTATAAAGTCTCCAGCAGGTTGATGGCACCCTCGCATCTGCTTAGCTGCACGAGCTGCAGCTAGAGCACGTTAGAGCCCAACAAGCTTGTTGAAAGTCACCTACTTGAGACTGGAACTAGTGGCTAAGGCAGAGGTGATTCTGGAGTGTGCCGCCACCTCAGTGACTTTTCGCTGTGTTTTGGGATTGGGAGAGGACCACGTTCTTTGGGTTTGCCACTGCCGAATGGCGGGTCTGCCTGAAGCGCGAAGGAGTTTTGAGAAGCCTTGTGGTCTTTGCGCTTTTGGGTTGATGACGAAACTCTGAGAATCAGAAGCAATATCTGGACACTTTCCTGGAGATCTCTAGCTCTAGGCTTCCATCATTCCCATGAGAATGCGTGCTCAGAGCAGTTTGGCTGTTCACGAGCTGTTGCCAATGGCTCCAAGAGTGCTACAAGCTCAGATATCACACTGACAATTTGTTGGACTCAGTGAAGGATAGTGAAGGATGCAGGATGCAGTTCTGTTCACATGCAGAAACATGCAGAAAAATGTGTTTTCAGACCCTGCCCTGCAAACCGCTTGCTTCGGCTTGGCACTGGGCACCACACACAGTGCCTGAGCAAAGGTCAGTTGGGTCTAGGCACCCCGCTACTGTCATACTAGCACAATACTTTTAGGAACAAGGTGCAATCTAAGGTCGACTCTCAGACCCTGGCTTGCCTTTTGAGTTTCGATGGTTTAGCCATGAGTGCTGTTGGACTGGACGTCGGCTGTCGCTCTTCTTTGTGGCCCCCTGGCTGTTGGACGTGGGTCCTAAAGAACGTGCATTTTGGGTTCCTTTCCTTGTTCCAGGGAGGGGAAGGGGGGCCGGGAAAGGGCGGTTTGTCCTAGAGTCTCTTATCCTATTGCGCCTCGTCACCAAGTGCTTTTTATGGGAGGGGCCAGGAACAGATTTGTTGTCGCTCCCACAACCCTAAGCTCCTGACACCACCGAACAACTTCTTGCCTTACGGATGCGATACTAGACAATCTTCGATCAGCAAAACCCTTCGGCCTCGAGATCCCAAGGGAGAAACCTTAAACTCGACTTCCAGAACAACGTGTTTTTCCTGGGAGACGATTTTGGACCCGGGAATGAACCCCGCACCTGAGGTGAACCCCACACCCGAGGGTGCATTTTGCTTCAGCAGGTTTGGGGTTCTGGTTGTTGGTTCGAGGCTTGGCCGAGGAGATGCAAAAGCTTTTCCAAGTTGTTGCTGCTACCTGCCTGTTTTCTCAAGGTTGGCTCTGGCAGTCATTCCAAGCGCTTTCGTGGCGGCGCTGCGTCCTCGTGATGTTCAGCAATAACAGGTTCATTTTGTGTTGACAACGATTTTCGGCTATTCTCTCGATAGGCAGCATAAGCCAGTTTTTGCGGGAATACTTGGCTGGAGGAGCCTTTGGGCTTTGCGGAATTGGACTGTCTAAACAAGAGGTTTTAGGCGAGCCGTGGGGTCAGCTCCCGACGGTGAAAAACTCGGACTGTACAGGTATGACAAGCCTCCATGCTCAGCTGGAGAGCGCCTGGCCTGTGCATTGTTTTCTTGAATTTCGGGGTTTGCCTCGTGTTGGGGCTCAGAGCTTTGATAGCACGAATAATACACCAAGAAACCTCAAGTACTTGATTGGGTTCCAAAGCCCCATGCCCTGAAGGCATCAAGGTACCTGTGCTACATGTGTCTTCTGAGCTTTGTGCGATTGATACTGTATCAGTGGATGAACACACGGGAAATATCACGTGGGCGCCTTTGGAGATTCACTTCTTCGGACACGCAATTTCTCGGCAGTGGAGCATTTGCAGCCAGAACGATTTACGATGCACTGCAACATGTAGACGACTACAGGGCCCAAGAACTCCGTACCGTGGAAGCATGCGTGCGTTATTCGATTTAGGCTCATGTTTGTCCTGTTGCGACTTTGGTGGCAAGGACACTTGGCACATTCCGTGGAAGGTCGCTTTGCGTCAGTGGCTTCTGTGCTGAAGCATGACATGTCTGCACGAGGGTTCACCGGATGAGTTTCTGCCCTTTTTTTCAGGGGTGGCGAGGTTGGGGGGGGGGGTTCGGAACGCTGCAGGGACAAGAGTCGGGTATGGAAGCAGCTGCAGAAAGTACGGCGGAAGCCTGTGACGAATGTGCATTGGGTTTAACACTATCGGTGCTCATCGGATCCCGTCTTTGCATCCCTCTAGCTTTAACAGATGTTCAAACAGATCCACGAGTCGTGTGCCAATGTCAGCTGAGATTGCACCGCGGAATCCGCAGACGCATCCGCCGAATGCCCCAAGGAGAAGCCAAAGGACGGGCAAGGATTCAGGGCATCACTAAAGTTTCTAAAGTTTCTGTTAAATGACAAAGCTTGCGACCAATAGCCGAGCTCATCGCTGGAGTTGCTGAAAGCACGCGGGGCAGAGCGCGAAATCAGCTCCGAAGAGAGAGTATCGCCGAGTATCCCTGGTGTGCCCAGCCCCTGAGAATCCTACAGAGAGTAGCGGCAATTATCCCGAGAGTGCACACCCCGGCACAGTATCAATGGAGTTCCCAACCTTCAAACCCAGAAGAAACCTTTCATAACCCATCATACGAGCATTGTGTTTGCGAATGAAGGGGGGCGGCCGCTACGCACCCCCTCCCAAGGCCCTCGCTCCATTAAGCCACACAAACTTGTTTCAAAAACTGGCGTGCCATCAATGGACATATTTCTTCCAAACAAACAACATCCTTTCCAAACTCATACGAGCATTGTGTTTGAAAAAGGTGGAGGCACCCCACGCCACCCCGGAAGTTTTCGGCTTCGGCAGTTTTAAGCCGAGCAAACTGGCTTCAGAAAAAATTGGGGTGGGGGGACAGGGGGGGGGGGCCTGGGTGGGCAACCCCCGCCGATTCTTTAAGCTGGGCGAACCTTTCTGACCTTGCTGCTCTAAAACTTTCCGACGGAACGGTTGAAGGTGTCAGAACGCACAATACACAACATATTCAATCGCTTGGAAGCCTAATACAAAACACACGAACCAAATAACAAATATCCGTATTCAAGATACCATGTCTAAGCACCTTTTGATTTGCAGAATTTTGGGTTTAGGGTCCGTGCGAGCATGATGTTTGGGCAAAGGAATGCATTTCTGTGTCACGGGCTTTGCTTGTCTTCGAGTTATTGCCTGTTACAGAGCACCGACTCGGCAGATAGAGGTGGGGTCGATGACGAGGGGGGGGTGGGTGAGGAAGCCCATATCGTTCGCAAGCCTCTAAACAGCCAAACGCCCAAATGATTCCAGGCAAGGCATGCGGAACTACAGACATCATAATTGCATACCCGGCCTGGTAGAGCTTGGAGGATACGTTTGGCAAGCCAGCATGCTTCCTGGTGCCTGCACCAACGGGAGATACCAGTCATCCGGACATGTGACTTGGGCTGCGTTGGTGTCAAGGGCTCGTGAATTTGGAGTCGGCTGCTTTGAGGCATTGTGTTCAGGGATGCACATTGTAGGTCCTAGTGGCTCGGCCCTGGGCCAGAAGCGGCACCTCAATTTCAGCAACAACGGCCTCCGCAATCGCGATGCAAGAACAAACGGCATACAGGCGAAGCGTTCCCCTTTCTTGAAGAGGTTACATCGAAGACAGGGACAGACGAGACGCCAGACTGTCTGATGCCGCGCTCCAGAGTCCATACAGGGTCAGCGTCCCCAGAAAGGCCCTTGAGAGCAGAAAGGAGGTTCATGGAGGCCTCGGCAGATTGGTAACCCAACCCACGTATCTTGACATTCAGCAGCTGCACAACTTAATATATTGGGTAAGTTGTTGAACAGCCGTAGAAGTGCCATGACGAAGATGAAGAAGGAGGTAGTGGAGTTCTGTGACGTACAGAGAGTTCGGATCCTCGGGTTCCTTATTGGGGTTGCATTTTCAGGGCGCTGATATGCGAGAGGCATGTTGAGGGGCAGTGCATGCACACCGTCACAATGCAATGACTCATCCCATCAAGGTCTGAATAGTTGTTGGAGAAGAGTGAGGATACCTTCCGGACAACTTCCTAGCCGAAAAGAATGCAGATCGACCAGCCGTCAGGCGCAAACGCTATTGTGGACTTGAGTGCAGAGGAGACAGCTACTGCCACGAACTGAGCCTTTCTAACAAGTCAGATGATATGACATGCTGAAGTTCGGGGATCCCAGTCTTTCAAGTCCTGAAAGGTCACTAACCGACATGAACCTGCACAGCAGGGGCAGAAGCTCCTGATACAATGAGTTGAAGGCATTCAACACGATGCTTCCAGCTGCAGGCCAGAATTCAACGAGGGCTGGTTCAGCTCTACCATTTCAGCCAAGCATCGTGAATCGAAGCCGCTGCTAGTCCACATTAGGTCCCTCCGGAAGCAAGTGCACCTTCATCGACGTGCGCCCCGACAGCACCCAGGTTTCGGGCATGAACGAAGCGTTGAGAGCAGGCAGCTGTCAAGACCAAAACCTGGAATCCACAGCATCCGGGAATTCTCACAGACCCTTCACCCTTATCAGACTTCTTGTACTTGTTCGGGTTGGGATTCTCTCGCACGGGAACCGAGAGGGCAAGGGTTTTCGACGTTTGTCTCAAAGCTGTCACGAACATATAATAATCGACAAGTAAAACTGCAGCCATTGTGCGAAGCACCTCTGAGGAGTTCGGAAATCGACCAGTATGGTGAGGTCAACCCCCTGGCGCGGAATTACCCGCACTTGATCTCAGCAAGATGGCCGCAATGGGTTATGCGAGTATGAACTTGTAGGTTCGTCGATTTTTGTCACGGGAAGAAGTTGCAGGTTCCGAAGTATGGAGATGCAGAGTTTAATTAACAGCATGTAAGGGCCTTCTCCGACTGCAGATGGGCATGACCATGCATGTGCAGTACCTTATACGCTCCACGTCGCACAGCTGTAGTCGCACTAGTCATTTCAGAATTGGCACGCCATGTGCTGGGCAGGCAAGGGACAACGCACAATCAAGCTTTGCTCAGCGACCCAAAACCAACAGCTACAACACAGCTTGCAAACAACTAGGTAGCAGCAATCATACCCCATCCCAGGACGATTTGCTGACTGGGGCATCTTGAATGCGAGCTAATGCGGTCATTCATGTCTGGTGGTTTGAAGTGCGAACTTGTGCTCATCCATCCATTTTGGTGAGCATGCGTTAACTGCGACCTTTGTAAGCTCGGGTAAAGAAGAAGTACTTGTGCGTAGAACAATGAATATTGCATTTCGACTCAGACGTGAGCCTTTGTAGCGCCCAGGGTCAGGGCCGGGAAGTGGTCCAAAATGCTTACAGTACCGAGTTTGGGGTTTGCGGCCTGGGTACAAAGTACGGTTCAGAGTTTAGTGGTATGAAACTGCGACTGTGTCACATTGCTTTTCTGTCGCACCTTGCGCAGGCCTTTTTGGCTCAACATGGTAAGTGGGTCACACAAAATGGGGTGTTAAATGCCTGGACGGTTTGGGCTGACATCTCTTGACAAGTCCCAAAAGCCTAGTGTTGTGTGCGCTGGGGGTTGCGGTCGCTGCCAGAACTTCGCCCGCGCCAGTGCCATGGCCATGCACCGCAAGCGCAGTTTGGAGCCTTATGCTGCATCCAGCTGTGTCCTGGAACTGGCCCAAGCACTCCGTATCCCCCAAGAGCGCTCAAACCCGAAAACGCCCCAAACTGTTATGACGCGAGGAGACGAGGTGAACTGAACAAGTTTGCAGGTAAGATTGCTTTCCATATCCCCCTGCCCATATAGATTTGTTATCCCAATTCTCGATCCGACACACACCAAATCTGACTTGGCGAGTTCGAAAGCCGCGTTTCCGTCCTGGCTCGGGTATATCATGCTAGGTGTAGGATGTGCAGGCTGTGACTCCTGGAGTCCATATTGTAGTTTCTTGTAGGCTTTTATAAAGTTTGGAGATTCAAGGGTTTGGAATACATCAGGGCTCGCGCCCCTGCCTATGTATGCAAACTTATACCCAAGACTGGACCCCACGAGGTTTCACCTCAACGTCCGGATGATAGATCCCATTTGGAGGAGCCAACGGTTCCCCCCACGTAATTCTTGCACTGCTTCCTTTAGCGCTGCTCCAACAACCCAGACTTCTGCAACTCAACATTACAAGCTTCAGTCCAGGGGGTGCAAATGCAGCCGTCGACTTCATCTGCCAGGCTTCCTGCATGTCCGAGCACGGGGATCTCTGCTAGGTGCCTGAGTTGTCTATGTTGTCTAGACGGTTGGGGGTTTCCTTTTGCATGGCCAGCTTGGAGCTCTGAAGCACTCTGAAGCCCCACAGACAAGCAGCAGGCAGTTGCTTCTCACCGCGAGCACTGCCTCGAAGGCTGGGTTGCAAAATCTCGGGCCCAAAGAAATTGGATTCTCAACCCTAAGACCTGTGCCCTGAACGTCTGAGCTGCAAACGAGCAAGCCTAAACCCTAACCAGAAGATCTTCGGGGCATGATGTTCGTGCGTACGTGCGTACGTGCGTACGTGCGTGTGCGTGTATGAGCACAATACCAACAAGATGCATTGTGATGAACGCAACAACAATGCCGAATGGCATTGGCTCAAGACTGGTGACAGCACTGGCTTGGCAGCACAGAGGATTGACTGCTGTGTTGAGTGTTGGGGAAAGGGACCTCGGTCGGTTCTGAGCGTTGGAATTGTGTCGTCGAATTTTGCACTTCCGGTCTCCTGGACCTTCGCTCCCCCGGTCCATCGTTGGTCTGTTTCTCTTAAAACAACCATCGCCAGCTAAGTATGGTGATCATGATGAAGTATTGTTTACTCATCACTCATGACTAAGTACTACATATAAGAAAATGCAAGGAATGTATGAAATACTTTCTACTCAATTTGACATTGCCAATTGCTACCTTAACTAGACAAATGGGCAGTTCACACGTCCTTTTCCAATCGCATGTTTTGGATAGCTCTTGGGTCCAGATCGAGAAATCTGTGAGTGCACGTTTGCGCTGCCAACTTTGCGGTCGGGTTCTTACCATGAGCGTTCTTACCATCAGCGTTCTTGGCAGGGCGGCTGGGGCGGAGAATTGTCCGAGCATGTTGAAAAAACTCAAAATTTGAGCAACACCTCGCCCAAAACATGCATTTTGCTCGCCGCTTGTTTTGCTTAAAGCCTGCCTTATGTCGCCCATGGGTGCGTAGTGGGTGTGTAGTGTATATAGGGTACTAGGGTATTAGTGTTTTCAGGGTATATGTCCTGGAACAGAGCAGCTTTAATCAGATAGAGGACTATCCTCAAACTATTCGCTGCGGATCTTCAAGGTCAAGCTGGTTGATGCAGCCTTTCACCCGCCTCCTTCTTTTGGGTTTAGGCCCGAACCCGTGTTCAAGATACCGGTGTTGTCTTTGCCTGTCAAGGCCCTGCTTAGCAGCTGCAATGACTGGCGCTTCAATTTGTGAGCCTGCCTTTGCCTTTCGGTTTTGGCTCGTGCCCGTGTTTTAAGGTTCCCGTGTAAAAGCGACCCGTGTTTTCACCCTGCCTGTCCAGGCCCTGCCAAGCAGTCCCGTTGCATTCTGCAACAAGCAAACCGTTTTGCTTCCCTGCTGCTCCACAGCAGCAGCATTAGCAGTTGCCGCGAAAGCGGCCCGAACTCTGCAGCAAGCCGCCCTTTGGGCCAAGGCTACTGCAGACCAAGCATACACACACACAGACACACATTTCAGGGTATATGGGTGGTGTGTGGTGGCGGCGTGTAGCGGTGTGAGATGGTGTGCGATGGAGTGTGGAGTGTGGTGGGGCGTGATGACTGTGTGGTGGTGGCCTGTGGTATTGATGGTGTTTGGTCTGATGACGTATGTCGTGTGGTAGTACTGACGGTGGGTGGTGCTGTTTGGCATGAAGGACAGATGGAAAAGAAGAGGAATTGGAGGGGGAAACCCGGCGGGTGGGGGGCTGTCCTCATGTTGAGGCCTTTAGGTTTGATCGTAGCAAAATGTCGGAGTTTTGAGCTGAGCGCGAGGTTCCCAAATGTACTTCTATTTATGATGTTTATATGTATTTGTTTGTCTACATAATGTAAATAGAAACATGCATATAAGTCTAAATAAATGCAAATATTATTTTAAGGGGCTGCGCCCATGGGCGGGCAGCGCACGCAGAAGCCCGGGGCGAGCAGTTTCTAAGCATGTTGAGGCCCCTAAACTCCCTTAAAATCTCTAAGCGTTAAGTTTCTAAGCATTTTCAGGCCCCTAAACTCCCTTCAAATCTCTAAGCGTTTGAGGCCCCTAGACTCCCTTAACGGTTCTAAGCACTCCCTTTTTCCTAGCCCCGGGCTTAGACACGTCGCTTATGCCCGCCCTTTGGGGGGCCTCATGCTCCTGATGCGCCCCCGGGGTCCCGCCCCGGGAGCCGCTGATGCTCCTGATGCGCGCCTGGGGGTCCCGGGCTGGACCCGCTGATGCTCATGATGCGCGCCCTCTGGGGGCCTGCGTGGCGACGCAAAAAACCACGAAAAAAAAACCGTTCACCGGCGGCACGCGGGGGTCGGCGGCACTGGCGTCCGGCCTAATTCTGCTTCGCAGAAGGCCAGAGGCCAGCAAGGCTATTCCCGGGACGACCCGGGCTAAAAGGTCCGCATTTGCTCGGTCCTTTGGGGACCTCGCGCTGCCCGATTTAATGGCTACCGCCAGTGCCGCCGACCCCAGATCTAAGAGAGTCTTGCTGATGGCACGCTGAAGGCCCTAAACCCAAAACCCTACAACCTCAATGCCGAAACCCGGAACCCCGAAACCTAAACTTACAACCCTTACACCCTGAAACCCTAAACCCTAAACGTCCAAGAAAACCCTAAACCCGAAGCTCATAGGAGCCATCGGTCCATGGGGGCCATGGAGGTCGAAGGGATGGGTCCATGGGGGCCATGGGGGTCGAGGGCCATGGAGGGCGGGTGGAGCGGGGGAAGGGCGGAGCAAGCGGAGCGGGCGGAGCGGGCGGGCATGCACTGGGGCCCTTTAAAGTCATTTGATTGGGTCTAGAGGCACAGGGCCAGGGGACCATGGGGCGAGCCACAAATAGTAGGGGGTTGGCCGTCGAAGCATGGAGACATTGGGGGCCATGGCGCCAGGAGCCATGGGGCCATGGAGGATGGAGGGCGGGTGGAGCGGGGAGGGCGGAGCGGGCGGGCATGCACCGGGGCCCTTTAAAGTCATTTGATTGGGTCTAGAGGCATAGGGCTAGGGGACCATGGGGCCATGGGGCCAGGAGTTACAAAGTAGGGGGTTGGCCGTCGAAGCATGGAGACATTGGGGGCCATGGGGGGGCGGGCATGCACTGGGGCCCTTTAAAGTCATTTGATTGGGGACCATGGGGCCATGGGGCCAGGAGCCACAAAGTAGGGGGTTGGCCGTCGAAGCATGGAGGCGATGGGTCCATGGGGGCCATGGGGGTCGAGGGCCATGGAGGGCGGGTGGAGCGGGGGAAGGGCGGAGCAAGCGGAGCGGGCGGAGCGGGCGGGCATGCACTGAGGCCCTGTCATTTGATTGGGTCTAGAGGAGCTACAAAATAGGGGGTTGGCCGTCGAAGCATGGAGACATTGGGGGCCATGGCGCCAGGAGCCATGGAGGCATGGGTCCATGGGGGCCATGGGGGTCGAGGGCCATGGAGGGTGGGTGGAGCGGGGGAAGGGCGGAGCAAGCGGAGCGGGCGGGCGGGCATGCTGCAGCCCTTTAAGTCATTTGATTGGGTCTAGAGGCATAGGGCCAGGGGGGCGGGTGGAGCAAGCGGAGCGGGAGCGGGCGGGCATACACTGGGGCCCTTTAAAGTCATTTGATTGGGTCTAGAGGCATAGGGCCAGGGGACCATGAGGCCATGGGGTCAGGAGCCACAAAGTAGGGGGTTGGCCGTCGAAGCATGGACACATTGGGGGCCATGGCGCCAGGAGCCACGGGGCATGGGTCCATGGGGGAGCGGGGGAAGGGCGGAGCAAGCGGAGCGGGCGGAGCGGGCGGGCGTGCACTGGGCCCTTTAAAGTCTTTTGATTGGGTCTAGGGGCATAGGGCCAGGGGACCATGGGGCCTAAGGGGCCAGGAGCCACAAAAAGTAGGGGGTTGGCCGTCATGGAGGGCGGCTGGAGCGGCGGAAGGGCGGAGCAAGCGGAGCGGGCGGAGTGGGCGGGCATGCGCTGGAGCCCTTTAAAAGGCATTTGATCTAGAGGCATAGGGCCAGGGGACCATGGGGCCATGGGGCCAGGAGTCGAAGCATGGAGACATTGGGGGCCATGGCGCCAAGAGCCATGGGGCCATGGAGGCATGGGTCCATGCAGGAGCGGCGGAAGGGCGGAGCAAGCGGAGCGGGCGGGCATGCACTGGGGCCCTTTAAAGTCATTTGATTGGGTCTAGAGGCATATGTGGCCAGGGGACCATGGGGCCATGGAGCCAGGAGCCACAAAGTAGGAGACATTGGGGGTCATGTCGCCAGGAGCCATGGGCCATGGAGGCCATGGGGCCATGGAGGCATGGGTCCATGGGGGGCCATGCAATTCGAGGGCCATGGAGGGCGGAGCAAGCAGAGCCATCGAACATGGAGGGGATCCATGGAGGGTGGGTGGAGGGGGGCGGAGCAAGCGGAGCGGGCGGAGCGGGTGGGCATGCACTGAGGCCCTTTAAAGTCATTTGATTGGGTCTAGAGGCATGGCTAGGGGACCATGGGGCCATGGGGCCAGGAGACATTGGGCGCCAGGAGCATGGGGCCATGGAGGCATGGGTCCATGGAAGGCATGGGGGTCGAGGGCCATGGAGGGCGGGTGGAGCGGGGGAAGGGCGGAGCAAGCGGATCGGGCGGGCATGCACTGGGGCCCTTTTAAAGTCATTTGATTGGGTCTAGAGGAGCCACAAAGTAGGGGGTTGGCCGTCGAAGCATGGACACATAGGAGCATGGAGGGTGGGTGGAGCGGGGAAGGGCGGAGCAAGCGGAGCTCCCTAGAGGCATAGGGCCAGGGGGGCGGGTGGAGCAAGCGGAGCGGGCCGAGCGGGTGGGCATGCACTGGGGCCCAAAGTCATTTGATTGGGTCTATCTAGAGGCATAGGGCCAGGGGACCATGGGACACATTGGGGGCCATGGCGCCAGATGGGGCATGGGTCCATGGGGGCCATGGGTGGAGCGGGGGAAGGGCGGAGCAAGCGAAGCGGAGCGGGCGGAGCGGGCGGGCGTGCACTGGGGCCCTTTAAAGTCTTTTGATTGGGTCTAGAGGCATAGGGTCAGGGGACCATGGGGCCATGGGGCCAGGAGCCACAAAAAGTAGGGGGTTGGCCGTCGAGGCATAATGGAGACATTGGGGGCCATGGCGCCGGGAGCCATGGGGCCATGGAGGCATTGGGGCCATGGAGGGCGGCTGAGGAGCGGCGGAAGGGAAGCAAGCGGAGCGGGCGGAGCGGGGGGGCATGCACTGGGGCCTTTAAAGTCATTTGATTGGGTCTAGAGGCATAGGGCCAGCGGCCATGGGGCCAGGAGCCACAAAGTAAGGGGGTTGGCCGTTGAAGCATGGAGATAGTGGGGGTCATGGTGCCAGGAGTCATGGGGCCATGGAGGCATGGGTCCATGGGGGCCATGATGGAGGGCGGGTGGAGTGGGGGAAGGGCGGAGCAAGCGGAGCGGGCGGAGCGGGCGGGCATGCACTGGAGCCCTTTAAAGTCTTTTGATTGGGTCTAGAGGCATAGGGCCTGGGGCCGGGGCCAGGAGCCACAAAGTAGGGGGTTGGCTGTCGAAGCATGGGAACATTGGGGGTCATGGCGCCAGGAGCCATGGAGGCATGGGTTGGGGGCCATGGCGGTCGAGGGCCATGGAGGGCGGGGAGCAGAGGAAGGGCGGAGCAAGCGGAGCGGGCGGGCATGCACTGGGCCCTTTAAAGTCATTTGGTTGGGTCTAAAGGCATAGGGCCAGGGGACCATGGGGCCATGGGGCCAGAACCCACAAAATAGAAATTGGCCGTCGAAGCATGGAGACATTGGAGGCCATGGCTCCTGGCCCATGGTCGAAGGCCATGGAGGGCCGGTGGAGTGGGGGAAGGGCGGAGCAAGCGGAGCGGGCGGAGCGGGCGGGCATGCACTGGGGCCCTTTAAAGTCATTTGATTGGGTGCAGAGGCATAGGGTCAGGGGACCATGGGGCCATGGGGCCAGGAGCCACAAAGTAGGGGTTGGCCGTCGAAGCAGGCCCTGGAGGCATGGGTCCATGGGGGCCATGGGGGTCGAGGGCCATGGAGGGCGGGTGGAGCGGGGGAAGGGCGGAGCAAGCGGAGCGGGCGGAGCGGGCGGGCGTGCACTGGGGCCGTTTGTCATTTGATTGGGTCTAGAGGCATAGGGCCAGGGGACCATGGGGCCATGGGGCCAGGAGGGGTTGGCCGTCGAAGCATGGACACATTGGGGGCCATGGCGCCAGGCGCCGTAAGGCCATGGAGGCATAGGTCCATGCAGGCCATGGGGGTCGAGGCCATGGGGCCATGGAGGCATGGGTCCGGGAGCGGAGCAAACAGAGCGGGCGGAGCGGGCGGGCATGCACTGGGGCCCTTTAAAGTCATTTGATTGGGAGTAGGGGGTTGGCCGTCGAAGCCGAAGCATGGAGACATTGGGGGCCATGGCGCCAGGAGCCATGGGGCCATGGAGGCATAGGTCCATGCGGGCCATGGAGGGATGGGTCCATGGGGGCCATGCAATTCGAGGGCCATGGAGGGCGGAGCAAGCAGAGCGGGCGGAGCGGGCGGGCATGCACTGGGGCCCTTTAAAGTCATTTGATTGGGTCTAGAGGCATAGGGCCAGGGCATGGCGCCATGGGGCCAGGAGCCACAAAGTAGGGGGTTGGCCGTCGAAGCCGAAGCATGGAGATATTGGGGGCCATGGCGCCAGGAGCCATGGGACCACGGAGGCATGGGTTGGGGGCCATGGGGGTCGAGGGCCATGGAGGGCGGATGGAGCGGGGGAAGGGCGGAGCAAGCGGAGCGGGCGGAGCGGGCGGGCATGCACTGGGGCCCTTTAAAGTCATTTGATCGGGTGTAGAGGCATAAGGGGACCGTGGGGCATGGGGCTGGGGCCATGGGGCCAAGGATGGGGGTGCACTGGGGCGCTTGAGGTCGGAGAAGATGGGGCCATGGAGCCATTGCTGGCCATGGGGCCAGGAGCCATGGGCCATGGGGGCCATAGGGGCCGAAGGGATGGGGCCATGAGGGGCGGGCGGAGCGGGTGGGAAGGGCGGAGCAAGCGCAGGGCGGCATGCACTGGGGCCCTTTATGGGGCCAGGAGCCATGGGTCCCTTTAAAGTCATCTGATAAAGTCATCTGATCGAGGCATAGGGCCAGGGGGCCATGGGGCCATGGGGCGGGGCGGGGGGGGGTAGCGGGGTTGGGGGGGGTGGTGAGATAGCCATGGATGGGGGCCAGCATGGAGGTCTGGAAGGTAGTATAAGAAGCAGTGGGTCTTCACTGACGCCGCCCCCGGCTGGGGTCGGCGGATAATCAATATACATGTGTAAATACACCTCCGTAAACCCCCCAGGTCCAAAACCCGTCACCTTGGATGTGGTCGGTAAGGTGCAGCCGATGGATTGCACCAGCATTCCGGAAGCAGAGCAGGCAGAGGGTTTATGCTCAGAGCTTTCGAAAAAGAAGCATAAAGAGCTTCACCGATGACTTCAAGACTCGCAAACCTTCGTGTTCTAGTTTTCAAGGTGCATGTTTTAAGAGGCGCAGCCTTCAAAACCGTTTGTTGCCGAGTTGCGGGTGGATGATGGACATGGTAGTTCAACAAAGTCATCTGTGGCGCAGGACCTCTCTGACATCACTCTTCATCCTTGGTGCAGGAGACAGGGGGCCAGGGAATGAGCTGGGCTAGGGGGGCGCAGGCTGTTGGATTTAAGCTCTTAGGCTCAGGCTGCAGAGAATTTTCTTCGATCATCTAACGAATTCCAACCTTTCCAAGGTTCATGTGGCTTCAAGGGTTTGTATAAGATAAGACATTCGGATGGCTTTGTGACACCAAGAATCTATATCCGGCGTCAAGGCCCCTTGTTGCTTGCTCATGCAGCAGCAGCAGCAAGCTGAGCAACAAAGGCTGCCTTCTTGCTGACATTAGGGGTGTTTTTTTGTCGGACATACAGGCCACGTGCATGGCATCGTTTTTAAGCTGTCTTCGGGCCGGGCCCCCTACACGGAGATTCAGCTGATGGTTTCAGGAATCTGAAGTCTGGATGCCCGTGCTTTGCCGCAGGCATGTGGAGAATATCCTCCACCGCAGCCACGAGGACTCAGCCCAAAAAAAAGGGGTCTTCGCTGGGTGTTTCAAGCTCTAAAGCCCCAAAAAAAGCTTCACGCCCTCAAGGAGTGCGGACATGCCTAAGCCAAACCCTAACTCCCAAGCCTTTGGCAAATCCGAGGCAAAGCGGCTAAAGCCAGGGTCGGATCTCCCTGCAGCGTGGTTCGTCCAGGTAGAAGTGAAATGGCAAATCCTGGAGTGCCGGGAGGGGAGAAGCCTAAACTCAACAAAGCGAAAGTTAACTGGGCAGAAAAAAAATAAAGCCCTAAGCTGAAGGTTTCGCGAATCTTTTGCTTTGGTGGCTTGTCTGCTAGGACTGCTAGGACGGTGGCACAAGGAACCTCGGCGCTAAGCAATCTCGATGGCAAATCCCAGAAGACCAAGCGGGCAAAAGCAAAACTCTTCATCACCGACCTTCCAAGCGTGTGACACTAGCCAGGAGCTGTTTTCACGTTTGGATTCTTGGCTATCTGACTACCTCCAGCCTGGCCGAGCGACTAAGCGTGAATCAAGTCAGTTGAACGGTTGCAGACCGGAAGCCCTACCAAACATCCCAACATTCTTCACCACAACTCCTCGCCAAAAGTTTGTTAAAATGTCAAAGTCCGGCCTTCGACTGCGGGCAGCAAAGGTGAGGTTTCGGTCGGGGACTTTTCATGTATCGTCTTCAGCCTGTGTCGGAGGGTGTGGGCTTCGAAGTTGATTCTGGCCCTTTGAGTGTCAGTCCCCTGGCTTGCGTCTGCCGATTTTACATCCAAAGTAGCAGATGCCACAGGTGTCCAAGTCGCACAGTTGGGACAGTTCTGCTGGCCGCTTTGGGGCAGGGTGGCTCCTCAAGCCTTGACATGTAGCCCCACACAACATGCAGCCTTCTCATCCAGGTCACGATTTCCTCAGAGGATGTGCGGCCTGTGCTCTCGAACAGAAGTTCCTCGCACCTTCAGATTCCGCGAACAATGCTTTGTGTTTTAGTTAGAAATCACTAACAATTACTAGATGGTGGGTGTTCCGAGGCGACGCTTTCGGAAACAATAGTCTTCAAATGGTTGCAAACAGAATACGGTTTTCCTTCGCTGCGCATGTTATGACTTGTTTTGTTTTTCTACGAGTGGAAGGTCGACTTCTGAAACGTACTTTTGGCAGTGGTTCAATGATGATGTAGGGACTTTCTCCGGTATCTGTTTTTCAGGGACAACAGCCCGCTCAATGAGGTTTAGCTGCTTAGCTTGCCCAACTGCTCTTGGTTTGGCTTCGGTGTTTGCCTCTGAGACGCCATGCGCCCACAGGCTCAAGTGTTCATGGCCCGAGCACTTCGAACTATGGCGCCACAGAGAGGCTCAGCTCGGGTTTGGCGGGGTCTCGTACAATCTGGATTCAGAAGTCAATGTATTCTGCTGAAAGTGCCCACATCATGGGCCTGCAAACCTTGCATGTTCCCACATGAGCTGTAGTTCGCGAAGCTCTCGATGAATATAGTGTTGCCGTTTGCTGATGGAGGTGGCCAACCTAGAAGCTGGCACAGGTGCACACTATTTGCACACATGTTTGTCGCTGCCAGGCGTCACTCCCTCACTGAGCACCGTGGCCGCAAGAGTGTGTTTCCAGTGGCCCGCTGGAATCTGGGCCCCAGTGTTTCCATTAAATCCGCAACTATGTGGAGGTGCTCCACACCGCATGACAGGTACATGATTCATGCCAGACGAGGTAAGTTAAGCCCAAACACGGGGCGGGCCAAGGATCTCCAGCACCCAGGACCCTGTTGCTGCACTGATGGCTGCAGAGAAGAGTGAGCCCAGGAGCCTGCCTTGTCGCACTTGGTTTTCTGGGACAGGTTTGGGAGTGGCGGGCGGCAGGCTAGGAAGAGCTGTGGGCATTCGAAGTTGCGTTGTGACGCGATGCGCAACAAGAGCAGCTGATAGGGTTGTTCGAACACGTTAGGCTGAAAATACGATTAGAACTCCACGTGCTCGATACCTGAACCGACAGCTTAAGCTTGGACTGCAATATAATTAACGGCAAACTGTCGCACGGCCGATTTGGATCAATGGTTGATTGTGACGCAGAGAGCTGTGTCTGCTAAAGCACGCGGCATGCCAGATTTGCCAACTAATCAGGCTTGAAGCGAAGCGGTTTCGCAAGGAAGCCCAGGTCGTGTTTCAGAGTCGCCATCTGGGTTGAAGATAAATGTCTTGCTTCCCCCTATCAGGATGGGCTATACAACCCCTTAAAAAGGCCCTTTATGGGGCTGATTATCTTGCCGGTAGGCGCGAGCAGAGCTGGAAGAGGCGGATCTTGGACGATGCGCCTTCGCTGGAATGTATTTCACCGTGTGTCGCTGCAGGACAACTTCCTAGGTGCTCAACTTGGGGCTGCTAGTCACAGTACTCTGACCCCTGATCCCAGTCCTCTACCGGAACTGTTACTTGGAACACTCTTGTAACCGCGCCCCAAGAACAGCCAAGGAAGAGCATGAGAAGGTTGCACTGGCGAAGTCCAAGATGCGGCAGGAATGGACCGAAAGGCAAGGATCGAAGGCGTGCTTGCCAGTGCACTTGACTCACTTGACAATCTACTGGATACTGCTTGTGGATCGCCTGCTGGTAGACAGTTCGCGAGATTCAACCCATTGGCAGATACACAGTTCTCAAGATGTAACAGTGGTGTAAGCGATGGCATGGATGAACTGGGCTGGATCGGCCAATGTCCAGGTGTTGGAGCATTCCTTCGAAGAAGGGATCAATTTCAGCAGCATGGTCTCTCGTTCCCTGCCGATGGCCTGCATTTGGGCTTTTTCGTTTGCCAATCTTGAGGCCTGATGCCCCGATGACCCTCTAATTCTCACAGTTGTTTCCACAAGCCAGAGTCACACAACCAGGCTTCGGGGGCAGCAAGCAGGTCTGTCGGCGCATCCCTTCAATCCTTGTAGGCCCTGTGTCTCTGGAAAACTGGGCACTGAGGCTTGCACTTATGGCCCTGCCAGATACATCATGCGATGAAACCACACGTGTCGTGACCACCCTTTTCTGCCCGTGCAAGCTTGCTTTACAGGATCAATGGTTAGTTGTTTCGGCATAGGGGCCAGGCGGCTGGTTGCACTCATTGAAAAAGAACAAAGACATGGCTTGCAAACAATGGCCTCATTTATGAAGTGCATAGCAAAGATCTTATAGGATTACTCATGCTAGTTAGACATGAGTTCTCCCAAGTGCAATTGAATTGGATTGATTACCATACTTGGAGACCAATCAAAAACATCAGTTTTGCTATGAAAACAAACAAGCGTTTTCAACCTTTCCTTGTTTTGTGGATTCCGAGGCCCTGCGATCTTTCTAAAACCACGGGATCTTCGGAAAGGCATTGGCAAAACCAATGTTTTCCATGAAATCGGTGTCCTAATTCATGGAAAACATTGGTAGCAGTGTATGCCACGGATTTGGCCTTTCACACACAGCTCCAATTGCCAATGTTTTCCATGAAGTCGGTCTGCATGAACTGAACCATTCATTCCGTACGTCAACGTGCCGCACCCCATGTATGATCAGCGAGAACATCCAAATACCAAGAACCGCGTTCTTTTCGTCATAAGACTTGCACGTCGTCGCTCTATCTCGCATCGCTCGGTTTTTTACACATCGATCGGCGTCCACATTGGGGGAACTCCCTAAAGCCAGACAAAATCCCCTGATGAGTCGAAGTCGGACTCGTCGTCATCTACACAGCATCTACATGGTCTTTGGCACGTTGGCACTGCTTACAACCCTAGACCCTCAGCCCAACATCTGACACATCGATCGACATCCACATTGGGGAATTGCCTTCCCCAAGATCTATCTCTTGATGTGTTTCTACATGTCTTCGGGAGTTGCAAGTTAAGCAATGGATGATTGCTGGGGATGGCCTCGGTCACCCTGATCGCCGCCACAACTCGACCAACCCCCCGGCAGGTTAAGTTTATTCGAATTAGGGATTCCTCGGTTGCAGTAGTTGATTTTCGAGCGTCTCCCTGGTGATTAGCTGTTGAAACATGGTTAAAGCACTATAAACACGTGCTCAAACCGCTGCGTCCGCAGCAAATCCGTCAGTTTGACGGATTGCTGTGTCCTGATGTGTACTTCCGCCGCTGATGTGTATTCCCGCTATGTAGCGTCGACAATGGGGTGATGTGTATTTCTCGCGACCTGCCGTGAGACAAGCCTGACGCTAATATGTTAGCCTCCCCCTTATGATTGGTATTGCTATCTATCACTACTACGACGACTGCTGCTGTATTTATTTTCCTGACTGGTCACTTTTCTTGTCATAGTTATGTAAGTTCACATTTTGTTCTGATGAGTATTTCTACTTTTGTGATTGCTCTTGCTATGTTATGTGTTCGCATCTGTCTTTGTTCGCTTTAGCATTAGTATTCGTATTCGTGTTGCTTGTAGTTCTGGTATTGTGTTTTCGTACTCGTACTAGCAGTAGCAGGAGCATATAGAAGCATATCAACCAGGACACACCAACAAACCGATAAATCCCGACTAAAACAAAGACGAGGAAAACCTTGATTTCCAGTATTCCAAGCAGAAAGCGGCTTAAATACGTACTAACCGTCTTCAGAGTGTCGTTGTCAACCATCCTTACCCTTCAGGTAATGTGATACCAGAACAACCCCCCAAACCCCCTTCTAATTATTAAGGCCCCTAGATTACATGGATCTAGAAACTCTCCCTGCATTAAGGGCGCGCATTGTGGATTCCAGCCGCTTTGAAGCTTTCTTTGCAGCGGCGCTCCTGAGCAATGCATTGTTCATCGGCACCTGGGCACAAAAAGGCTGTTTGAGTTAGGTGTTGTGTTGCGAAGTAGCTTGGCCACAAGCTCGGACCTATGAATCCGCCAGAGGAAGCCGTCAGCAATGCGGCGAGTTGTCGTTAACGTTGGCGCGTTCGCTGTGAGTTCGTGGTGCTTGGTTAGCGAGTGCCCCTTGAAGTGTTCGAGGGGCGGGGGCGGGGGGGGGGGGGGGCTCACACTGCGTGCGCACGTGGAGAGTGCAGGGCGCCAGGGTCCTGACAAACCCGAGAACGTTTCACGACCCCAGCTCTAACCCCAACACACCCGCAAGTTTGCAAGAAGCCGTGGGCCCAAATAGCCCAAGGTGTAACGCTGCAGCTGTCGGCGGCAGCTTGACTCACTTTGAGATTGTAGAGGGAGGAACGGGCCTCAGAATAATCTCTTAGTGTAATGTCGTTCTGCAGAGGCATTGGTTGGAGCCATCCCCAGACTCTCGCCAGGTTTCTTCCCTCTCACATGTCATTTCTTCCTGCAATGTTCACAACATCTTACAACAAGCCGACCCCAAACCGTGGAACTTGCAAAAAGCCGCTTGTTATGCATCAACATATCGTGGGCCTCAGCGCTTTTGTATGGTCTCATAGACAGGTGGCACAAAGCCTGTGGACGCTTTTCTAGACTTGGAATGTTCGGCCATAGGCTGTATGGTTGATGTTCTGCGCTGGCGTGATTGTAGGAAAACGCCATCTTGACAGTAGCCGGCTGGATGCCCAAAGCCACCGGCAAGCCAAAAAAGGAAAACTGGCATGTTATGGGCAGATCCGTGCTTTGTTTCACGGGAGGCTACTTAATCCAGTTTGATGGCTTGCGGGCCCCTACAGTGCACCCACAGCAGGCTGCTGTCAAACTTAATTCCAGGATGAGGGAATCAAACCGCCCGGACTTTTGGACCCTGCCTGGCGCATCCTTTCACAGGAGCCCCGCAGCATGATCACATGCGCTCTATCTTCTCAAATCCGGGGGTACATGGGGACTCTCATTTTGCTTTCTCTTGAGTTTCTTCATGCCCTCAATTCCAGAAATGCAGAGGAAGAAGCTCGGGCCAGCAACACAGAACCCAGACCATGACCCAGACCATCTTCTGTTCCGCTGGAGCATCCAGTATCCATTTGGCCCCAAGCTCAGAAAGGATAATCATTTCAGGAAAAAGGACAGGCTTCGTAGATGTATGGCATCGGGCCATCTGCAAAAACTCATCATCGGAAGACATGGCTGCAACATGGCGGGTCCCAGGTCATGGCACACACATGGGAAAGCTTTCGAACAGAGCATGGGTTGTTTCTGGGGATTTTTGAAGTTTTTACATCACATACTCCTACAGTCTCGTCTTTTCAGCCCAGATGTTGGCCAGAATGCCCTTGCCGGTAAGTGAAGGCTGGGAGCCAAGGACAGATACGGAGCCATGACCGACTCGGCATCGGCTCTGGAGGCACAGTTTTGCCTCAAGAGTGTAAGAAGATCTAGGCTTTGGGTTCTCGGGCACAAGGTTGCGAGGTCATCAGTGGTCTGAAAAGTGCTCAATATATATGTATATATATGTATATGTAATTCCTTCAGCAGCATTGACAGCGCAGCACAGACAGCACGCCTTCCCGAACGAGTTTTCCTAGCCCCCTTGTCATCGGTGAAGGAAGGGCCGCTGGTGACGACGATCCATGGGATCTACGCAGCAGCTGGGCAGTCGATTTCAACAGCTGAGCCTGCAGGAGGGCTGCGGTCCACTTCCCCTTATAGCCCGGAGGGGTATAGGAGGATCTTCCCCTTGCAGCTCCTCACAAAAGACCCAACATTTGGTGCTTTCCTAACCTGCGCCACTGCGAGCTCCAGACCTTCTTCCCTTCTTTTGAGAATACAGATGGAGGCACATGGCAAGCATTTAAACACATATGTGGCCCTTGACAACCTCAACCTTGAGGTGCTTTTCTTAGTCGAGCTGCTCATGCGGATGGGAGCTCAAGGACCTCGGGGGGCTGAGGTTCGGTTTGGCTTGTTGACGCCGTTTCATGTTGGCTTCCGGTCTGCCGTAGATGTTGGGCTTCAGTTTTGTGCTATGAAAGCCTTGAGGACGATTGAGGCAAGGCTCCTGAATAGTTTCGCGTTTTGGTTTAAAGGTTGCAAAGTAAGTCGACTGCACTGTGCCCGAAATCAGTGGAGGCACATTAGACGTTCGTTCCACCATGTGGGTGGGGGGGAGGGTGAATGGTAATCTTTGCCGGCAATCTGGATACATCGATCACCTACGCGCTGAACCTGAACACTGTCATGATCGTTTATATCCCTGAGCATACGCAGGTTTACTGCATCGACCATCAGAACCTGCTCAAAACCCCGAAGCATGAACCACCACAGCCCGCAGCAACCAGCCTCACAAGTTGTGTTTTCAAGGAAAGGCTTTCTTCTGTTCACATGACCGGATCGGCCTCTTCTGGAACTACCTCGATGCTGCGCCTCATTCCCCGTTTCAGCTGAAGAAGTAATGAAGCTTGGAAGCCGAGCTCTGGGCAGCCTGAGAAGGCTTTCTGAGTGGAGGGTGGAAGCCAAAGCTTTGCTTAAGAGAGCTGGGGTGGAGCTGAGCAGCACAGTGAGAAGTGAGAAGTTTTTGTTTTAAACGTTTGGCCTCGTTCAGTGGCCCCAGCTCCCATCGAACCTTTACCAAATTCGCGCATGCCATCTCAAAATGGGCTTGCAATGTCTTTAAGCGTACCAAGTTCGTGTGGGGCTGAGGTGTTGGTTGGAATCTCTATTGTCGAGACCGTTCTGGTGCTAGCCCTGGTTGAAGACACGGCCGCTGCCTCAGGCTTGTCAGTGAGTCGACACCATTACTTATTACTTAAGGTCTGATGTGCAGGGAGCCTCCTGATGTCTATCTCCTGATCTGAACAATTTGGTGGGCACCACGAATCCTGAAGCCTAGCTCAGTAGGCGAAGTCATGCCAAGTCTGAATCACAACCCCAACACCGAAACCTCGCCAAACCAGGACATTGGCATGTCGAACAAGCTGCGGACCACGCGAATTGTGCGTCTTACTCGACTTATCCGGCTGATGCGCGCCGTTCGCTTCTTCCAAGGCCAGCTTGAATCCGAAATGGGAGGGACATGGAGGGACGTGGGTTGGCATCTTTGATTATGATCTAAAAGAATCTGAGTTAAGTTCATAGGAGTTCGAGACGAGCTTGGATGAATGGGTCAGACTATGAAAGGCACGTATCGTTAAGAGGTATGCTGTCAGGAATGCTTGCATGCACTAGCAGTCGTAAGACCGCTTGCGCTCCTGCAAAGTAGGCGGTAAGACGCAGCATGCCCAGCATACAGCACGCTCTTGAGCACACTGATGGGAGCTCATAATCTCCGGGCTGTCTCCCTTCATAGTCTTCTGTTTTCTTTCTTCCTGCAGCCTGTGACCCGGACATGACGCCAGAAGGCTATTGAGTTGACCGCTCCGTAATTCGCAGCCACCCCACACTCCGGAAGCCGCACGTGCGCATCTTGCAGCCACAACAAGCACGTTCCGGCGCACACCGTGCTTGGCTCACCTCCTAGTCAGGCGTGTGCACGAATTGGGGACTGGGGTGTTCTGCACGTATTTCTCTCTCATGTTGAGAAGGCCTGCGGACATTGATCTATTCCATCTTCTACACCTTGAAGCTTGGCCTTTGGCAAAACTATGCAAGGTTGCTTTGCTTGCGGCTGTCAACTCTGCAGGCACCATATCAGTTTGCGTTATTGTTTCATTGTCGCAGTGATAGTAAGATCTGTAGACACTCGTTGGCGAGAGTCTTGGGTAGCAGGTAGTATTGTACATGAGTTGTGGTGATGTCCAGGCATGGCAAATTATCTAGGAAGGCATCATGACGCACTTTCGACACGCGAACCTGGAACTGAACCAAGCACCAATTCCCACTCCTCAATCTGTGCGACAAGGAAGGCGCTGGCATGGTCTCTTATCCTCCTTCTCCTGATGATCTATGTGTTCCTTGGGGCAAAAGAAGCAAGAACCCTCCGTCAACCTTAAGGCTGCAAGCGCCTGAGTGCAGGGTTAGGGTCTTACGATTCAGTGTCAGAGCTTGCTTCTCAAACTGTGGCATTCCGATGTCTGATCATGTTCATGCCACTGCGGTCACCGGACCCTCACGCAAGGCCGACACTACGATTTGTCCTGGCCCAGGTTCTGTCGGGGGTCCCTATAACCTTGTGCCACAGCTCTTTCTTGAATCATCCTCGCGCAGATTGTTAGGGGGAGAAGGTTCCGAAGCTCTCACGCCTAGGATCTGAACTTGATTGCATCCAAAAGAAAGAAAGCTGATGGGAGGGGGGGGAAGAGGTGCGGTTCCAGCAAAGCCCAGATGGAGCCGAAAGGGTCGCATAATCCAGAATCCAGAAAACTCAAATTGCGAAACGGCGGGGGTGAGGGAACCATGGACCTCTACAAGGGCCCGGGATGCAAGTTGCTGGGGGAGTCGGCGGATTCTGCACCTCAGCGAGGAGGGTGTAATGTGTGCCTCGAGGTTACAGCGGGGCATGATCTCACTCAAGCTCTGTGCAGTGTCGAGAAGAAAGGCGATAACTTTGCTGTGTGGCTTAACGGTCAGAGCTTGTGATGTATCTGGACTGCAACTCAGACAACAAGGCAAACGTGAGAGGAAACGTCGGTGCATCGTACAGAGTAATGTTGCACCCTCTCTAGGTGGGGCCCCTCCCCAAAAAAAAAAGAACAGTCGAAGCTGGATTTGTCCCTGTTTACACGCTCCCGGGGGGTTTATATATGATTCTAATAGGGAGGACTTTAAACGGGGAAGCGATGCTCGGCAATTGATTAAAAGGCGCGGCGGGTGGAATTTTCTTTCAGCGCCCGGTCGATTTGACTTTCAACCCCAAAAGTCAGGGTGTCCTGGATAACCCAGCCAAATTGACTTTAATCAGGAGGCCCCTACGAAAAAGGGTGCAACCTTACAGGCCATGTACAAACAATGAATAATGATGATCTTCCCATCGCCATCGGAAGCTACATTTCAGCCCTTCGAAGCAGCACTGCAAGGTTGGGCATTCTTTTGACCGATGCGACGATGGCCCACATGATCAGCTATACGAACGCCTCGATGACCCATGGTCAATCAACATTTGTGGGTTTGGGGCTGATGTGAGCTGATGTGGGAAGGGCATGAACTTCAGCCTCGTGTCTTCAGAATTAGCTCTTGTGCCCATTTTTTTTGGGAAATCTGTTCCTCACTGACACATGCCGCGGAAAACGCGCGCTAGTCAATGGATTGGCACGTGATGCCATCTCTTTACACGTGTCATGGGATAGGCAGTTCTAGGCAGTTCTGGGGTCCGGTTCTGGGGTGGAGTTTTTCCACCAGAGACCATGGTGGGACTGTTTTAATTATGGGCGTACAGGCAAGACCATTTTTCTCAAGATGCCTTACACTTTGTCACTGAAGTTCTATGCGTCCTGTAGCTGCGCCGCGCCCGAACGTGTATGAGTCTGTATGAGGCCATTTCATACCACCAATGCATCTGTCGAACGCTGTCGGTATGGTTGGCTGATTGAAAATGCTCTGGCTGCCGTAAGGATTTTTGATTTGTCTGTGCGAGGATTCCTGATCGCTCAAGCGACGACGTGCTGTACAACCACTTCGGCTCCGTGTACATGCCTTAGGGGCAGTTGGGTGTATGAGACCGTGCTTCTTCATGACTGCCAAAATGGGCGTTTCCCCTCAAGAGTCGAGAACCGATCCTTCGCTCGGGAAATCATTAACTGCATCATGGCCCACTCAGGGGGGTATTCGCCGATCTTTTCATCTCGAGATTGGCTTTATGTCAGAGGTTCCGAAGAGGTGGCGCGCGACTAGGTCTCCAGCACGTATCTGTACGGTACGAAATTTGTTTAGGAAGCTTGCTGGAGCAAAGGATGTTTTAGCTAAGTTGTGGAAAGCTTGCCACTGCAACTACTTGGTTGTCCTTCAAAGTTAACTGGAAGCCACCGGCGCTCGCGACTCGCCACACTCGCTTCAGTTCTCGTTGGAAGGCATCGGCGGGCACAGCCCAGTCCTGGTTCTGTCTCCAGGGCGCAGGTTTCCCAGCCAAGTCTCAAGTCTTCCATCGTTTGTCATGTCAGACACCGGGGTCCTTGAAAGCCAGGTGGATACTCTTGCACATCACAAGCACTACATTCAGCGGAAGCTTCCAAGCGAGCCCCTACAATCGCTCCAAACCGCCCCTGAACATAGGCAAAGAGCCATATCGGCAACAAGTGTTCTCTCGAACGTTTGCATTCACATGGTCACTGCCACCTCAACGTCCCGGGTCCTGAAATCGCTGCGAGCGCAAGTGTCGTGGTGCGTTTGCTGAGACACGTGGTCGCAATCCCCACCTAGCCCACCCCAAACACATGATAACACATGGACCATGCCTACAAATAAACGAAGAGCACGTGGGGATGCACACGGGACTTAACCATATGCAGGAAAGCCGCGCTAGGGTGTTCAGGGTTTGGTGGATGTGGCGGCCACATGGTCTGTAAGCCCTGTATCTGTGATCTCGGTTAGAGATTCGTCATGCTGGCGCCCCAAGCATTGCCAAGAGCTGTGCAGCAGAATGCTTCAACCTCCACCCGGCTCATCATTCCCGAGGCATCTCTCCATGCACACGCTCTTCCACAGCATCACAGGAGGAGCTGCATAGCTTTGTGGCCTAGTTGTGTTGCCTTGGAAGCATGGAGTCTTTGGCCCAGGCATCAGGGCTAGAGGATTTGAGTTTGTACACATTTGTGTAGGTGTACCTACAGACATTAGACACACACATACATACATATATGTGCATAATTTATAGCCAGCTTGTATTTATTTGCATTTGTGTATGCATCATGTGCTTAGGTATACATATGCCATGGACTATAAGCAATGTGGGCTTCGTTGGTAACTCTCATGGCTTAGCTCGCCTAGACTCTGAGGTACGTAGGACCTTTATGCGCTATTGACGGGTCTGTCCTCTTTTTATCCTTTATCCAAAGGATTGTAAAGAATTTAAGGTGCTTGATATCATAGCAAAATGCTGTAAAAAATGAGCACAAATTATTTTAGACAAGAGTCATATGTTTCTACAAGCTTAAGAATCTAGAAAACTGAAAAGCCTGAACGTTTGAAATTTGAAGGCGGTTCTGTCAAGACGTCAAGGTCCAAAGAGTTCGAGGGCCTTTTTTTACAGGTTTGAAAGGCCCCCAGGCCTTTCAAATGTTCAAAGGGTTTAAATATATGGAAGAATTTTGAGGGCAAGTTTGCAAGGCACTTAAAATTCTTTTTCATCCTTAGAATCTTGCAAGGTCAGAGGCCTTTTGAAAACGTAAAAAGGTCCTTAACTTCGGATCTTAGTTTCAAAAGACCCGCCTTTCAACAGCTTAAGGAAAGTTCATGAACAATCCGGACCTTGCCCCAACAGAGCAACGATCACCAGGGCATCTGGGATAAGAAGACGCAACTAGAGAAAACATGACAAAAGAACAGAGCAACGATACAGGCTGAACAATTGTTACTTTTGTAGCTCGTCTCCCTCTCTCTCTCTCTCTCCCTCTTTGTATCTTTTCATCTTGAATGAAGAAGATACAAGGTATACATAAAGGACAGGGAAAGGGGGACCCTCCAAACAGAAGCTTCAAGAGAACAATAGAAGGTAAGGAGGTTGTCTTCTTCTCTGTTCTCTCCCCTTGTCTCGCGAATGAGGCAGGAGATTGAAGCCCCCACACTCTTGTCAGACCTTGAAAGGGCAACTTGCAATGACCTTGTCATGAAGGTTGGGCACCTGTGCGCACGTGCGATCCGGCAAGCCCGAAAACAACAACTGGCACAGGCCATGTATTGCATGGATGAAGAGCTCCTCTCTTGATGCCTTCCATCCTGATACCGCAGAAAGGAACCGAAAGAGTGGGTGAAGCCTGAAGCCTTAGCAGGAAAGTTCATGAGTAGCGAGATTGGGAGATCAAAGATGCTAATCTGCCCGCTTCCTGGCAAGATGAATCAAAGAGGAGAGGGGAACAAATTGCCTGATTCTTTGCCTTCTATAACCCCCCTTACAACCTCTTGTTGCTGCACGGCTCAGGGTTGCAAAAGCTCAGCATTGCTTCTTTCCGCGGGCCAGGACTGGACTGGTCCACCATGGCAGATGCCCTTGCGCGCTTGAACTGGATGCTTGACAAACCACCTCCATTGTGCATGGGTGAGCCGAGGGTAAGCCTAACAGCATCCGTAGCCACAGCTCGATTGCAATGGGTGATAATTCGAACGGGCCCCAGCGTTTGCTCTGCAAGGATCTGGGTCTACCTGTTTACAGCCGCTCAGCTGCAAACCCTGCGACACCCAACACGAACTGCCATCCGTGCCACGCCGTTTAAGCGGCCAAGAGTCCAAGAGCTTTGCGAGGCTTTTGCTTTATCGAGAGAGGGATTCCCTTCTCTTCTCTTGCTTCTAGTAAGAAAGCACCACTTCATGTAGAAGGTACTTCTTTCCTCCGTGCAAGCGACGTTCCCCAAATCTACTGCGGCTGAGAATTTATCTTCTTATACTCTGGGGGGCCACTCCGCCAGACATGCAGGGAGCCTTCCACCGTTTCCGAGGGAGTTCCACTTCCCAGCATAGAAAGTGAGTTGTTCACTTGAGTAGAGAGGGGAACTCCGACATGGAGAGTGGAATTGTGCAATTCCCTTACAAGATTGGGCATTCCGGATAGGGTATTTGTTCAGGACCGAGCCGGTTAAGCACGAACGTGCCGGCACAACGTGTCAAGATATTTCAGAACCTTGGGGCCAGCACTTGCACTTCTTTTCCCACGGTAGAACTTTCAACACTACTGGAGAAGTTTGCGTTGTTAACGTTTTCCGATGTGAGGCGTATATTGCATTTTGCGCCTTTGCCGTGCTCAATGTGATGACAGGCGCACAGTAGAGCTTCGATTGACAGTAGAATGGAAGTTGATCGTCGTGTTCGAGCGGGATGACATGGAAGTTGTATGAATGTATTCTTTGCGAATGGCACGTAAGAGCTGCGTCCTGCACCAAAGTTTCCAACAACGAGATTCCCCCCGGGATCTTGGCCCAGCCAGAGACTATAGATAAGTAAAAGGTGCTACTTTTGTGGCAACAAACTTGATCTTGAACTGAAGGGTTCAAACACACGTGCGCCACTTTATTCTCGATCCAAACTTCTCAATCAGACCGTAGATTCCAGCAGTGGCATGTGCGTCTTGATTGGACATGACGCTAGCCGTCTATTCTTTCTGCTTGCTTTCGTTCCGTTTTGGTTCCTGTCAGAAGAGGCAGGATTTGCTAGTGCCACAATGTGCCATGTGTGTAGCTCAAGGCTCAGTTTCAAGACGTTGGATTCGAAGCCTCACTCGTGATTCCCGACTCGATCAATCCAATGCCGAACGCTAAGTGTAAGAGTAAAAGCGAGAAGGTGTTTTCTGTCAGCGGGCTACAGAGCTGGCGGAGCGCGACCATGAAGCACAGCTGGTTGCAGCTGGGCGCGCATGATGTAGGAGATCGGATATGGGGGAGGTTTGGGATTGTGTTTCGGTCTCTCTGCACCTGAAGCTTTTGCAAGGAAAGTGTGGAAAGGGTGTGCGGGCAGGGGGGGGGGGACGACTTGAGCTGTGCCCGCACTTTTTGGCAGCTGGGGAGATGCGTAACATGAGATCGCAAGTGCCCAGTTCGGGCTGGGTCACAGGAAGAGACGGTTCGGGTTGCCGGATGCATCACTCTTTGCATGAGCCCTGCATGCACATAGGGCTATACAGTTTGTTTAAGGGGGCACGGGGGCCAGTTCGTCCAGACTTGGAGTGCTGGGTTCGTGCTTGGGGCCTGTCGCGCCTTCCATGCCACAGGCTCGCCCTGCAGATCCCTGCAGTGTCCACATCGGTGTGGGTCGTCATGGGGCGCCTGCCTTCCTTGCATACATGCCCCTTCCTCGCATTCCCCTGCGATAAGGGCAGCAGCCACAACCAGCACATAGCCTTGTAAATCATTACTGGTTAATCTCCGTGCCCAAGCACCAATCGTATGTCATGGAAGCCCAGGGCTTGCAGATCGAGAATGAGCGTGTCCGCAGGGAGCCGCGAGCCAAGAGCAGTGGAGAGGGCAGAAATGGGGAGAATCTATTGGGAGGCACTCTTCTAAACTTCAATAATCCTTTAAGCTTTGAGAGGGACCCTTGAACTCCAACGCAGAGTGCTGTCAGTGCTAGGGTTCTGAATCCTGCGGCATCAGCGCCCTTCGTGCACGCAAGGTCTCGAAACCTCTTCCGCAGCTTCGACGTTGCCAAGCAAGGCTCCACACTGTTGTTGGATACGAAATTTAGGACGGCAGCTTGCCGATTACCCCATGAACTTGTATGAAAATGGTGCCAAAAGCAAGCATCAACCACGCATGACTGGCATAGTGCAGGATTTGCAGGATGTGTGAAGCCTCGCCGTGCGGATCCGCACTCTAACTATCTCACTCCCCTGGAAGCTTGCCCACTTGAGTCTACAATCTCGAGCTGTCAAGATTCAGGAAGTCAAGCCAGAAGCCATCAGAAGCCGTGTTGTCCGTCTTAGAGTCTTATCCCCATACTTCCGAAGGCTCACTGACATTGATGGAGTTCGAACTCATGTTCAAGCGGGATGACACCAAAGCGTCCCTGCAAGTCTTGGATATTGTCCCATCCTCAGTGCTTTGGTTTGTGATGAATGTCGGTCGGCAAAATGAGGGCACTGCACTGCAACGTGTGGCAATGTCTAGTCCTCTCCAGCATTTTCTGACGACCCCCAAGGAGGTGTCTGATGCCGACGCCTGGCGCTACTTCGCTTTATGGCTTTCAGGGCTTTATGGGGGCTTAGGGTTACGGAAAAGTGGGTCCACGATTCTGCGCACAGGCGCTGAGGGCTCAGTTCTGCGAGTCTGCCACCTACTACGGGCCACACCATGCCCACTCACGCGTCCACGCACGAACCCCACTCACTTGCCCACTCACTTGCCCCAGGACTTCCACGACTCAGGCCACTCACTCACCCATGATTTGCAACAGTTTGTGATGTACCGCCGTTGCTACTGCAGGTGCACAAATAACATACATTCTCACCGATGCAGGGCGTCGTCATTCCAACTGGAAAATGCGTATGCAAGAAGCTGGGAAATCGGTACTCTGGCCCACGGGACGATAACACGACCACATCTTCCCGCCCCGTGCCGCGGCGTCCCGCCGGGAAGCTCGTACCCTGCATGGTAGTGTCCGTCTGCCGAAGCCCCATCCCAGGGATGCCCGAGGGCATTCTTTGGAAAAAGCGGCAAATAGCGCTTGCTGATCCACACACACTGTTTGGGCTAAGCAGGGCTTCCAGTCCTGATGCGGAATCTATGCAGATCTGTCGCGGCAGGTTCTGCACCGCAACCCTGGTTTGAATAGTCCTCTTGCTGTGCTTTCAGAATCTGAAAACAGAGCCCTTGCCAGCAACCCTAAACTCTAAACCCTGGTCGACTCAAAGTACGGCGCTTGTCCATGACTGCCGCGCTTCTGCAGTTTGGCTGGGTTCCGGGATACGGAGTGATTTGTATGGTAGGCATTTGAGGTGGGATGGGTTGAGCTGAGCTGCCAGTAAGCCGTTCTGTCTCACGTCTTGCCACTCGAACCCGAGTCCTCGCCCGCGTTCCGCTAGCGTGAGAGTCGAAACCCTGGTTCAGTGCTTTTGTCCGACAAGGCTTTTTCCGACTCTTGGACACCGACGGGGATGGCGACGTCACAGAAGAAGACTTCATCGAAGGCCGCAAACACTCACAAAGGGCATGAAAAAGAAAGCC
The DNA here is from genome assembly GCA_905221605.1 of Symbiodinium natans. Lineage (NCBI taxonomy): Eukaryota > Dinophyceae > Suessiales > Symbiodiniaceae > Symbiodinium > Symbiodinium natans. The sequence goes on from CAJNDS010002512.1 coordinate 1,199,538, forward strand.
GGGGAGCGCGAATGTTGAAACACTAGGCGGCGAGGAGCAGAAAGAATCTCTTTCTGGTGCATGGCGAACTTCACGAGCAGTATGAGCAATACCACAATACAGCAGTCATGATGTGATCCTTGATGTCTTCGCCTACACCCAAATTTGTGTAGATCCGGAAATCCTCGGCCCAAAGCCTAGTCACCATGACCGCCGTAGCACCGAATGAATTGAGAGCTGGGTCGTAGCATGAAGAACACTTGGTACGAAGTAACAATTATAGCAGTCTTCGTGTTGTGAAGTTTCGCGGCTGTAAGAAACATGACTGGTACATATCGGTTTAAGAATGCACCCACACAAAGCTCCCTCTTGCTCTGCTGCGGTCCTACGGAGTCCATGCAGCAGGATTTTCAGACAAAGCGCATGCAATAGCCAATGGGACTCTGAAGCCCACCAACTTGGAGTGTCTGGCTACAAAAGTGAGAGGCTGAGTGGATTTTAAGGTCTCACTGGATAGCAAAAAGCGGCATCCACCTTGGTTTCGTAATGTTTCGTTTCTAGTCTTTTTGCTGATGCGTAAATCTTTGCATGAGCGTCCACATTGGGGTGATGTGTTTCCCTTGTAGGTCATCGTTGGTTTTTTGGTTGGCGTGCGGCAAGTTTGTGCTTTTGTTCGCATGCTGCTCTTCGACTTACGCGTTTTCAGAATTTTGTCCACGTCTTGTGGTCCATAGGATATAGATGATATACAGCTTGACTAGCTCCGGCGTTCTACCTTTGACATGTTTGCTTGGGTTTCGTGGTTGTTGTCTTTTTTGATTGCACATCGAGGACTATCGGCCACGGGGGTCAGCCGCCCGCCACTCCCCTCAGCCACCTCCATGAAGCCAAGCCAAGTCATCCATGTCGATGCTTCTTTTCCGAGCCTGAAAAGGAGGCATTAGCTGTCAAGCGGAGATGGGCCTCGCCTGTAGGCGTGATGCATCTCCGGGGGCCCGCCCGGACCATCGACGTGGCCTGCGAGGCGGAGGCACGCCCCAGTCAGACATTTTCTTAAACTTTTCTGAAGGCAATTTAGTCGCTTAAGTCGATGATGAATGACAAAGAACGGCCAGACTGCACCAACTCTGTCAGAGCTTTGAGTGCTGTTTGTGAAAGGTTCGACATTTTTCCGAGTCTGCATGTAGGGCGGTAGTAGACACGAGGAGAACCGCCGGATGAAGGCAAAGTTGGCACAGATGGAGACTCAGGACACCCACTGCTCCTGGTAAACTTCCCCCACATGATCCCAGATGGTAAGTGCATGCACCCCACGTGCGCCGGTTCGCTGGAAGGGCGTACTGACTGACTCGAAAGCCCCTTCGGATTTCTGCAGGATCGTCAGATGGCGCTGCTTTTGCGTTCGATGGCTTGGCAGCTCACGTAGCTTGGAACTGCGCTCCTGACCGGCTGCCCCCAAAACCCGAATGGACTTTGGAAAGATCGGTCAACAGGGAAGAACCTGGGATTCCAGAGAGGATACGGATGAGTACGGGTGCAGGGTTTCAGACAAGAACTTTTTACGTTTTTGCTCTAGCTAGCAAACCCTGAGTAAGGTTCCTAGCCCGACTGGCCTCCAACTCTGATGCCCACTGTTCCAGCTGCGAAAGTCGAAAACCGAAGACGAGCCCACACCATCCTCAAATCCGTCCTTGTGCAGTATCCAGGCAGATTGATCAACGTATGGAAGACCTGCGCACTGAGGGAGGCGAGGGTTGAGGGTCGTTGCTCGTTGGTTTGTCTAGAGCTTGACCTAAAAAAGTGCAAAGTTGCGGAGCAGCTTTTTTTTGCACCAGTAGTTTCCTCCTACTCCTCTTCCTCCTCCCTTAGTTCATTGACGCTTAGTGCTACGCACGGGGTTTCGGGCACTGGTGGCCGAATTCTGACATCGGCTAAAGCAACCGAACTTGCCAACAAGTCATTCACACGTCAAGCAGTGCAGGCAGCAGATGTTCTTTCGCAGGCACGTGTGTAGAAGCCGGGTTCGTGTCGACCCTTAGTTGAACAGCATGTCTGCAGGAGGCGGCGGGCCAGCCGAAGGCAAAGACGAGGAACCAAGCTCGCCAGGTGCTCCGGGTTAGGGCTCACTGGACAACCGGAAAATGTCATGAAGGTTGTCAGGCAGTGCAGGATGTTGCGCAAATCTGCAGGGGGGAACCAAGATCCTCTCCCGAGCCAATCAGACTGCCCAAATGCCGCGTCCGTGCAGTGATTGCAAGCAACAGCTTATGTGAAGAGTTCGACATAAGATGCAGCATTGATAGCGTGGACCCTTGGTGCGACACACGGGTTCTGGGGCACTGGCGGCCAAACTCTGCCATCGGCTACAGAGACCGAACTTGCCAACATGCCATTCACATGTCAAGCATTTTAGGCAACAGGTGTTCTTTCGCCGGCACGTGTGTAGAAGCCGGGTGCGTCGCTGTTTCGACCCTTAGTTGACCAGCGTGTCTTAAGGATGCGATGGCCCAGCCCAAGGCAAAGATGACGAACCAAGCTCGCCAGGTGCTCCGGGTTAGGGCTCAATGGACAAGGCGGATAGTTTCATGAAGGTTGTCAAAGGAATGGCAAGCCAAGCTCAAATGTCTTCTCAACAGTGGCTTCGTCCCGAAGTCGAGACGTGCGTTTGCACCGGCGGCGCAGCAGGGGCACCCTTTCACAACCTAGATTCCTAGATCCTTTCTTCCGAGTGCATCAGACTGTCCGCACAGCATTCAACAGCTTAATTATTCGAAGAGCACAGGCTACAGCATTGATAGCTTGCTACACACGGGTTCTTCGGCACTGGTGGCCAAATCCTGTCATTAGATAAAGTAACCGATCTTGCCAGCAAGCCATGCACACGTCAAGCAGTTCAGGCAGCAGGTGTTCTTTCGCAGGCACGTGTGTAGAAGCCGGGTGCATCACTTTTTCAATTTTCAGTTGATCAGCATGTTTTCAGGATGCGGCGGGCCAGCAGAAGGCAAAGATGACGAAACAAGCTCGTCAGGCAGGTGCTCCGGGTTAGGGCTCAATGGACAAGGCGGATAACTTCATGAAGGTTGCCAAAGGGATGGCAAGCCCAGCTCAAGGGTCTACTCATCTTGGCGTTACGCCGGGTTTCTGGCGAAAACTAGAGCAATAGACTGGCCAACCATAGTATTCAGATGTTTTATCGCAGGCACGTGTGCAGCTTCCAAACCCCTCCTGCACCGGCACGACTGCAGGACGCGACAATCTGGCCGAAGGCCAAGATGCACAGGGTAGGGCTCTTTGTCAAGGTGGAGGGGGCTTCATGTTTTGGCCGATGAGAGTCTGCTGCGTCACTGTACAATACTGCAGCTGCCCTGCGCAAACCCTATGCGATGGCCCAGCCATGGCTGGAAAACCCACACGACCATGAAAGGGGCTCAAAAGCCAAAAATGGCGGTGGCAAGCAAGCAGATGCAAGCAGCACGAGAGATGCGATCCGATTCAAACTCCCAAGCCCCAAAACCCTGTGAACCTCAAAGCCCAACACCCTGGCCCTGGTGGTAGTGGTACCGGTCATAGTAATTTAAAACTTGCCTCAAACATCCCTGAACCCCAGAAGCCAACCCTAAACGCCAAAAGGGAGCAGCCATTCAGGATGCGAGGTTGTTCGGGAAGGATGGCTTAGCACAGTGGCTCGCAATCCCTGAGTGAAGCTTACAAGGTGTCATGGCTAGCGAAAAGGCCCAGCGACTCTGTCACGGGCAGGGCTCAGAACGAGATAGAGGCCACCCCAGCGCACCCAGATGAAGCAGTATGAAGCAGCGGCACTAGCAGGTACTAGCACGCATGGCAGCAAGAGTCAATTCCATTGTGGTGGACTGCAGCTAGCATCATGTGCTGCGTGCCTGTCAGGGCTGCCTCCTTCGCCCCAGTCGCCATCTTTGCGGTTGCCTTCCCGGCTCGTTTCGGGGTGCGCGGGAGATTTTCAGCCTCACTGCTTTATGGCTTGCGCTGCTTGCCACAAGACAATAAAAAGAACAGCTGCCTTTTGGGGTGGTACAAGCTGCAGGTGGAGCATCATCGACCCAGACATAGTGTATCCGAAACAAAAACTCCAAGTCCCTTTCGCGGAGTTGAGCTTGCGAACATCCTTCGCGGAAGCTGGACCGTCGAGTGATCCGTTTGAGTGGTGCCAAAAGGCTTGCGGGAGCCCAGGCGGAAGGGTTGTTCCTCATGGCATGTTTTATATTTATGCATCTCAATGTGTTTCAATTTCCAAAGTTTTCTGCGCCGGGTCGCTCCAAACAGAGGAGCTGCGTAGTTGCAAATACGACAGAAGTGGCGTCCAAGCATCCAACAGCCTCAGGAGCTAGGCCTCGGCCGATGGGGGCCACCCGCATGACATGATCTCAGATGCATTCACAGCACTCATTCACTTCTTGCCCAGATGCATCTTTAACTTGGGCAACTGAGATTTATTGCGATTTGTCTGTTTTGTCATCGTGCCCGCGCAATCCCGCGGCCGTACTGGTGGAAGCAAAATTTGGATGGATGCTGTTGGTTGGCTTCCAGAGTTCAAGATTCGGCGTTGAAATATGTTGAAGCAGTTCTTTGAAAGAGAGTGCGAACTCGTTTGAAAGCAGACTTGGTTTCAAAGGCCCTGCAACAACAGTTGTGCCTTCCCTAAAGCTAATCATGCAAGTCTGCACTGGTTTTGTCTGGGTGGGAGGGGGGGGGGGGTGCGAGGGAGGGGGGGAGGCGAGGTGGCGGAGAGGGGGGCAAGTCGGGTGAAGGTGCGCCAGAATCAGGAGCAATCCTGTAGGATTCTGGAATCCGTTGAGGAAAACCAACAGTAACTCATCTGGAGCCCCCAGCAAGGTTGGCATCTCCATCCTCCCCAAAGGGTACGCCTGTATTCCTGTTGGACCCGGCTGAAACGACCTTCCAGGCCTTGGCGAAGTGATGTGGTCAATGATTCAGGGACGTTAGGGTTTAATCAGGGTTTTAAGGGTTTTTAGCTTTTAAGGTTTTTTGGTTTTGTTTAGGGCTTTTTGGGTTTGTAGGGTTTAGGCAACCTTTCACTTTGTTTGGATCCTGGCATCAACGCCGTGTAAACATGTCCGCTAATCCGCCCAGTAGGAGTAAGGCTTCAGGTCTTAAGGCTTGATGAATGCAGCCGTGTGTAGATACCCAAAGAGCAACTTAAGCTTTCTGGAGAGCTTGTTCGGTAACAGCTTAGAGAAGTGCAACAATACAGTCCGGAGAAGCTATGCCACGAGCAGTTGCAAGAACACTTCTCAGCACAGACATGAACCGCTATGGCGCCAACGTGCAACAAGTTCTCATCCTGGCCTTGCCTCGGAAGAAGCTCAGTAGTACCTTAACCTCAACTCAAGCCTGTCTGCAGCCGTGGCAACGCCCTTGGCATCCCGGACTGATGGGGTTGGCTGGACTTGGGGTTTTGAGAGTTGAAGAAGAGCAGGAGGTTTGCGGGGCATTGCGGGGCTTGCGCAGATAGGCCGCTAGCAAAGCAGGCCGCATCCCAGCGTGTGCAGCAGCAGATTGAGCAAGCATCTCGGCAGAACCAGCGTTTAGCAATTTAGAGTTTTGAGTCGCTGTTGCGATTCTCACTTGTAGGTGCAAGTCTTGTCTGACATATCCATTATCCATGGCCTTTACTCAACAGTCCACACGGGGATGGGGGGAGGGGCGTGGCTTTGCTGTTGGCTTCAATTAGGGTGCGACTCTTTAAAGCACCAAAGCCCATAACCATCGCACGGGGGCGTAGCGTGCAGATGAGATTTGGTTGAACGCATGCTCGAGTCGGTTTTTAACTACGAGGCCCCTCATTGACGATTGCTATAGGGATGCTTTTAAAAACATGCTTTTGCGACAGTCAGCGCCCAAACCATGCTTGAAGCTTTTTGACAAAATCTCGTTTGCAATGTGACTTTCAAACCCAAAGACCCAACATCACGGAAAAAACTCCCCGTCCTTCCCTGCTGGTTACAACCACCAGACAAGCACCATGAGCCTTTCATAAGGCTGATGTCTCAGCTTAGGAGCGATTGTTGAAGTGGGATTTCGACCTCCACTACGACGTGGATCCGAGAATGGCGTCGCTGAGCTCCAGCCCGCCGACCGGAGCGGTCGGCGGAGTGACCGGAGGCCCGAGGGAGGGTTGAAAAAGACCAGTGCTCAGGCTTTCGGCCGCCTTTCGGACCTTCGAAATCGTGTTGTTGATATTGTGCTCGGGCTTGGTTTCCGTTAAGAACGCGCAAGGATGGCATAATCACATCCCTGCAAAGTCTCGCGCTGGTGTTGCGGGATCCGCTTGCAAAAGGCTTCACCTGTTGGCTAGTCCACATGCACCGACGCCAGACATAGCTCCGTGCTTCAAAAGGGCTGAGTTGATTTCAGGTTTCAAGTTGCAGTCAGTGTTTGTGTTCCTGCAGCAAGCCGCTTACTGCCTCAGCTGATCTTTAACATCAGCAGCACAACTTCCTTAACTCGCTGTAAAGGATCAAAATTTTGTTGACGTTTCTGAAAGCTCAAAACCCGAACGCACATGACGCCGGCAGCTGACCTAAGCTGCAGAAGCAAAGCAACACTTCTGAGTACTTCCCCCCAGCTCGCCAGGGGTTGCTGAGCCGTGGATATGAGAATAGCCATCCTGTGAATCAACCGAGCCCGACACCATTTTTTTGTTTGGCATACCGCTAAGGAACTCCGCTCTACAGACACGTACATTTCTGTTCAACTTTGTGAAGCAGACCGGAATCTTGCAGCGTAATCTTGCCATCCTACGAAGCGCTGCCACCCCGATCGAAACTCGGAATCCCTTCAACCAAAATCCGAAAACAAAATACTGTTAAGGTTTCTAGACCCTACACTATCCTTGCGCATCTTGAAAGAAACCTTTTCAACCCTGGCCGCCGGACCCGAGAAGCATCACCTCTTCTTCGTTCAAACAGAAGTCGGGTGCGGGAACCTTAAGTCCTGCCTAGCCTGACTGATGCGAAACAATCTCGCGCAATCCTGTATGAATTAAAAGCAGGAACTAAAGCCCAGCCTCCGCCACGAGCAAAACCTCATGTTGGCAAGGGTTCTAGGAAGCCCCAAAATAAACCTTAAACGGAGACGGGGGAAGGAATCCGTGATCTCAAAAGAAAACCGGCTGTTCCTCGACATGAATCTCGGATGGTTCGTTCAATTTCGGTCTGGATAGCCGTCGGCATTCGTCGACATCCTGAGGTCCACATGAAGCCCACCGCCGCCAGAAAGTTCTGATGGGGGGGGGTGGGGGGGGGCTATCCGCTTCTTCGGGTTCGATGTTTTCGAGGCCAGGGTGGCTGCCTACATCCACAGAGGTAGAACATCGACTTCGAGCAACATAAGGGGCTGTGATGTTACGCAGCACTCTCCGGTGCTCGGAGTCACTTTTCCCAAGCTTCGGCGAGCACTGAAACTGACCATGACAGACGATGACGATGACAAACTACAGAGGGGTCCAGTCCAGCCTTTGAGGCCGAAACTTTCGCGGAATGGGTTTAGAAGTTCGGGTGTGGGATGTTTTTGCTGCTTAATTACATCTGCTTCCTGCGTGCCAATCATATTCCTGTTGCCGCATGGCGGGGATAGTTTCGGACATCTTAATGAATCCTCATACAATTCAGCTGGAGCCACACACGCACACACCACGGCCGCAGGGACAGTCTGCAACGGTTGCCCAGGCCCTTCATGGTGCAGACGTCACTGAAAGCCCACGCCCATAAACGAGATGCGATTGTCTTCGGGCTCACACATGCTAAGGAGACAGTCTTCCTGTTGGATTCCCATGGTCCGTGCTTGGGCCTTCCCTCAAACCATAAAGAGTTGCTTCTTCGCTTCCTTTTGGAGTCCCATTGTCCTTGTGGCTTCCAAGGGATTCCAAGGGCTTCCAAAACAATCCTTCGGGGGTGTATTTACGGATCTGAGATGTGTTCGCCCCCAAGGATGGGGATCAGAATGCGACAGCCCATCTCAGACCCCTTGCTTCAGATTTGTTGGGATGGCCCATGGGTCTAAATTGTGGTCTGGGTTTGTGACGTTGGCAGCAACCCTAAATAACACATCTCAGACCCTGACCACCCACTCGATCGCTCTCTATCTCTTGTGCTTAAGAGCAAGTGGGGCCGGGCTCACGCATACAATCGATCTTGGCAGCCAATTGAGGCATTTGGTGCCCACCCCCACCCAAAGTGAGGGCATGAAACCATGACGGACAGCGGCACAGTTGCAACAGATATGGTTTTGGGTTAAGCTTGCGTTGCGGGCAAGCATGATATCTTTATTATAAAATTTTGAAACAACAATCTTCATAACCTTAGTTGAACCGCCCTGAAGCCTCGATAGCCAAAACCCAAGTTGGTTTGCAGGTGCTGCCGGGTCAGACTTCGGTTCTCACCGGCCCCTGCCTTGGACGGGCTGTTGACGTGTTTAATTTGGACTTTTCAGGCCGGAACCCTGAATACGCAGGCGTCCCCTGCTTCGTAGTTCTGTGTAACGACTTGACCGGCGGAGCTTCGATTTATGCACCGGTGTTCTTGGTAATAGGGCAGGTCACAGTCTTCATCTACTAATTGCTTAAGAACCCCCAAAAACTAAGTTCTTCCTTACTCAGGGTAATATAGGGATTATTGTTATTTATTCTTTTGGGGTTCTTAAGCAAATAGTAGTCATCTTGCAACAGCTTGGAGATCTTAGATGGCAGAAGTTGACACGCTTACCTCGCTCTTCCAGGTGTCGAGAAAGGAGTTGTGTTCTTTTGAGATGCTGTTGTGTGTTTGATGTGTTCATTCTTTGTAGTACGGCGGTTAGTAAGCAGGAAGGATGCACAAAAATAGCATCCAGAACAAAATTTGTTGTACAACACTTAGCAGCTAGCTTCAAGCAGTCGGTAATTCATGTTTCGTATTTTGTTTTTTCACCAGGTATGTAACATAATCTGTATCTGATGTTTTTCTGTTTGTACCACACACACACAAAAAAAAACTACAAGACCTAAACGATGTTCTCGTTTAACGTTGACGAAATGGAGATTTTCCTATTGAAGCCCACAGAGCAAATCAACCAAGACATTTGTCGGTGAGCAACTCAGAACGCAGATGCTTTCCTGCTTAGAAATTTGAGGAATAAAGGGTCGTATCGAATCGAAGTATGGAGGAACTGCAAGCTTCATACAAAAGTATAAAGGGAAGAGATTTGACATAGAATATACAGGAAATGGAGCTGTTAGTATGAAAATGTTTCAGGAACGAGTTGAGTTGAACAACACAGAGGAAATAGCGAAGCAGACGCGCGGAAACCCCGACAGGGCCGCCGGTCGCGCGATGGGCAATGCGCTCGACGCCTCTGGGCGAGAGCCGCAAAACCTCAAACACAAACCGTCACCGCCCCCCCCCCCCCCCCCCTCCCTTAGTTCCGTGCTCTTTGAAAATCCGCTAAGCTGCAAGCAGTCTGTCGCAAGCAACACTGTCCCGCATCAGACACAAGGCCCCGGCAGAGACGCCATTGAGTGAAAGGCTTTTCGATTTCGTCGTGCTAGATGACTCGCCTTGCCTTATTCCCACGGCTCCTGTTCATGTGAGGTTGTCGCTTTGTAGGTCTTATGATGTTTCGACACAGGTATGCTTTGTGAGTAATGTGCGATAATGTGCGTTTCACCGCTGTGCGTCGTTTCTGGCTGTGTGCCAACGGCCGTCACAAGATGCGACGGCATTTTGCCAAGTGGTCAACACGACCAAAGGCCAGACAACGTTGCGCTTTGGAGTATTTCCGCGGCCTCGGGCCTGGGAGCTTAGGTCCTGGTGGCCCAGTCGTCTTAGCATTCACGTTATTTGTAAAAATTTCGATCTCTTTCCTAGGAAACCTTTGAGCTGAGCTCTCGACATGTTGTGGTTGTACCTTGCTTCATGGGAGGACTGCCTAAAGCATGGGCAGGGTTGAATCAACATCAAACTGCGCTGCTCAAAAAAAAGGGCGACAGCTGGCAGTAGCTCGGCCAACATTTTGCAAACCTCCCCAGCCTCCTGGAGCTTTTCAAGCAAGGTATGTACCTACAAGCGGCCCAAGTCCGGGAAAGGAGGGACGACTCCGCTGGACCGGGGCAAGCGAAGCAATTGGGCTTCATTTTGTAGACGGCCTCAGGATGTAGGGTTCAGGAGTTGATGGAGGGGCGTGCGCAAAGCAGTGGTGATGATACCACGTCGTTGCAGAACTGCCGTTTACTTGAAGATACAGGTGTCTGGTGGCGAACATTCGAATTGTTGGGTCCGAAGTGGGCATGAAGAGAATGCACGAGTCAGCTCAGTATATGCTATGTACGACTGGATGCCTTGTGCTTGGTTTAGGTTAGCCCACAGTGCCAAGCTAGACATCACCAGGGTCAGAGATCCCTAACCTTCAACTGCATACGCTACTGTACCGTTTTCAATGTGAAACGCCCATGAAGCTTTGAATCGACATTCCAAATCGTCGTCGATCTTGCATCCGAGACATCCGACTTGTCAGCATTCCTCATTTCATCTCATTTCGCCCGGAGGAACTGAAGCTATCCAAGTCTGTGACGCTGTCGCTACCCGGCTGTGGTGATGAGTGCTCGTGCCCCTATCTGGGGCTTCCAGAGAGGACATGCCTACAGGCCTGCAACCTTCAGCATGCTCAAATGCAGGCATTTTGTTCAAACAACCCTGCTGCCATTGCCCAAACTCCACATCCGACCTTTCCGAAAAGTCTCCATATTCCTGAACCCAAGACCCCAGGTCCGCATGTCCTACAACCCCCAGCACATCCTGACCCAAGGATTCTGCAGCAGCGCGGGATTAAGCCGCCACCGGATTGGTCACACACGGACCTGTGATTTGAGTTTCTTCAGGTGCAGCAGTGGTGGGGCAGTGGTGGGGTTCATGGGTGCCAAAAGGGCACCACTATGCACCACCTCGAACACATAAACACGTCTGACCTTACTAAGCCACTCAGCGCCACATAGCTACTCAGCCAGGTAAGTTTGAAGTCAGACGAGGGTCCCAATGTTCAGGGGATCTGGCTAAGCAGTCCAAGGGAAAGGATTTAAGGTCATTTTCCTAGTTGTGAGGTAGATCGGGCCGGGCGCACTTTCAAAGCCTGCTGGCATTGTATTGTTCTTTTATGTAGGGACTTTGCGCCCACAAGCAGCCGTTCAGAGAATACCATTTCGCTTGGACATGAGGAGGTGAACAGACACGTGCAGTGGCTATTGGCAATAGTGCCACGTCGCAGTCTTGTGCCCTTTACGCTGCGTGGTCACATCGCGATGCGCAGCAAAAGGACATGAAAAAGAGCGGGGTGGATGCCTTGACGTTGCAGCAAACAGCTTGGCGCTATTGGGTCAGGCTCAGGGTCTGCCTTACCGCACAGGACTATCCTGAAAGAAGTGGCAGCAAGACGGCCAAACGAGTTCCTTTCCAAAGCTGTTTGGCGTAAGGCATGTCTACGGGCTGGATACTCGATAGTTGCAAGGGCTTGGGTTTGGGGATGTGCTGGTACTGGCGCTCGTAGGGCTTAGTTGGCTTTGCAAGCCAGAGGTCAAAGCCTTCTCTCTGGACCTCAGAGACTTTATGGCCGCGCGTGGGCCCAAGGCAGGCAAGAAAAACGCATGTATGTGTATAGATAGTAGAGTACGAGTGTAATGCTTATTGTAGTTAATCAGTCCTTACCGCGCTTTGCGTTCGGCATTCATTCATTCATGCATTCATTCATTCATTCATTCACTCATTCATTCATTCAAGGAAGGACAGTTCTTTCGGTAGACCTTTCATGTAATTGTTTATCTGTATGTGTGTACTTTCTGCTTGTTCATTTCTCTCTCTTCGATTCTAAGAGCTGCGGCCAGCGCTCCCGGGAACGCGGTAGAACTTGAGCTGCGGTAAGGACAGAACGGCAGGGGCTCCTTCTAAATCTTCCAAGCTCGTGAGAAATTGCTAAAGCGTAAAACCCCACAAGCCTAGCCCCTATGCCCGAAAAAAAAACCCTAAATTCTGGAAACTCAAGGCTTTAAAGTCTGAAAGGCAACCGAGGGTGGGAGCTATTTTTTCCAAAGGTGTGCCCCGTGCCCACGCCTCCTGCATGTCCTGGCTTTCAGGCTCCAGTATGCCGATCATCGCAGCATCGGTGCTTTGAGAAGTGCTTCGGGTTCATGTGATATCATGTGATGCGCGTAGACGGCAGGCTGTCTTTGCCTACGCCTGAATCTATCAGCCGCTCGAATCGCTGTTGCTTCCATACCCCGAAGAAGACTTTTCACAAGATGGCTGCGATTGCACCCTCCGCGCCTCCCAGCCCGCAGCTGCGCTTGCGGCCTCTGGCGCGACATGTGTGACGAGAGCTTCGAAATCATGGAGGCAGATGGAGGCCATGGGATGGGTTTTGAGCGATTTGGGGCAGGTTGCTGAGCCTGAGGGCTGGGCTTTCGTGAGGTCCAGAGATCCAGGGAGTGTTTTGACAGGCTTGATTTCCACTTCCGGGGATGCGGGTTAACCTCTGAACTTGCGGTATGCGGCATTGGGCAGGCAGATGGCCTAGCGGTTTGGGATTTGACTAGATGAGTTTCTGTTTCTCATCCGCCTTTCGTCAACTAGTCATAAAGCACGGGGGCAGGGCCTATGGTCATGTAGCGGTTGTGGGTTACGACGCGATGTTTTGCCTTCGTGTTTGCGGCGGCGAACACATTTGCTGTTCAGAAGTGCTAACGTGGGATGCGGCTGCGGGGGGGCAAAATTCCTCGGGCTTGGTGCGAACAGGGTTTCTGATGCTCAATATCCATGGTTGGGCTCTTAATTTTTCTAAAGCGCGTCCCTCAGGCGTTCCAAATTTTAGCCCAGCGTCAGCAGGGAATGCACGCTCTTCCTGGTATCTGTAAGGAGTCTTGGGACCGGCCTTTCTAAATAGCATGATGGAGACAAAGCGGGAAACAAGACATGGGGAGCCTTCCAGATGCGTTCGTTCATGCTCATGCTTGCTCCCATGCAACTCAACATGACATAACTGGCAACAGTGGAACGACCGAACGGCTCCAAGCGCTAGTCTAAAACCTACCAGCTCGAAACGCCGCAGCTGAAGTTGAGTAGGTGTATATGCATGTTCTATAGGTCTACAGGGGCTCCTGTGTTTGCGCATGCTTAAACAGTGTGCATCCGAGTTAGAGATTTTGGTTCAAGATCAACTGGCTCAAAGTCAAAAAGGCTTTCAGGCTTGGCCCGGTTTGTGCCTTGATGCAGATGCAGCATTCCGCGAACAAGGCAGAGCATTGTCAATTTGCAGGCCTTGCGGCACTGTTTTGTTTAGATTTGTCCAAAGCCTGAGCGTAAGACCTGAAAGGAGTAGGAGCGGACTTGGTCAAGTGAAGTTGGCCGCATGGCCTTTTTTGGCGGGTTATGTAGCGCAAACAAGCCCGGTTTCGAGTCCGAGCTAGGCGCAAGCTTCGGGTTTTGATGCAGCTGGGTCGGTTTACGCCGATTTCCTGGAAGCCAGGCTCCTGTAGACTCTGTAGACTTGAACTGTTGTTGCCTTCCTCGGCTGAAACCAAAGCCCTTCAAAACTGAGCCTGCAAAACACGTCTCAGCCCTGCTAAAGAAACAACAACGCGTCATCTAACTGCATAGGCGCGGAAGGCTATAGATTATATCGGGTTATATCGGGTTAATAACCTCATTGAACCTAAGCCCTCCCTCAACGCTAAACGCGCACGCTGTTTTAGCCGGATCCGTGCCTATGGAGCTTTGCTCAAAAAGGGCCGAATCTGAGATGACCAGGTAACGGAGATGACTATCTTGCGGTCGTTTGGCAAACCCTCCCCTGGACCCTGAAACCCATACCCTCTAAACAGCACATATGTTGACAAGCCATAAGCCATTGGATGAGATGTACAGCTTCCGAACCTACCACCATTCGCACTTCTGTCTTTGTTATATGTAGGTGTATTGTCATCCCATCGAGTTGAACGTGGCCTGTAACCTGTTTGCCTCCTCGCGACCTTTATGCTGTGCCTATGGACGACGGAGAGCCCACGCACATCATTGACTTCAAGCTGCCTTTGCATAGCGAGGATCACTATCTCGAGGGCCAACATGTGGACAGCCCGGCGACCACATTGTGGAACTACTGCGTGCTGCTGAAGGTGTACCCACGAGGCTTTGGATTTACGTCCCAAGGGCCAGGGGTTGCCACCAAGCTTGTCTTCGTGCCTATCTACACAGACTCCGAGGACACCCTGAACAGTGCCCTGTCTGGCAAGACAGACGAGCTCATGATTGGGGATGTTCGATTTCGACTGACTGCTCGGTATGCCGGCCAAACAGAAACTCGGAAAGGCTCCCCACAGCGACTTCGATGTGGGAAATGCAATGAGTGTTTTACTCTGAAGCATGCCGTTTGCAAGTCTGAAGCTCTACTCATGCCCCCGAAGTACGTGCCTGGCGAGTACCTGCACTGCTTGGTAGAGCTTCTTGGTGATCCATAGTGATCCACGGCGCAACTACAAGCAGCACTGGAAGCATGCTTGGCAACCTAGGCTTTGGTTTGATCCGAAAGCTCTGGGCTACGAGCCTAGCAAGCGCCGCCGCCTGGATTATGGAAAGGACCTGTGGCGAGACATGAAGCCCCTGGGCCGCAAATACAGGGCGAGCACAGCAAGCTCCTGGGCCGCACGCAGCTGAGGTTTACCGACATGACAATGCGTGCAGGCGATGATGGAGAAGACATCCCTTGCCACCGGGCAGTTCTTGCCAGGAGTTCTGACGTCTTCGACCGAATGCTCAGCTCTCAGATGAAGGCATCTGCTGAGTTGCTCTGTGCTGTAGCTGCATCATCTTGATGTGGTTTCATCTTTCCAGCAAGAGTAGAATTCTCATCAAACTTCATCCCCAACACTGCCTTACCCCTTGGGCAGTGTGCAGGTTTGAACTTGCAGGTTAGAATGTAGGTTAGTTGTCACGCCAATGCCACCGTGGCTGATAGGAGGGCACTGAGCGTTGCATCATCATCCGCGATGCGGCGTCTGGTACGCTGAACAAGCTGCTGGGCTCTTACCCGAGCAAACCGAGTAGTTTCAGCATGTTTCAGCCTATTGCCACGCCAGAATCCCACGCAGCATGATACTAGCAAAGGCCTCACAGCGTAAGTTATGTGATTCGGAGGAAACCCAGGGGATCGGAGAAGGCCATGCTGGCCCAAGTACGGGCCTATTGTACCTGACAAGCCGAAAGCTAAGGCTCCTTGAACATATCTACACTGGTGAGGCGCCGGACGCTTCCCATTCTTAGCATCGCCATTTATGATTAGGCAGGTCTTCCAGCCTGCTACGGCTGTTGCTGGAAAAAGCCCTGCCTTGACACCCCTGTATGCCCCAAAGCCCGAACTTACATTGGCACGTACCGCTCAAGTTTAGGACGAGGCACTTGATTGCTGAAAGGATCTGGGATTTGAGGCTAAGGCGCAGCGAAGTTAGGGGAGTGTGAGCATCCAAGGAAAGCACTTCTGTGGAAGAGCTCGGTGAGTTGATCTGCTTGGGCAACCAGTAACTGTGTCCTGCAAAGCTTAAACTTAAGCTTAGGTAGGTTTCCATAGAGCTTCCTAAAGCTACAGCTGCTGGAGCTGCAGTGCGTCAGGTATGGGCTGGCGCAACTCGCCGAGTCCTGTGCGGCGAGCCTGTCAAAGATGATGTGCCCAACAAACGTGGTTGCGGTTCTTCGCGAGCTTCCCGCTTAGGACATTTGTTGTTGTGCTCAGTGCATTTGGCTTCGGGTGGTCAGCTCTTTCTGGCGTTTTCTGTCTTAGCGTACGTGCTTCCAGTCTACACACGTCGCAAACAAGGCTACGGAAGCATCGTGTCATCTCTCTCATCCACACGATCCTTGAGGAAGCCAAAGTGAAGGTCAGCCAAGATCCAGAGCTCGTTGCGGCACTTGTTGACGCTATCTGAAAAAGACCCAATTCAGAGCGTGGACGCGGCCGAAAAGGTCTTGGGTCAGGCCGCCTGCTGCCTCCGTGTATATAGTCTGTTCAGTAGATGGCTTCCGGTTTAGACTCACTGGTAGCCGCCTGGACAAACGTGCTTTCGCAAAAGCCCTTCTGGAAAAATGTGAGGGCTCTGGACTGGACGGCTTCCTTGCTTGCAGCAGCTCATGCTGCAAGGCAAGGCAAAACTTGTTTGTGCCAAGTCTAAAGAAGATCCTAAGTATAAATCTCCCCCATAATTATCAAAATATCTAATTAATAGTCGGGCGATAATAATGTAAAAATATATAAGGCAAATAAAGATTCTTATTTATGTTGAAAATAAATATTCATAGCAAATTGATTAATTATCAGATCCAAATATAAGGATTGATTGGTAATATCTAGGTCCACTCTTACGATAAGATTATTGCCCGAAAATTCGACAATGTCGATTTTTGGTCTCTATTTTATGATGCAATAATGATATTAAGTTTCTTAAGGTTAGAGCCCAACCCGGGGCGATGAATGCCAGACTGTTTAGCCCAGGTCCTCATGTTTCAAACCCAGGACTGCCACTGTATAGTCACAGGGTTAAAAGCTGCAGGGGGGTTTCTGCAGGGCCTGGGCATCTTCAGCTTCAGGATATACACATCTCTTGGGTTTGGGATATGGTTGCATTGGACTTTGGGTTGAAAGCCTACCATGAACGAAAAAGGCTAGTTCGAGGCTTCTGCTCCCGCTGCCTATGTGCTGCCCAAGACTTTTACCCAGTCTCATGTGTTTAAGAAGAGTCGAAAGCAGTCATCGCAGGGCGGGGGAGAAAGAGAGACGGAAGAGATGAGCACATGTGCACGAGGTAGTTCAATGAGTCTGTTGTGAATGTTGCATGCGCCCAATGACCCGCGTGCTTCTGGTTCTGCTGAGCCCGCTCACCGGCCTTGCCGATAATTGCTTTCCGGCAGCAATAGAGCGCTTGTGGCTTCATGGGCCTGGGTCCAACGGCTGCAGCTTTATGCGATGTAAGATGCTCGTGGCCAGAACTGACCTTTAATACGAAAAACGGGGCTTAAGAAGTGCGCTATGGCATCGGGGATCAACAGCTTCGAGGGTGAAGCTTAAACTTATCGCGGGCAAAACAAAGAGTTCTGTGGTGAATGTGGCCAAATTTCAGATCGAATCAGTTATCGGACTTTCGGCGGTTCTTGGCTTTGTTGCGTTTTATCACATCTTCGATCATCTGATCATCTTTGCCTTTCGCTTGGCTTTTGCCGGCTAAGCAAGAGCCCTGCTTGGTCCAGAGAAACATCCAAGGCAAAGGGCAAAGGGAGCAAAAAGGGCAAGCACCCAGGCGGGGCGGTGTGGACGCCTGAGGCAGGTACTTTCAGTGCTTCATGGAACCCACGTAATCTTGCCTTTCTGCACAAAGCGGTGCCTTCTTTTGCGCGGTTAGCCTGTGTCTCCTTTCGACACTAGAATGGTTACCTGAAAACCGTGTCATACAATGAAATCGGGGAAAAAACCTATGCAGAACAATGAGGACGGATCCCTGGCCATCCTGTGCGTTTGGTCCCAGTAACTAGCCACCACCATCGCATGTTTTTCTAGGAAACGATTCGCCGAGTGCAAAAACTTTGCAAACTCACGCTGGGGCTTTCGCTGCGGTGTGCTTCGAAGGTTGCAAGGTTGCATGCCCAGCAAATTGGGCTCTTCGCACAGAAGACTGACGATCCCATTGCAACCGGTATGCCGGGTATGCTGTCTCACGTTGAATGTGCTTTTGACCCCTCGCCCGCGACTGCAGCTATCGTTAACGGTCATTTCGGACTCTTGTTTCATGAGAGGCTTGGTCCACGTCTTTGCTGGGCATCATGCTCTCAGTTCTGGTGTTGCGGGGGCGGGGTTGATGCGAAAACTGAGAACCCATACTACGTCAACTGTGTATGTATTAATACATATATATATAGATACAACAAGTATGTATACATGTTGTGCCGTGTCTTCAACCATGTCCAACCTAAGGGAGATGCGACCTTCCGCGCATCAATGTAGAACAGCTGACATTGGACGAGTTCGCCACATGCCGCAGGCTATGAGGTTGGCCATCGATTCGGGGATGCATGGAGCAGTTCGTAAAGCTGGATGGATTTCAGAGATTGCAGAGCTTTTGTTACTAAGAGACTTTCCAAACTTCAGGCTGCGAGGCATCGTTTTTTGCATCTTAAAACCGAACGAAGTCTTAAACTTAAGCTTTCAAAGCTTTGCTTGTAGATTTCACGGAGCATTCAGCACTACTGCTGCGGGCAGTGCATCTTGTGCATGATCAACGCCCATGGCTCAGAAGTCCTCGATAATTAACACTGACAGTCAGACTGAACAGTATTTGTGCCCGTCTGGCGGCTGACCTGCACATTTCAATAAATTTCATGGCTGGAGCCTTGAAATGTCGAGCCGAAAGTGGAGACCTTGTAAAGAGCCCGCTAAGGTCTCCAAGTGGCGGGGGTTGCCTGTGCTGGTGACCAACCTCCACTTTGAGGTCCATAAAGCTAGAAAGTAGGGGCCCAGTCTGTTGAAGATGCTATGCCAGTGTGAGAAGAGTGAGTATTCCCACGTCTGACTGATACCAGTGACCAATGCATGTGACTCACCTTTCTCAGTTTGTACCGGCTTGTTTCGTGAAGAACGGCTATCATGACTCGTAGTGGCTTCTTGTAATGGCTTCTTGTAATGGAGGTCGGTGTACCGACAGAACCGCTTGCGTTTGCGGAGCGCTTTGGTTCAGAGGCGCGCGGGGCAAACCACAATTTCACTTGTTAAGCTTGCGCACTGGCGTATTCAACGCGCGCGCACTGCGCTCAGACTGAAGATCTTGAAAACTGAGGTACTTACAATGAAGTCATGCATTGTAAACTCGCACAGAAATCACAGTATCCGAGCCTCGTGAGCTGGGAAATTAGTGAGGCGTTGGCAACCTTTGCCTCTTGCAAGGTGGTGCAAGTCAGCGATGGCCGCAACGAGGCCATTGCTGGCAGTTGTTTCTATGTAATGCCCGGAGCTTCACAGTTCTTCCTGGATCTCTGGACATACCCAAAACCCTAAAACCTCCCGAAATCCCATTGCATCCACACAATCTCACACAGGGATCTCACAAGACCCCCGAAGTCCAGAATCCTAAACAAGCAACAAAGCCCAAAGTACCTCCTTGCGTAACAAAGGAGGGGGCGCGACGACACCGCAGCATGAAGTTGGCGAAATATCTCTCAAGGCCGAGTATTCGAGCGGTTTTCAGTTCGGGCCTTCTGGAGGTTTGAATTGGGTTGCGGCCATGGGTTGGAGGTGCAGGTAGCCTCTGCACTCAGGTGCTGCTACCCTACCCGGCCCTACCAGGGGCAATGAATATACGAGGTTCGTTTCAGAATTTTGAACGTAGGAATTGAGGGACCCTCTGCCGAATATGTATACATATATATCTATATATGATTCAGCCCCGGCGGGCCCCCCCCCCCCCCCCCCCCCCCCCCCCCCCCCCCCCAATGGTACCCCCCCCCCCCCTGTGGTGTGGTTGGGGGTTCGTTTTAGGGTTTTAGGGTTTAGGGTTTAGGGTTTAGGGTTTTAGGGTTTTAGGGTTTTAGGGTTTAGGGTTTAGGGTTTACGGTTTAGGGTTTTAGGGTTTAGGGTTTAGGGTTTAGGGTTTAGGGTTTTCCCCGCGGATGGGGTACTAAGATGATCCCCCCCCCCCCCTGTGGTGTGGTTGGGGGTTGGTTTTAGGGTTAGGGTTTAGGGTTCAAGGTTTTAGGGTTTAAGGTTTAAGACTTAAGGTTTAGGGTTTAGGGTTAGGGTTTAGGTTTTAGGGTTTAGGGTTTAGGGTTTAGGGTTTAGGGTTTAGGGGTTTAGGGTTTAGGGTCTAGGGTTTAGGGACCGTAGAGTAGGCTTGGGGGGGGGGGGGGGGATACCATGGGGGGGGGGGGGCCCAGGACGCTCGACGCTGAACCATATATATACATATGTGTATTTGTACTGTGGCCGTGGAATCTCGGAAACCTGCAACAGTATTGTATTGTAGCCAACAGCTTCAGACTTTGAAGCCGCCAAGCTTGGCAGGCCAGCAAGTGTCAGGTTCGTTGGGGACTCAGCAGAGTCTGTTTTTTCGCGCATGAGGGTGGCCCGCCTCGCCTGTCTCGGCGCAACTTGCCCCATGTGACCAACTAGGGTACATTGGAACCTCAGCATCGGCATGTGGGGATTTCCGCTGTTCTGCAGTCCCACTTATCCCAAGGCACTCCCAACCTATCAACAAATCGGCCGAAAAGTCCGGACAGCCAAACTGCTGCCGGAACAGTACAACCAGATTTACTGGAAATTCCCACCAAGAGTTTGCAGAAAGCCCGAAGCCCCAAACCCCCACCCCGCCTCGTGCACCCGAAAGTGAAAACTCAAGCCTTAACATTTCAATTCCGACATTGATCAGAAACCGGCAAGCCACCAACGACCCCTAAGCTTTCCAAGCCAGCATTAAAATGTAATTGCAAACGCAATCCGCCCTTTGCGATCTTTGTCGAGGATGGTCGGAGCTCTCTGCCGACCATCTTTCTGTCGGACTTGCCACTGGGCGTTTTTCGTTGAGAGCTTTGACAGCTTTTAACGGTGCAACCGTAACGCCCACAGTCTGAGATCCCGAAATGCATTGTAGACCTCACCACTCGAAAGCCTCGAAGTGTGAAACGGCTGGGGTACAACTCAGCGAAATCAAACCCAGAGAAACCCAGGCTTACGCCGCTGCAGCGCCAGATTTGGCAGAGCGTCCGGCTGCCTCCTTTGCTGGAAGGCAGCTGTGGCCCCCAAAGTTTTGGAAAGCCACTTTGTTTTAAAAGCGGGGGCTTTTTGACCCTTGTCCAGCTCACTAACCCTACCTGACAAACTGAGCAGTAACTGAGCTGTCTACGAACGAGCCCGATGGAGCAACAGACCCTGCTCAAAGACTCGAAAGTACGGCATGACAATTTCTTAAGACCGGTTATGTCCGGACCTATGAGCGAATAGGGCGCGGGCGACTGACGACTCGAAGAGCATTCTCGTCGTCTGGCTTGCTTTCCTCTTTCTCTTTGCCTTGCATCGGCCACCATCGGTCTCGCCTTCTGTCCTGCTTGTCTGGCCCCAATGCTCATGCGCAGGGGCATTCGGAGACAGAATTCAGCATGCAAATATTGCTGCAGCACGGCATCGTGGGACAGTCGTGTTGTTGATGAGGTTTCATGTTCAGGACGAGGCAGGTCCACCCCCTTCTTGTTGGACGCCCAACAGGGGAGCAACTCCAGGAGCTTACAACCTTCCACACAGCCTTCATCGCATGTTTATTAAGAGTCGACCCCCTCCACTCACACAGTCTCGTCATCCAACCATGCAGGCCAGATCCATGTCGACCGCATCGTATCTACACTCCCAGTTGTACACGCAGCAGCCATTGGTGATTTCAGATCACCTGCACTGAGGTCGGCACCCTGCTTGCAACAATGTTTGCTGTAGAGTCGGAGGCACCGGCTCAATTCCAGGCCCTCCTGCTGTTCCATCGATCGGCCCAGAAATCGCTTCTGCCAATCGGGCTACAGCAGGATCCACCCCATTCATCAAAACTCCCATATGTCTGGCCTTCCTTTGGGTCTCCAGCCAAAATGCTGCAGCCGTGGCTGGGTGAGCCCAGGAGCCTTGGGCTCCACAACCTCAAGAGGACTGGCCTTCTGAGGTGCGTTCTAGTTAAAGTAAAAATGGCGGTCCACGTTTGTTTTCCAGGTAAGGTTGTGGGGGTTCATAACTCAGCTTGAGAATTCAACACAGCCCCGAAACGGAACCAAAACACCAGCCAAACCTGAGTTTCGATTTGTTGCTAGGCCAAAAAAGCGCATGCAACCTTGCGCAGGCTTCTCAGCAAGACCGATCCTCTCAGTCGGAGTCAATAACTCAGGACATTACCCGGTTCAGGCATATTGGGTTTGGGAGGCTTCGGGGCATTTCAAGTTTGGACTCGCAGTGCTTCTGGGGACGGATATTGCTGGTTGTCAGATTGCGCCATGGCCATTTCAACTGCCTCATTTCGTCGTGTCAACAAGAAGCGCCACCGGTGTGCACCGGTGCGGGCTGGGGAGATTTGCAGGTGAGAGCTGCTGGATGGGAGTACGGCGCAGCACGAGCACATATCAAAAGCCTTGGTTCATGGCAATGCGACTCCGAGGCTTTCAAGCGCTCAGAACCTCTTGGGGCAGAGACTCATGTCGGGGTCACCCCAACGAACAGATTTTGCCAGACGCTGCTTGAAGATCTTGGAAGGAGAGGACTTCCATGCCCATGAAGAGACTTGGCTTTGGCTGCTCCATGGCGCACCACGGCAGCAGGGCTTCATAAAGGGCGGGGCTCTCTGGCCTCTTGGCACCCGGAGTGCCAGAAATCACTTTCTCTGATGCCCAGCGGGAATACGACAGGGTTTAGGGTTTAGGGTTTAGGGTATCATCACTGTCACTGTCAGTTGCTCGTTCTGAAGCTAGAAGCACGTCTCAAAGCCAGGAACACTCCGGCAGCGAACTCGCGTGCAAGGCCCGTAAACCGACAATTCGATATCCTAGCGTATGAGATTTTGAGCTTTTTGCCCGAGCTTCAGTCAGCCTATACAGCGCTACCGCCAATTCCAAGGTCAAGGACTGGTGGGTTGCCGATTCTGGTCTCCTGCCGAAATTGAGGCCTCCAAGTGGTGATCTACTATTTGCTTAAGAACCCCCCAAAATACCAAAAAAAACCATCCCTATATTACCCTTTATAAGGAATCGGAAGAATGTTTTTTTCTTTGTGGGGGGGGGGGGGGGGGGGCGGGGGGGCTCTTAAGCAATTCATAGTGATTGGGTTCGTTAGAGAGCTTGCCCTGTGGCATAGCGGGATGTCGAGCCATTCCCTGAGCATCTCTTACTTCGACTGGCAATCACAACAATCATTTTAAGGCGTTTCGGTTGATTTGGCATTGAGAACGTGCGAACTCAATAGACATCCCACGCTTTTGCGTGCAGGCTCAGACTGAATCTGCGGCGAATTCTGGAACATTTTGCACATGTTGAAAATACTGCTGTTTCCAGGCTCATGGATCTGCTGCCTCTGTCTGACGAAAACCTTGTGTTCAGTGCCTGTTGTGTTTTGACATTTTGTATGTTCTGTGCCTCTTCATTTGGTCAGGGTCAAACGATCAGGATAGCATGTTGGGGCACAGCGGTACAAGCCCTTCACTGGTGCTCGCCCCCAGCTTGCCGGGGTCGGCGGATATTATTGTATTGTTATTGTCCTGCATAACATCCAGCAAAATGCAGCATGTGATCTTCCAGACTGAAGCGTGCCAGAACATCGAGCGGCCTCAACGACAACATCCAAACTGTCTACATGTGCTCAAGCATCGTTTCGGAAATCATCAAGTTCAGACATCAAGATTTGACACAGGTGCTAGCTCTGCCCCGAATTGCTGCCACGGTGCTCCCGCCACATTCAAGAGCAAGACATGTGTGAGTACAGCAGAAGCCATCGCCCAGAATCGCCCAATGAGAGCTTCCATACCTTGGGGCCTTGGGGCATGGCTGCAGCATGGCTCTCGACATGTTGGGACCGAGCTTCCTCTGCAAAGGCAGCATTGAGAAGAAAGCTTCTGCGCTGCCTCGCGGCAGCGTGGCTTTTCGTGCCGTGCCATACGTGCTTGAACTGTATTTGCCGGGCTTGTTGCCCACCCCACTTCTCCCTACCGCTCAGGATTTATTGGTGCGACCCTAGCTGTGGTTGTGGGGTCGGTACCTGTCTCTGCGGCTTCGCACCTGCCACTGAAACGACATCGGACATTCGGAACAGCTTCATCTAATCTTCTCGCCGGGGGCGTTGAACAGAATGTTAGAGTCAGAGCCGTTACGGTTTGTCATGGCTTCAACAGCCGAAACGAGCCACCTTTGTTTTAAACATTTTTGAATCTGTCGACTCCACAAATCCTGGCAAGACTCAGCGCTTCCAATTTGCAAATGCGTTCTAATCATGTAGGCTTCTCGTATAGATTTTTCTTCAGGTTGATCCACGGAGGGAGCGCCACACAACAGACTGTCCATTTTTTCATGATTCTCAGTCTTTGCTCAGGGGCTTGGATCCCTGCCAAGAGCCAACCCTGCCTGGCGTCCGCTTCTGCACCCAGCGAGCGGGTGAGGTGCTTTTTTTCGGAACCCAGGCACGGAGCGAGTCTGGACACTTTAGGCTTAGGATCTGTTGGGATCAGGAGGCAAGGTAGTGAGTTGGGATCAAGTGGGTCAGTGTTTCGGAGTGTCCAGGTTGGAAATTGGATTTTAAGTCCTGATGACTTGGGGTGCCGGGCTGACGGCTCAAGGCTTCAAGCGGCGTGGTGGTGTTTGCCACCTCCTCGCCAGAACTTACGTATGCCGAAACAACCTTCAGTCTGCAGACCCCGAAATCCCAAATTCTTAAGGCCTGCCTTCAAATTGTTAACCCTACACAAGAACTTAACGCTGAATTCCCATGACAAAACCTCCCTCCCTCCCACCGATTGACTCAATCTGTTTGGGAAAGGGCCCGGAATGTCAATTTGCAGAGGCCTCTTGTCAACCAACATTCAGAATAAGGAATAGTAATAATATGAATTTTAATGACTAGTCCCTCGGGGATGGCGCGGCAGAGAGAGAGAGAGAATGACACTAGTAGCAGGAGCCCGACTTTTTTCAGAGGCGGCATTGGACATTGAGGGGGGCTATCAGTCTGGGGACTTCTTTCCTAGAAAAAGTATTGCCGGGGGGACTGCCCATGGCAAATTCAAATTAAGCCTGTGGGCAGCTATGGGTTTGAGAATGTTGAAGGGTCGGGGTAAATGCGCGCCGCATAAACACAGATTTTGCTTGGACAAGCTTTTGCCAGAAGTAGCTGGAAAGAAATTAGGGAATGGCACCTGATGATGACACTTTGACCAGGCACATGCGACCTGCAACCGAGCGAGAATTGTGTGACTCAGCATGACATTCGCACTTAGCTGTTCCATGGGCTCACATGTGTTGAGTGGAGTTTGGATGTCGGCAGGTGTAGTTTCATGTATATCACAGCAATGTCCGATGGACAGGCCACCTTGCTTGGACAGAAAGAACTCCCTAGAAGCTTCACAGTCAGTGAGCTACAGAGGTTGGGCCTTGGTGCACAAGGTCGCACCGACACCTGGCCATCGATTCTTCGAGCTGCTCAGCTATTTGCAGCTTTAGCGTGATAAGATACGTGAGAGGAGGTGGTTTGTTTCAAGGGACTTGGGGACCCTAAACCCTAAACCCTAAACCCCAAGTTGGGGTCTTATGTGCAAGGGAGAACTCAAGCCAGATCCAGAGCACTTGACGCAGAGTGTGAGCAAGATTGCTCTGCTTACTTTGCTATTCCCATTTCATCTTCACATGGAAGCTTGTTTTCATATGGCTTCATGATCTGCTTGGGCTTGCTATGGCTTGCTGATTAGGCGTTTGGGTTTCTGAAAGACTGTCAGTTCGTTCTCACATGGCTTCCGAGCAGCAGAGGCCTCGGCGCAGATAGGGACAAGTTTAGGACAGTTGGGCGTGCCGGTTGGGGCGTGCAGATGATCCCAATGTGAAGGGATCGACAACCAAATCCACCCTTCCTAGTAACGCTGCAAATCTCCCGCTTGAACCCAGCGGAGTCGATTTTCCACTTCCAGGCTGCCCACGCTGGGAACGCGACCGAGCTGGAAGAAACTTTGTCAAGGCCCAGCACGAATTTTTGTGGCGAGGGATTGCATGGTCAGGCATGGTCCAGTCAACAAGTCTTGATTGGGTAAGCTTTAAAGCCTAAGACCCTGATGGTCCACAAAGTACGTCCTGCAGGATCTCTCAAGCCGTTCTGTCTCAAACCATTTTGGCTCAATTGGTCCATGCCCCTGAACTTGAGCCTTGTATTCCGCTCCCTTGGCCCTGCCTTTCCCTGAGCCTCGATCCACACGACATGATGGAGGAGGGAGATTGTTGATGAGTTCTTTGGAAGTCGATGGCCAACCAAATCGTGCAAGTTTGGTGGCGATGGGTGGGCGCGGCCTTGGAGAGGGTCTACGACGCCAAGGCTGCAAGGTGGGCTTGAATCCATTGAGGGGAAAGGCCCAAGAAGCGGCCATCCCTCAGAACGGAGCGAAACCAACAAGTTCCATCAGAAGGAGGGCTTTCGACTAGTTGATAAGCGACCAAAAAGAATTGAGCAGCATCTGCAAACTGGGGCCCACTGACTCGACAAGCTGGAACGGAGGCTTTGGGAAGTAGAAGGCGAACGGCAGGAAGTGAGCTCGAAGCCCACGAGCCCGCCCGGAACTCCCAGGAGTTATTTAGGTGGGACGGGGAGCGCGAAGCCTGAGGCAGACGTTGACCTTGATTGGGGTGGGAAGTTATGGTTAAATGGACAGCAGGTGCTGGGGCACGCCAGCATCAAAGAACCGACCCCTGAGTCCCTCATGGTGACAGCAAGGGGGACGACATGGGGGTACTGGCTAGACCCTGTAGGGATCGAGGCAACGAGGTCAGAACCCATTTCAGGGCTTTGGATAGCTGCTGCTTAAGTCTTCACGTCTATGTTCGCCGGTACTGTTGCACGATTGTCTACTGCATGTGTAGTATGGTATACATATATATATATATACACACGCATGTACATATGTATCTAATCAGTACATGTAGTTCAGCTTTGATATGTGATGTTCGTTCGCAATGTGTAATGTATGTATAGTCAGATTATAGTGCTCATTTTAATTTAGATGTAATGATATATGTATATAGAACATCGAATACATCACATAGTTCCAGATCGTCTGAAGATATGTTGCAATACACTGTACCAAAACATCATGTGTACTGTCTTATAACCTAGCGTTGCCTGGCATATAACTTTGTTGAGTACTTTGCATTGCGTCGTGGATGACATCGAAGCACACCCCCCAAGATTTGAATTTTGCAGCCTGACATCGGCCCTTCAGCCAAATCAATAACACACACTACAACATTATAGAAGTGGGTTGCGGTTTTTTTGTGCCAATAGGACATGCGCAAATAAGCAAAGGCAAGAATCGACCCTTTTTTCCGCCTGGACTGCTTAAACCGAAACAACCAACAAAAGCCATGCAACCCCCGCCTTTGTCCTGTTGAGTCGTCCGGCGGACGCCGTGGCCTCGACAAAGCGCGGCCGTACAGCACTCCATGAAGCGGCCGCTGCGCGACATGACAGATGGATGTGGCATGCAGGTGTTAGCGTTTTGGGTTGCAGGGGTGTTTCTGCGGGGTCCATGGTTGCGGGCACATTGTCCCCACTGCAAGATGTGCTGGGAAGGTAACATTTGGGGCTGTTATTTTTGCGGCTTGCAGTTTCAGATTTCCAACCGCCTACTGCAAGTCATAGTTGCTGTCAGTCCTAAGTTGCACAGCCCTGGCCGCAAGGTTTGGGGGCACACCTCTATGGTTCAGCAGCTGCTCAATGCAAGGGCGGATGTCATGGCATCCGACCGCCTCTAAGACTGGACTAGACGTCTTGTATGTACATACAGGATTGAAGTTTTGCTTCAATTGCTTGATGCAAAGGCCTAGTTTTTAAAACATGCCGGTAGGCTTATTTGCGGGGCCCGTGCAAACCAAGCCCCCAAACCTCCCAAGCCGCTTGGCCGGACGCACAAACACAGCCGTGCTACATCCGCACATTGTTTGCACATTCCGGCACTCTCAGGCTTTGATTGGTGTTGGCGTCAAGACTCTTTAAGCCCAACCCGAATCAAACTACAGAGTTTCGATCGTTTTTTTGCAGCCTTTCAAAGCACGACACTGCTCAAGGAAAAGACCCAAACTAACAGGAATGTCCCATATGGAAGCACTTGTGAACATGCTGTCCCCATAACTTCTAAGGAGAGTCTTTGCAGCCCTCGCACGTGGCAGCGCTTCATGGACATCAGCCCGTTTTGGACGCCAATACCACAGTCACACACCACATGTTTGTGGTTACACGAGACCATGTCCAGATTTTGCGTTGCATGGGCGCCCACGACATGAAAGGCTTAGTCAAAAACCTTGGCAGTCATGACAGTTCTGTGCTGGTTCGAACGAAAGCCAGGTCAAACACTAAAATTGATGAATGGTGCCATGCCCTTCTTCTGGTTTCTTTCGTAGTCAATCCACAACATTGCCTCAAGAACGAATTTGTCAATTTGGCGCGCTCCAGCTCTGGCTTGCTCTATTTGTTTCTATCTGGACAATGCCAGATTTGTTCGGAGGGTACGAATCCGCGAAGCCATTGTTATCGTAAGATGGACTCTTCTTGATGCCAAACTAAGAGTGCTCACCATCGCCGGTGTCCCTGAAGGAGCTGCTTCACCGCACCTCACTGGCGCGAGGTCACAAGCCGTCACCTGGGCTGCTGCACCGCGCGGTAATGCCCCTGGACACCTGAAACATCCAGAAACCCCTGTCACTTGCAGCCCTGACACCATCGAAGCCCAGAATAACTGAAATACTTAAGCAATGGACCATGAACAATGTTTCCTTGAAGCTTCTTGTCGCACACATGCGCCCAGAAGATGTGAAGGAAAAATAAGAAGAACTGTTCCAACATTAGTTTCAAACCTAAACATCCTGTTCAAGACAACCTGACCGGAGAGGCAGGGCCACACCGACCTGGCAGACTTCATCCTGAATTTGGAAGATGCGCGGCTGAGCCGATCAAGTTTGCATCAGCTTAGATCCACGAACCAGAGGAGGAGTTTGAGCTCGGGGCATTTGCCGTGATTTTCGAGGTGTGATTGCGGATGTGTTGGCCAACTTCCGGAAATGCGATGCTTGACAGACAGCTCGCCTAGATTGTAACATGGTGTTTGTTTGAGGGAGCTCAGCATGTGGAAGCCCACCACCGCTGCTAAGGCCAGATGTGTCGCAGCCTTTCGAGCAGGATGGTGCTCAGCCTCTCCACTTCGCGGCCAAGGCGGGCCATGTCCAGGCCGTTCGCTTCCTCTTGAGTCGCGGCGCGCAGCTAGAAGCCACGTCTCCAAAAGAGGGCTTCACCCCCTTACACTTTGCAGCAGCCATGGGCCACGCAGAGGTGGCCCGGCTGCTGATAAAGAAGGGCGGCCGGCAATCCATGGGCAAGAGGGACAGGAGGGGCTTACTCCCGATTCACTTGGCAATCAGGGCCGGGAGCTCCTCCCTGGTCCAGGATTTGATGAAGCACGGCATCCCATCCGACCTAGTACACTTTGCGGCGGAGGGTGGCCGAACGGAAGTCATCCGTAAAGTGCTGCAAACTAAGCCAGACCTTGGCAACACTCTGGACGCGCGCGGTTTCCGACCTTTGCATATGGCCGCCCTCGCAGGCCACTTGGATGTCCTTGGCCTTCTGGTGGGCGAGGGGTTTCCCATCGGCGCCACAGACACACAGGGCTTCACCGCGGTGCATTTCGCAGCCAAGTCTGGCCACCGAGCCGCTGTTCAATATCTGGCCACCATGAGGGCGGACCTGAAGATGCGCTCCAAGGACTGTCCATCGCTTCATGGTTGTGACTGCACTAAGGCATGGCACTGTTCCTCGACTTTTTTTCTGACCGGCACGTATCTATAGAGCTTTTGCGGAAATGAGGAGGGAAGCACGCAATGCATGTTAATATAGTGGTTCATGAAGCATCTCAGCTGGCGATGATTGGGGTCGTTTTTGGTTGTTTCCTCCTCTCCCGGTCGCGCACACTGTTCCGAAGAGCAGGGATAGCTTCATGAAACGTGTACCCTGAGCCCGAGGAGCACAACCACATCCAACAAAACCTCCCAACCATGAAGTGTAAAGGCTCCTCGAAATCCAATAATGTTGCACTGTCTTTAGCGTGGGCCCCCCCCCCCAAGCAAGTTTGGACCCTCCATAAACGTGTGGCCCGGCGACCCCCCCCAAACAAATTTGGGGAGGAGGGGGGGGGGCATCCTGGATTGTACGGGCTCTGGCTCTTTAAGATTCCAAGACAACCAAGCCAGGAGGGCCTCAAGGGGCTTAAGGCCTGAAGCTTTCCTTTCTTGCTTAGGCCGCGCTCCCCCGCCGGGGCTTGGCATTATAGAGGGTTGTCAGACAAATTTACTAAAGACAGTCTGCCCGGCCTGTGGGCTGCCTATCACGAAAGTTGTTTGGGGCCTCGTTTCGTAATGAAATATTCAATAAAGCAGTGAAAGGACAAAAACCTCTTGCGAAGCCTCAGGAATCAGATAAATAAACCTTAAGCCACCCAAACCCTAGACACAAACCTTAAACACCAAGCCTTTAAAAAATTGGCCGTCCGAAAAAAACTTGTGATAATAGCGGGTGCCGTAAACAAACTCGGTTCGCAGAATACATGGTCGAAACTTGTGATCACAGACCCTCCTTACACTAAAGTCAGTCCAACATTATTTGTTTAACGCTGCGAGCATGGCCCAGCTGCCCATACACCAATACCATAGACCTCGGTTGTGCTGTGCAGGATGGCACGACACCCCTGGACGTGGCCAAGAAACTGGGGCATGCAACGCTGCTGGACCTACTCTCACCAGAACTGGCAACGAGAAGCAACGAGCTCTGAGCTCAAGTGTTCGATTGCCTGGAAAAAAGTTCCACGACTGGCGTGCAAGACCGGACGCGGGCAAGTAGTGAACAACGAGTTTCTGGGCTTCTCTGCATGGGACGTCTTCAATTTGCTGGACGGATGCCAACTTCGACAACTTCTCGGGCTCGGCTAAGCAAACCGCGTGGAAAAAGCGCAGGCCGGTCCCAGGTGCAAGGGGCGCAGCCAGCTTCTAGACTATATTTCTTATACTTGGGAGTCCAATATGAACAGCCTTTAGGCCCAAAACCCAAGGTGTTGGGTTAAGGGTTTAGGGTTTAGGCGGTTTAGGTTGAAGGCATATTTCATGCTTGGGCTTTGTGAGAACAGAGGTGTTCAAAGCAAACATTGTCCGGCATAAGAACCCTAAATCCTTGTTTAAGCCCCTAAACTTAGCAAACCTAAAACCCCAAAATCGTGAACCCTAAGCCCTGCGTGATGAAGCTTGGCTCATGTTGTACTGTGAACACCTAATTGGACTCTTGGGACAGTTCCCATGCCTCCTGTACAATGAGCCGGAGGCGCAGCCGAAACATCCAACAAGGTCAAGCCGGGAAGTAGAAAGAACTACCGGAACACACCCTGGACCAAGGCGGCTAACGGTGACTTGTTGAGACCTCACCAGTCTCACCGCTTCGCAAAACTTGCCGGGGTCAGCTGAGCTGCCTGGCGAGATTTTTCAGCCCAGGCACGAAACAAAAGGCATGGTTTTGCTTTAAGTGCATCTGCAGCATTGTACTTCACAACCCCAGTCCTGAGTCGCAAACCCTTGATCCAAGCTCCGCTGAGTCTCCGAAGATGCTAGGGGGGGGGGGGGGGGTAAAGATGCACATGGGAGTGGTCAAGTTTTGAGGCTCTGCAGACGTGCACTGTGCAGCGGTGCGTGCCCCCTCTTGAAGATCACATGCATTCGCACTCTTCGGCCTAGGCAGAAGCAGATTCATCTCATCTTGAAGAAGGGTGAGCCTGGCATCCCGGAGAGCTTGGAAGCGCAAATCGACAGCTCCCTGACGTGTTCGAAATGCCACTGACCATCACAAGCTGCGAATGCCTAATTCACACAGCAAGCAGGAACAAGCAGCATTCAATGCAGGAGGCCTTTGCTGACAAATCATTGTAGAACATCGCTGCTTCACTGAGGCCCTTGACCATCGGCCGTGCGCATCAGACAGAGGCTTTTGAACGCCTGGTTCCGGTACATGCCCCAGAGAGTTGAGACACTGATGTTAGCAGCCGGGCGGTTCTGCATAGAAGATACCTTCTTCTGGGGTCCACCGCACTTGAACAATTGGCCGCTGGACTAGATTTCGCTACCAGTCGCCACCACACTGTCAAGCCCTGGCAAGTCACAAGCTCAAGGACGAAGCCTTGCGAAACTGTGTGTCACGTTCCCACTTCACCCTTACGTGGGATGGCAACCAGCCCAAGCCTCAGAAACAATTTGCTTGCATTTCAGAACTGAAGGCTTCAGGATATTTCAACGAGGACTGTTTGGTTGTTGTTTTTGGACATATGTTTTTGACCCTTGTCCATGCGTTTTTGCGTTGGCTTTCTCTGACTTTTCGGTGGTTTCCTGCTGTTCCGCTTCTCCACTCCGCCGCTTGTTGCTCCGCCTGGTCTACTTTAGCTTCTGCATTTTCCTTACCCTGCCATTTTCAATTTTCATCTTGGGCTCATTCTCCCATTTATTTCGACTGCAGTTTTTCATTAGGCTGTTTCTGTACTACCTCTTGAAGCCGTTGAGGCTCCACGATGATGTAGTCCATCCAAATGTTTCGTTGAATGTGGGTTTGGGTTGCAGGCAATTGTGTCTTCAAAAGTGTTTTCGCCGGCGGGAGACTTCTGAGACGTTGATTGCACTCCAGTCTGAAGGTTCTTTCAAGCATGCGTCGAATCGGACTTTAGACACGGAAGAAGAGCTACCCAACTGCCCAACAGGTTTGTGTTGCACCGCTTCTCTGCAAATGCCATGCTTGTGGCCAGTGCCTCAGAAACGACTTGCAGCCCAAGCGAACCACTCTGCAGCAGACGTCTTTTTGTTCATCTGCATGTTGGGGCAGTGAACTGTGGAAACCTATTCCCTCGCAAGATTGCTTTGTGCTTTCCAACCAAAATAAATGTGGAGAAAATAGAGGTTTCCCTAGTTAAAAAAGAAAAGAGAAATGGGCTCCCCGCAAAAAGGTCGTAAAACCATTCTCCACCCCCCCCCTGTTAACACCTGAAAAACCGCAACAGCCCATCAACGGAAAGGATGGTGTTGCGACGCAGCAGCAGCAGGACCGGTTGTTCCCAAGGTCTTGCACTATGCCAAGGGATGATCTGCTAATACAGGAATCTAGCATGTCTAAGTTATAACCTTAGTGCCATCCATCTTTCAGGCCTTGGATCACAAAACTGGTAAACCACTGGAAACCACGATCTCAGCCCCAAGCCGGAGCTTCAGTCAGTTTTGCTCGAGTTTCAGCCCTGCTAAGCTGCGGACCCGGCTTCTGCACATCATTTCATTTCCGAGAACAGAAGCGGCCCTAGGACACCTTGTGACCCCAGGCACTGTCAAAAGTCCTTTCGTCCAGTATTTTGGATGTAGCTGTACCCTAAACCCTGAACAACAAAACCTAAACCCCAAACCTAAACCCTACGTGTTTTCTTTATCTTGTGCTTTCGCGTTCTGCGCACGGAGGACGTCGCCATCCGGGATGGGTCGTCCTTTGGCTTGTGCAGCGAGGCCGAGGGTCTTTGTTTGCTACAAACACTGCACATCTATGTATATATATATATGTATATATATATATACATATATGCTACCAGTATATAAAGCATCCGGCTGGCTCTGAGCAGCTGGCATCTCAGTGGTCCGGAAAGCACGACTTGACTTGGGCTTATTCAAGGATTTAGCTGCTTGTCCTGTTCATGGGTCCGCTCCAAGACAATAGTAAAGCAAAGACACATGTAGTTGGGAGACCCATCACAGAATTCAATCCATGTAAAACGAGTCTCCTCCTTCAAGTGGCACAGAGGTATATTTTATGCTTATCATCTCATATTCGCACAAATAGATTTCTACTTCTACTTCTAATACTACTACTGCTACTGCTACTACTACTACTACTACTACTACTACTACTACTACTACTATTACTACTACTACTACTACTACTACTACTACTACTACTACTACTACTACTACTACTACTACTACTACTACTACTACTACTACTACTACTACTACTACTACTACTACTACTACTACTACTACTACTACTACTACTACTACTACTACTACTACTACTACTACTACTACTACTACTACTACTACTACTACTACTACTACTACTATTACGAACCACTACCATTGCCACCACCACTACCACTACTACCACTACCACTACCCCTACTACCACCACCACCACCGCCAACACCACGACGACCACGACCACGACCACGACCACGACCACGACCACGACCACGACCACGACCACGACCACGACCACGACCACGACCACGACCACGACCACGACCACGACCACGCCGACGACGGCCACGGCCACGGCCACGGCCACGGCCTCGACGATTGCGATTACTACGATGACGGTTACTACGATGACGGTTACTACGATGACGGTTACTACGGCGACGGTTACTACGGCGACGATTGCTACGACGACGATTGCTACGACGACGATCACGACGACGACCACCACCACGACGACCACGACGACTGTGTATACTAGTATATATCAGCTGTTAGTAAGGTTCTTACGGTTACTTTTTTCATATGATTCGGTTTTGGGCATCGCAGCCGACATTAAAGCATGGTACCATCCCTCCCAAGGGCTGAAGTTGGGCTCAAAGAATATTTGGACAACCCCCATGAAGACCTGCAACGGGCAGCCGCCGCAATGGTCACACGGTATTCAGGGAGTCGTCATCTCTCGTGATGACACACATAGCCGCACCCCCCACCCCCAAAAAACCCTGACGCACAGCACGAGTTATGCGAACCCACTTCGAGCTTCTTTCATTCGACTCTCAACCCTATAGCCTTCGATCAAGGAAGCTGTGTTGGACGCGTGGACCCTGATTGTTCTGCAGGCTAGCAGCCGATCTCCGTTCCTGGTCGGGCACTGAAAGCAGAAGAAGACAAGAGTTTATGCTGGGTGCAACCTCTCCTAAATACGGAGCCGCGTTTTCTCGGGGGCGGTGGCCTTCAGGTATTTACTTTAGCTCTTGTATCGGGGACCTGGGGGCAAATGCAGATCCTCTGTGTGTGTATGCCTGATCCCGCAGAGCGCATGTGCAACAGGGGTGAACAGCACACACATGCAGTTTCATGCAGCAACGTGCCATTCAAGCCCGGGACAATCTGGTACGACATGGCCAACAAGGTGAAAGTTCACTGGCCGGTGAGGGAGAGAGACGGAGAGAGATAGAGCGAGCGAGCAAGAGATACAGAGAGAGGGAGAGCGAGCGAGTAAGAGAGAAAGAGTCCGAGAGCAAGAGGGAGGGGTTGATCAACAATGTAGGGACAGGAGGGGGAGAAGGTGTCTTGAAAACATTTCTCATGCCGAACACAAATCAACAGTAGCATCACCCCGGCGGCTTAAAGGCACAGTATCGTTGATGGGCAGGAGTGGGGGTGGGACCTATGGGCTTTCTGGACCTTCCGCGCCAGCAGGCCTCGTCTGCTCTTTAAGACCCCAAACAGGGGCGCTGCGCAGGGCGACCTTCCTATGTCCCGCGAAAATGAAAGACATGGAAAGAGAAAGTGAACGAGATCAATGAGAGATAGCAGAGAGCCGGAGGCCTTGCTACAGCACCCTTTGCAGCGAGGTCTTTCAAGTGCGAGTCGGCAGCCAGACCAGCGAGCAGGCCATGGGAGTGGGGTGTCATTGACAGCTCACTTCGACTTCCGGTGTTACTGAAGCTGGCATTACACCCGACGTTTCGCTTCCTTCCATGAGAAGGGGTGATGCTAGGCTCGCAGCGACATTTCATGTGCAACTGCCTCACATACTCTCAAAGCCTCAAAGCGAATCCTAACTTCTTCATCGTACCCCCCCCCCCCCCCAGCTCCAGGAAAGCGGCGGCGGCTTGCCAGGACCTCGGCTCACCTGCAGGTTAAGCCTTTAAGGTTCAACGGGGCAGCATCCTCACGCAAGAGAAGCTTCTAGCGATTCCAGCCCCACGCCAACTCCAAGGTCTTCAAGGTTCTTGTCCAGTTCCTATTTCCAACACCAGCATGTTGTGAGCAGCCCCGTGCGCTCACGTCAGAATGGTTAGGGCCTGTTAGGGCTGGCGGCTAGGGCCAGAGAGGCTGTTGAGGACTCGCCTGCAGCGCGGAAGATTTTGGATGGTCTTTTGGAGCGGAGGCTTTGGGAGCTATGCCTGTCATTGCACTTCGGGAAGATGCGAACTTGTGGTCTGCTGGGGCACGTATGAGATTATGGCGATGCCGCAAGAGCATGTTTACCCCAGTTTGTCTTACTTCAGCAAAGTAAACTTCATTCATTAAAGTATCGAAGCCAGCTAAACCAGGGGTGCACCAGCAACTGCGCATCACAAGCACACGCGAATCGGAAACTGCATATCGTAAACTGCGATTCAGAAACGGGATGAGAAACAAACACGCTCGAATGAGATACTCCATACCTCAGAGTAGAGGGTGAGGTGGGATGGGGGGGGTGGGGCGGCGGGGAGATAGATGGAAGAGAATGGTCACGGGGTCGGGTGGTGGGGGGGGGGGCTTGCTGCGAGATATGGCCTTTTTGCAGTTTCTAAGCTTCGCATTTTGAGCTTTCGAGTCATCTGTTTCCCAGTTTCCGATTTTCCCGTCATGGTTTCCGATTCACCCGTTCTGGTGTCCGATTGAGCTGTTCTGGTTTCCGATTGCCTTGTTTCCCATTTGTCCGTTTCTGGTTTCCGCATCAGTGATGGTTTCTGATTCGATTCAGCCGTTCTGGATTTTTCCATCGACCCCCTAGATGGTCCCGAGATGTCCCGAGGATGAGGGCCAGGGGAGGGAGGGAAAACATCGAGACTTGCACTATGCATTAGTTAGGCCATCCTTTGGTAAAGCAACGCACTGAGCAACATAGAGCCTAAGGGTCCCAGTCACATGGTACAGTGATATGCATTACCCGAGGGCCCTCCTAACAAGTGCCTCAGGCCTATTCCAGGCGCCTGGTATGCGCCGCGGAGCCCAGTGTGACAGTGTAACATGTGAGTTTCACAAGACAATGGTGCGCCTTTGGTGAGGTTTGGAACGACGTTTATGTCTAACTGTCTAGTTCTAGCGGGGCAAAGCCATGGACTTGTTCAAGGTCCCTGGCCTCTGCGGAGTACTACCTGCTTTGCACCATGTCAGCAAGCCTGATGCCTAGTTTTTCGAAAACCGCGCCTGTAAAGAGCCCTTCAGCTTTGCAGGTTTCTGTGGTTCCCGGAGTGTCCTATTGCTGCCTCGGTCAGCTTCGGCTACTGTACACCGCTGCGGGTGCGTGGAGATGTCATCAAAATGCGAGCAGATGAAACAGACCACTCCTACTCCTGCTCCGAGAGTGCTTGTGGGCATAGCACTGCACATTATACCATCTGTTGGAGGTTTGCCTGGTGCGCCCTGGGGATGGTTGGAAGGCATGTCATACGACTCTTGAGCAGCACGAGCCATTCACGAAGATCGATGTTGTACTTTCTCAAATTACAGGAACCACTGAGATGTTGAATCCTGATCCCTCCAGCCAAAGTAAGACTTCGGGCCCCGCAAACTACGGAATCTTTAACTGGTTGGGACATGCTTGCAAAATTGGCGAAGCATCTAACGAATCGTTTGGATATACATACTGAACTACCAGCCAACTGCTCATCTAAGCACTCTACGGACTGTCATGGCCAAGCGATGCATATTCTCAATAATATTACGTTATCAAAATTTACTGATGTTGGTAAACACCTTGCGCCACAAGCCTTGGAACGGCAAACCTTAAGACCTTAGCCTTAAACCATCTCTGGAATCTTCTCTGCCCTTTGCGATGTCAGCAGTTTCTCTCAAGGGTTCAGGGCTGGGAGACGCTCTTTCCGAAGACGGGAGCATCCCAAACTTAGCAAGCCCTGGCGCCTCACCAGGTCCCACTAGGCTAGACCTCAACAGTCAACAGTGAGGCCGCGAGATGCTTGCTCTGCAGGCAGAGCAAAGGGCCGTGCCCCTCCCACGACAAGGTGGTCTGGACATCAAATCTGAGGGCCAATCCTAAAACCAGGTTCTTTGTACGAACGTTCCTTCTGGTGTCGAGCTTCTCTGATAGTTTGGAGCCGATGTGCTGGACATCCATTTTATTTTAGAGTTCGCAGGTGAGGAGTCACCCAAACAGTCTGACTGTTGCTGACTGTCAGCAGGAGGTGCAAGTCAAGGGTTCTGTGCAGGCCAAACGAATGCAATTCGGTCTGACAGCTTCAGGTTAAGGACTGCGCTGTGAAACAACAAAGCTGCAAGACCAAAACAGACCAAACGTCCTATCATTTGCGTAGGTTCGTCGCCTCACAGAACGGGCTATACGGTGTATCAAGTGCTGGGCATTGCTTCAAAACGGGCATTTCTGGGCCATGGCCTCAGGCTCTACTATCTTCCTTTTGCTCTCTGCTCAACTCTACTCGACTCTACTCTCTATACTCTCTCCTCTTTCTCTCGGAGGCCCGGACACCAAACCTGTCATCCAGAACTCGGGTAGGACAGGCGTTCTGAGTCACGACAGTGCGACAGAACTTTGTCCTGCCAGGAGAACTGACCGTGGGTCGGCAGCACCAGCAAGGCTACTTCGAAGGCATCTCGTCCTCTCGGGGGGAGCATCATGTGGCCGAAAAAGGATGTTGTTGCAAGAAATCAGTAGTAACGCAGCATCCGAGTTTCTCTTGAGTCTGGTAGTGCACGCACCAACCGATTCCCAAGACATTGCGGCACTACAAATTGGTCCGGCAACGGTCTTGAATTGGATCTTGCGAAAGGACCTTAGAACCAGAATACAAAGAAATCCCAGATAGCCTCCAAGACCGTCCCTCATAATATACCTAGCATCTGGCTTCAAAGCTTGAACGCTGCCGGCCAGAGGCATCATTGGCCCGGAGAGTTCGAACCTGACCTTTATCTCCAGATCGCACCTGCAGGCGCTTGATGGTCTTGGCCTTTCACCTTTCGGGTTCGGATTTGGGGTTCAGGGTTAGGGTTTGTGCTGCGCCATCCTTGCTATAAGGTTTAGGATGGAGGGCTTGGGGTTGAGCGTTTCAAGTTCGGGGTTTGCCGCATCCCGAGATTGAAAGCGTCTTCGAATGGGGGCTAGCGGCTAGCAGTTCTGATTGTGTCTGCTGGTTCTGATAGGTTTAGATTTATCCCGCTGCTTGATGCACCACAAGGTCCTGCAAAAAGCTTCTCACCTCCGGCTAGTGCATTGTTGGAGGTGCTACAATGCATACTTGCACATTCCGCTCCGCAGCCGGAACGCTCGCAATTCCGCAACCATTGGGAACTTTGGAGCCCCTCAAAACTCGTGAAGGAATCTGGCTTTCGATTCGATCCCGAACCATTGCCCTGGGAGCAGGTGGTTGACCTCGGACGCGATGCATTCCAGCTCGTTTTCAGCATCAAGAAGCGCAGTAAATCATATTTCAAGAATAACTAAGCCCCACGATGATCCCATGCCCATTCCCACGACAAGGGACCCGCACAGAGACGAGGAAGATGAAGGGACCACCTGTCCGGGTCAAGCTTGCGTAATGAGACGAAGGCTAGGACACAACTCAGATCCTTGCAAAATGCTATGGGCTTCGTGACAAAGTTGTCACAGCGAATGAAGCCAGTGCCAAGATCCTGAAAGTTACCATTTCCATATTTCCAAACAGTGGGGGGGCAGCCACGGGTGAAGTTTGGGAATGTACGTTGAGCTTGTTGAAGCTATGAGAGAAGCCCTGGCGCATGTCGGGCAGGTCTTTGACCTCAGCGCTGACCAGTTCCTGGCCACAGCCTTGGAGCACCCTGTGGACTCGAAAGCTCGGAACCTTAAATCAGCTTGCAGGCATAGGACAAAACGTCACCCAGTTCATATGGAGATGAAAATTCCTGGCGCGTCGGCTGGATTCATCCATGTACTTGAGCAGAAGCTAAGTCTGAGCGGTTGGGATTCTCAGC
The DNA here is from genome assembly GCA_905221605.1 of Symbiodinium natans. Taxonomy (NCBI): domain Eukaryota; class Dinophyceae; order Suessiales; family Symbiodiniaceae; genus Symbiodinium; species Symbiodinium natans. The sequence continues at coordinate 1,239,335 of CAJNDS010002512.1, forward strand.
TGTCATGGGGAGGATACAGCGTACGGCTTTGAAAATCGTCGTGCCGTGTTGTTGTCCTCAACGCCAAGCAGCCGAGCATTTCACTTCGCAATGGCATGATGTTTTTTCGTTGGCGGGGGGGGGGGGGGGGGGTGTTGTGAATCCGTGCATCCCAACCTTACTTGCCTACAAGTACCATGTACGCTGCACTCCACTTTGATGCTTACTCTCAAGCCCACTGCGTGAAAGGTAGCGCTGCCTGCACATGGTTTCACGCTACACTGTTCGTGGCGAGTCCCCAAATCATCGGCCCCGCCACCCAACGGCCCAGGTCCGCAATCTGAGCGTGAATCCTGTGGTCGGTCACCGAGCGCGCTTGAGTGTGTTTTACACCTATAAAGGTTGGATGTTTGTTTTTCCTTTTTGCGGTCGGGGCTTGCCCTTGCCTCATTCCAAATGCCGGTCAAAGGGTTTGGGCTTGCGAATGCTGCTGTTTATGGAAGAGCTGAAGCTATGACACTTCGCTCTTGGGTCGCGCTTGATATTACATAAGAAGGCTGCATGATGACATGAGGTCTGTACAAACTCACATCGTCTACCAAACTAAAATCACACTAGAACGATTTGGCAAAAGGTGAATGATTCGGCTGTCCTAGTCTCTGCGGACATTCGCGCCGGCTGCAACCAAAATGTTGTCAAACGTGCTTCCCTGCGTGTCAACTAGGGATTTCTCAGGCTGAAAGAAATCCCAGTGCGTTAAACCTTTGAACGACTTTTCTTAAGGGAGTGAGTTGACTTAGAGCTTTATTCGGATCATGCAACCATTCAAAGCCCAGGCACACGCTGGATGCTTGATGCGATCACAACCGAAGATCTGTCTGAGGACCTGCACAAGAACACAAAAAATCAGCCGTCAAACTCAGACAGACCAAGTCAAGCGCACCGCTTGTGTGTTTCCTCTGAAATGGCCCATCACTGTTACTCTTTCTTCTGGCCCGGAATGATCAGGTTGTGAAGCAGCAGCAGCTCGGAAAGGACCGGGCAGGTTATCGTTTTCCTGCGTACATAGCTTGCCTGCGCTTGGATCTTCGGATCTTCATATACGATTTTCATCCAAGATGGTGGGGCTTGGGTACTGTATGCTGGTATGAAGATCATTCTGGTTTCCTGTCCTTACCGGCTGTACCGGTTGCAGCTGCACGGCATGGCCACTCTTTTCCAAGTCGCAGCTGCTTTAAAAACCCGAGATAAACTTGAGAGTAATACCAGGGTTTATTTTCGTGACAAGGCCCGCATGTTTGTCGACAAAGGCGGGCCGTGACGTAGCACCCACTAGCTAGCAGTTCTATGCCGCGTTGAGGATGATGTCATAACATGGCAGGGTCTGGTGATGCCGAAAACAGACAAGTCTTTCCGAAATCCCAAGTTCTCAGCCCGAGCCAGCACACAGAACAACGGAACTTTCACAGTACAAGGATGGCGAGTCCATCATGAATGCAGGGGAGAGTGTCGATCTCAGCTATCTTGGAACCCCGCGACCCCACGTTTGCGTAGGATTGAGACTCGTGCTAGTGAGCTCACAGTCTACGCTGGTTCCGGGGTTGCCTCGAGGATGCATTGAGATTCAAGATTTCAGCCATTGCTGCTACATGACACCTAAGTGCGCCTGGCTTCTGCGAAAGGCTCCCTTCATCGCGCCCCTAGCCCGATGTGCAGGGACTCTACAGTAAAACCCTTTCGAGCTCAAAAGGCTCCAACCGTAATCCCATAAGTCAAAGTGGCCATAGTCCCAAAGCTATTTGCCTTACAGGTCCCTCAAATGCGTGACCGGCATGGACCTTGGGGGTGGGAACTGCATCGTGGCTGAGCCCAAGGCATTGAGTTCGTGGCCGGGGCCGATCTCAGGTGAAGAGCTTAGTGCTTGTTTTTTTTGACCACCTGCTGGGTGATGCTTTTGCCGGTTATTCCGGATGGCCTTGGTTAGTTAGCGAACTCATTCACACATTCATAATATGTGCAACCTGCCGACGTCTAGAGGATTTCCATGCATCTGTACTCTTATGTCTAATACCTCAGGGACAATGTTGTTTTTTTGTGCTTTCCCCAACCCCTGCCAATTGCGGAGTGTCGCCCCCCCAAGCCAACGAAACCACACCCTGCGGGGAGAAGGGGAGCCAATCCACACCTTAGGCAGAAAGCGACTCAGCCCGAAAACCTTCATGCCAGAACAAGTTATTTCACCATAGCCACCGACGCCCAAAAAGTTGTTCATCGAATCATTCGTCTCCTGGCCTTCATGAACATATGTCCTTCTAGCAGGTCACAGGAGCTTACAGGCCCTCAGCCGTGACGCTGTCAATTAGTTGCATTGGAACCCTCAACTCCCAACATTCTGTACGGCTCAGGCTTCAAGCCCTACACTCTAAAGTCTAAAGCCTAAAGCAACACCAGGTGCTTCCTGCGCTTGACACTTGAGCGGGCCCGGCTCCCGGCATGAAAGCAGTGGTTAGGGCCAAGGCTTTGTGTGTCTTAGCTGAACCCGCACCTTGAAACCCTACACCCAGTCTAGAGTTTAGGCACGTTGGTTCAGCTTAGGCACCCGGTGCGACCTTCGTGGCCGCATCTCCTGCGCAGACAGGCGCCTGGCAGTCTGGTCGTAGAAGCTGTGTTGGCTGGGCCCCAAACCCTGAGAGGCATGATTATATCGCTTGGCCAGATGTGTGCTGCCTGTGAATGACCTGCGTCGAAAGTCAACAGTCTTGCCTAAAGCAGCGGGAGAGTTTAAAACGCGACCCTCTCCTCGATGAAGAGATGTATGACGGCACAAGCCGAAAGATAAAGGGCACATAAATATGAAGGCGGTCGTCAAACAATCGGGTCGACAAGCGTGTCAGGTATCAGCACTCAGGTCAAGACTGGTCAAGATGAAAGCTGCAATGTCCAAGTTGGCCCACTTCCTCCTTCACCAGATGACAACCATAGCCTTGAGTTCCAGACCCGATGTGGCCGAGTCACCTCGATCTTGTGACGATGACACAAACCAAGCATACGCCATAAACATCTGCCACATGCGCATGGTGAACACATTGGAACCAAGGAATACGTTGCAGTTTGAGATTCAAGCAACGTCAGTTTGACGCCCCCACGACCAAGGTGCAGATATGTAGAGACACGCAGCCGACTCAGGGCGTTGATGGCTTGTCTGCCCGCTGCACTGGAGCCACCGAAAAGTTACGGGTTGTCCGATTTGTTGGATGACAGCCATCAGAAATCCAGTCAGAGTCCGCTCGGGTCCGACTTAACTGAATTCTCATGGCATGCAACCAAGCGGGAAGATTCAAAGGGTCGCGTCGAAGATCCTCGCGCACTCCGCGGCAGCACCAAGAGTGCTTGCACCTGATGCTGCCTGAGATTTGCGATGATGCCCATATATGCCCATATATGCCCATGATGACTTGACATTGGTCCTGAAGCAGTTCATTGGAACCATGGGCACCACTCGTAGTGATCCCCTCTGCCCTCCTTTGCAGTGGAAGTTTTGAGCTGTGGGGCCAAACCAAGCATTCATTGGGTAGCCTCATGCAAAATGATCTGAGCGATGCCTATCAAAGCGAGTGTTAGGTGGGATCTTGACACCAACAGGTACCAACAGCATGAGATCATAAAGCCGCCTGTGCCGCTTTTAATTACCGTTTAATCTGATATCGGGAGACTTGGTTCATCCTTACTCGAACAGACTCGAACGCATAGATCTTCGCGAATCACCTGCAACTTACTTTTTGAGTCGATCCGGAACGTTCTCATGCGGAACATAGTTCGAGTTACCAAATCACACGGTGAGCATTTTCATGCGCCGGTGGTCGACTGAGTAATCATTCGCCCCTGGTCCAGAAGAGGCCAGACCATCATCGACAGACGGTGAAAGGTCGAGGTCACGGTCGTGCCCTGTGGCCCGATATGTGTTGGAGCGAGACATCTCTGATAGGCACATTGATACATGGTCCTGTGCCTAAGCCTTCGAGGGTGGTTCTGAACTAGGCCACCCAGGAAACAACGGCTTGCCGAGAAGACCAGCCTCGACCCACAGAGCCTCACGACACCGGAATCTTGCCGATGAGCATATGCTCAAGGAGCCGGTTGATCAACGCACAACCCGTCCAAAATGTTCAGAACAATGCCTGCACTGTTCCAGCGTCGGGGCGGAGAGAACCGTGCGCCATGTGCTTTGCGTCGATTCGTAGATTGCTGCAGCTTGTGCATCTTGGAATGTAATCTCTAGACTCTAGTGCAAGCATCTGCAACACCCGGAGAATGGCCCTCTTGAGTCTTCTTGTCTTCGCGCAAAGCTTGTGTTTGAGTTGCAGTCGCCCCCGATATGATATACCAGACCCGAGGGTCCGAACACCTCAGGGAAATGCAGGCTTCGATCACCTGCACCATCTTAATGCCGTCCTGAGTGTTCTCTGATACCTGATGCTGTGCGGCTATATGCGACTTGTGTCAGCCACAATCCACGCACACATCACGAGCGCAGGCCACACCTTCTGGGTCGAGCTTGGCGGAACTGCCGTGCGACCCGAGGCCGCTCGTGGTTACATGACTGGTTGAACTGACAGGATCGGGAGTCTGAAGTGTCGAAAGGTTTTTTTTGGGAGAGTTGAAGGAAAGACCGTGCGAGTCACGACGTGACGGCAAGTTTGCCGGCTTGTCTGGGCGCAGGGTTTGTGTCCGCACACCAGCTGAGAGAGCATGTTTTCACCGGCCATTTGCAAAGCAGATCCCAATCATTGATCCCAACAAAGAAAGTGAAATAACTTGAGCGAAGAAGGCTTCACAAGCTACTGCGCATCACTTTTGCCCTAGGAACTACATTCTGAATGCGCTCCTGTCGTGCGCAAACTAGAGACAATAGTGTCCTTCAAGTTCATGAATGTCGAAATGCTTACAGTGCTGAGGGCCAGAGCTTCGGGTGCACTGGGGATGTGGCCATCCTCCATGCAGCAGATGTAGAGGCTCCCTGTGCAAGCAGGTGCCTGTTGAACAGCGGCGGGTGCAGGCTCAGGTGCGGAAGTGCACCGAACCATGAGTTGATTTTCATACCTTCTGAGTCACCTCGTGGCGGCTTTTCCACACATGCTCAAGTGTCCCAGCTCTTCGCGCCATCTTGACACCGAGCACTGAGTTTCTCGACTTTCTGTCTATTCTTTTGCACTTTTGCATATCCCTTCTCACCAACCCTAAAGAATCCCCTGAGTTCTCACATTCGGACGTTGAGCAACAGCCAGAACATACACTCCAGGTACTCGCCTATAGCTTCCAATTGCGTTTTAAGAGAGACGGCAGTCGCATGCAGCAAGGTTCACGAACTGAGTTGGATCACCTCCTGTCAAGATCTTTCGCGCGGAGCCCTGTGCAGACTTATGTTTTTTGTTTCCAGGTTGCCTTCCCTGCTGCGCCGACTTCATCGAGCAACGGCCATCATCTAACAGCCGCCGCTCTCAGAATGGATCACTCATGGGGCATTTCAAGGAGCTAGCGGATGAGTTGGCCGGATGTTCAAGCGTTGCTGCAGTACTAAGTTGTCAAATTGTGCGCCGCTGACAGGTCTGGACTTGCTTTGGATTTTTAACGGTAACTTGACTTTGGCCACTGCACAGCGAGGTGCGAGACCACTTTCTTGGAGGATGACCCTTCTAAGCCTCACAAACCTACACATGCACCTTTCTAGTTTCAACCCATCGTGGAAAGATGCGGTTCGAGGTGGGCCGCGCCTACCAGCATGAGCTGCACCAGGAGATGTTGCTCATGACTCTGCTTGATTCATGCTACACTTCTGCGTTACTTTTCTGTCCGGTTCCTTATGGGTGCATTGCCCTATGGCTAGGGCCACGGGAAGTCGCGTCCTGCACTGAACAACTTATCTGCCCGTGGCTGTGAAAGATGGCTGGCCGTTTATTCGAGGGGCCACAGCTTAGCTTCGAGAAGCCCCTGTGTGCACACCCCAGCAACGAAAGCACCAAGTCAACTCAGAATGCTTCTGTCACTGTCAAAGCCTGTGCCAGAAAGGGACTCCCCCTCCCCCCCAGCTTGCACGGTCACCGCTCCCCGTCACCTTACGCCAGGCCGCTCTGCACGATGAGGCCCTGGCATGGGCCAGACTCTCAGACGGAAGCAGCAATCAGGACCTCCTGATTGTCTACAACATTTTGGCGTTTGGGGTTTAGAGTTTCAGGGGCTGCCCTGCCACCGCTGCAAGGTTAGCCGCGAGCACTTCCGCATCACGGAGCGGGAGGCTGCGAAGACCCCTGCCCATTCTGAACTCCACGGGCGCCGCGCAATGCAACATGCATGAATCCTCGCAAGGTTTGCACGAGTTGTGCGAGTTCAAACTCTTGACGATTAGGATTTGGGATCAAGAGACACAAAATCACACAGACTTGACAGCGGCTCGGCTACCCCGATCCCCAAGCCTTCGAGTCGAAGCCTTGCAGACTGCTCGGAGACAGGCGGGCAAGTTTGAACTCTTTGCCGTCGGGGACTCAGTAGAAAAGGGGAGGGGTGGGAGAGGCATAATGATGATGTCATATGATGTCCATTCATGTGTTGACCATGCCCCACACACTTGTTGGCACAGCGCTTCTTCCTTTTGCACGATACACTGCACAATAATGGCTGACCTTTTGGAAACAACACACGCTCTCACAAGCATTCATGCCTTCAGCACACCGCCATCAATGACCCGCCTCTTTGCACAAGATACTGTGCAAGAATGTTTGACATTTCTGGAGCTGTCAGAAGCGTTCATGCCTGTTGCGAACATGCTGCAAACATAGTGTGTTTTTACGTGTTTCCTGATTTGTGTATTCTACGCTTCGCCCAGCTGTTCCAAACTGCACCTCGTGGTTCCTTGAAGCTTGGCATTCGTTGTTGTATCCCTGTTTCATCAACATCAGTGGACGAAGTCTTGTGCCAAATTCAAAAGTAGATTTCCCTTCATTTTCGCAATAGACAGTTGTTTTACCCTCCGAAACGCCGAAACCATTGTGAATAATTAGCAGCGTCACGTAGCTGAAACATCACTGCCATGTGGGCGCCGTGGGCGCAATAGGTAATGGGTCATGGTAGTAGTAGCCAAGAGGACTACTAATCGCAGTCGTCGTCGTCGTAGTAGTAGTAGTACCAGTAGGAGTAGTAGCGGTAGCAGTAGTGCAGTCGTCGTCGTCGTGGTGGTGGTGGTGGTGGTTGTATGTAGTAGTCGTCGTCGTAGTCGTGGTAGTTGTACTGGTACTGGTAGTTCGTTTGCATCTAGTGAATGTGGTGTTTGCATCGCTGCAAGTGAGAAAACTCAGCCAGCCCCGGTGGCAAAGAAGACTTGTGGTGGTCAGCTTCAGAATCGCATGTTTTCGGGGTTGTTGTGCTGATATCGGGCTTGCCATGAGGTCCTGGAGCGAAATCACGACCTGTTGTTCACAAATCGTGGAGTTCACCCTTAAGCCCGGAAAGGCCACCAAAAAGCAAACAGCAATGCAGAGCCTTCCTCGTCTACACATGCGTAGCGGGCTTACCCATCGACGCAGCTAGGTCAGCAGCAATCCCATGTGGCGCCAGCATGGCGAGGAGCAGCTGCCTTTGTCAAAAGAGGACAGCCGACAGCCAGACCCTGGGTGATGTTCACAGTAGTCACGGGAACAGTCTAGGCAGATTATCGGCTGTCAAACCCAGGCAGAAGGGCTCGGGTTCGCAACAAAAGCACTTGGAAGAGGGAGGCGATTGTTTCTGCACTGTGTTGCACAGAGCTGCACCTAGGAGTTGTTCCATGCACGGTCGCCGAAAATGCCAGTGCGACAGCGTCTCAGAAGCATGCGGCACTGACGTGGCACTGCCGTGGCACTGTCGTGGCACTGTCAGGACAAAGCTTCGCTGGCCCAACCCTCAGCCGACACGTAACGTCAGCTCACATGTTTCTATGCACGTGTTTCATGCCCCCTAGGAGTTCAAAAACAAAAAACAACAGCACATGATGTCAACCTGCAACCTCCAGTTTTGGGCACCCTGTTGACGGGACTTGGAAAATGAGTCACTGGCAAAAGGCCAGTTCACCTGGCTGGCACAGTGGATGTATTTGTTGCGCAGCACAGTCGTGTGTGTGTGTGTAGTGACAACGCTAGTTACGCGAGTACGCTAGTTACACTTTCATGTACTGGCATGCGGATTACATGCAATGCGTGGATTCAAATTATCCATATGCCATTTGGCTCAGACTACGTCTGCGCGGTCGGAGAGTGAATCTTTTCCCACCTTTCCAACCCGTTTGCCCCTTACGTTCTTGTGCTTCTATTTGATTTCCATTCATTCGAAACAGTTATACGATCGCGCAACTTACGATCGCACGCTTTGGGACTTCCACGGATCACAACATGTGATATCCAGAAGTACGAACCTCATGAACACCGTCGAAGATAAGGGATTGTCTTGTGGCACCGAAGTTGAAGCAGGTAGATCTGTGGTCTCTTACAAGGAGTAACATGTGTTGTGAGAAGTAGGCATGCGAAGCAACTAAAGTAGCATCTTAGCTTTGTGCACATGGAGACCAAGGTGCATTTCATGTCGTAAACATCGATTGGATCGCTGGTCTTTTGAAATGCTTATCGATGGCAAAAAAACTCCGTTGTGTTCTCTGCATATACGTAGTTGGTAAAGAGCTTCTGGAAAGAGTTGTGTTTTGTTTTTTTGTTGTGGTTCCTTCCCATTTTAAATGGACATACTCGTCAATACCGTTATGTGCAACAAGGTTACGCATTTTCACAAGACTCCGTGCATAAGAAGGCACCCCATGCATGTCATGCGTACGTGTGATTATGCTTCTGTTTGCCGAAAGTTTTTTCCTTCTAAAGGAAGGTATCGGGAGCCTGTGTTTGTAAGCGTTGTGTTTACAAACACCTGCCGTGTCGTCATATTCATGCAATTACTCGGGTTTGGCATTCTGTGGCTGGAGGCTTGATTTCGTGGCAAATAGAGCTATAAACAAAAATAGAGGGCTCTTCAAAAGAGGTTTTGACGTTGGCATAGAGAGGAAACAAAGGCTTTCCAAATCAAGACATAGAGGAAAATACATGTTTTTTTACGCATTCCCGTACTCATGAACCAGGCAGTGTCTTCAACAAAAATGGAAGTGAGTTCATGTCCTGGCCTCATTTCTGCAAAAGAAGAAGATAGAGAGTTGCATTTCAAACATGGATGACACAATTCTTACAAACATTGTAAGAAATTGAGGATTGGTTGCTAATTACTGTACAGCATAGATGACTTCAAGACTGTCCTGTTAAAATGTTGTGGGGATTCGCTACCCTTCTAAGATACTTATATAAAACGAAATACCCTCAAATACAGAGGCGATAAAGGGACAATCTCTCAAATCGAGGGTTTTCCTTGTAATCTGCCGAGGAACTAGAGGATTTCCTATTCAAATGGAGGCAGTGGGGGTTCTTTCAGGGCGTGCTCAAAGAAGCAAACAAGCAGAAGGGCGGGGGGGGGGGGGGAGCATTCCCAACAATAATGGTTTCCCTGATCAAGACCTGCTTGTTTCTAGGAGAAAACAAACACGTTCTTGAGAGAGGCAAACTGATATTTGGTACGGTTGTTTTGATTCGGAGCCTTGCAAAGCAGAACCATCAGTTGGGGAACTGATTTAGGAGAACAGGTCAGGTCATGAAACAAGAATCACGCCATTCAAGTTAGGAGACATGTCTTAGTCACAGAATTAGCCTTCACGATAGATAGCCAAGATCATTAAGTTGAACAAAACTTTGAACCACCTTTTGATCAAGCTCGACTATCACGCAGTTATATCATATGTTTGACCAGTTACATCTGGATGTTCATTAAGCAAGCAAGAAATAGTTTTCGCCCCGAAGTGTAGTGCGATGCTGAGTGTTGATGGTTGACGGTTCTTTGCTCGTAGCTTTTTGGGCTTAAGTGTATGGAGCCCTGCAACAAGTGTCGGAGTGGAAGCAGGGCCGACGGTGATTCGTGGTGCTGGGGCTGTAGGGCTGTGGAGGCCCTACAGCTGGAACTCAACCGACGGTGGGCGTCGGGGGAAGCCAGAGAGCTGGCTGAGGAGATTTGCCTGTCCGCCGCCAGGCAAATCAGAGCCCTTGGGGCACTGGGCTCGACTGCTCTACGGGGAGAGAGAGCACCACGAGGTGGACCTGGTCTTCCACGTGAAACGCCTGCGCAAGGAACTCCGGCACTGGCCCCGAAGGCCTTGGGTGTTGCGGCTGCCCCAGTCACTCCTCGTGCCACGCCTGGGCTTGCCCAGGTTGAGGCTGGGGGGGAACTGGAGCGTGCCGCGGCAACCAAGGAACTGAGGGGATTGAAAAAGGAGGTGGAGGCCGAGGAAGACTACGAATACTACTCGGACGAGACAAGTGGTGAGGAGCCACGTGTGGTGGGAGCTGCCCCGAAGAGTAGTGCCCCAGCTCCTTCCTCACCTCGGGCCCCATTGCCACGGAAGAGTCCAAAGCAGAGGAGGAAAGATAAGAAGGTCAAGAAATCAAAGAAGGATCGAACCCATCGTGCTGGACGTCGGCATCAGCGAATCCTGTCACAACCCCCGTCCAAGACAGTGCATCGCAGGTTGGGCGAGCACGAGCTGGATTTGGGAAGGAGCAAGAAGATTGACCTCTTGCCCCGGAGACCGGAGCAATGAGCGCACCTTATGGAGAAGACGATGCCTCAGAGGCTCTAGAGCCTTTTCGGGGAGACGGCCCCGCTGGAGAATTGGTTTCGGCCGAGGCGCCGGCCGGGTGGATAGGGTACGATCTGGAAGTTGGTTCCGTGATTCACGTCGCCTATGCGTCCAATGGTGTGGATGGTGGACAGGGAACAATCGCCCTACTGGTGCTCGAGCAGGTAGGGGTTGCGACTTACCGAGTGAAGTACGTCGGGTGCAACTCGACAGATATCCACAACGAGGCCGGGAACGTGCTCAACAGGCGGAAGCTCCTTCTGCACAAATGTTTGGGGCCTGTGAGGCTGTGCGAGGCCAAGGACCCTCTTCATCACTGCGACGCACTTCGTTACTGGGGACCTCGCCTATACCCAGGTCATCTGTGCACAGTGCGGGGGTGGAAAGTCCTGCAGGACTCTTGGAAAAGCATGGAGCTTCAGGAGGTTGGAGTTGTGCCCCCTCAGCCAGGCGGGTCGGACAGTGGCCTGCCGGGCGATCCAGGTGGGGAGGAACCGGCTTTCATGGAGAACCTGCGAGCTCTACAGGAGAGAGTGGCAGGGGGAGCAAGCGCCAAATCCATTCTGAAGCCTCCAAAGGTGACGTTCCCCGGTCTGGACCCTGCAGGGAGTCCGGCTCAACAGATGGTGGAGGCGCCGGTCCTGGACGCTGGGAGAAGTCTGGTACGCATGAAGGAAGAACCCATAGAGGTCGAAAGTCGCTCTGCAAGCCATGGACGAGCAGAAAAGCGCAGGAGGAGAAAGAGGAAGCAGAGCGAGGTACTGGCTGCGCGGGCCAAAGACTACGCCAATCGTCACCTAGGCCATGGACGCAAGCGAGATGGAAAGAAGAAGAGAAGGAAGAAGAAAAAGAGGAAGGGGTGCAGGAGCTCCTCAAGCTCGAGCGGCAGCTCGGGTTACAGCAGCGAGAGCGAGAAAGCGCTCCTGCCGCCCATGAGGAAGAAGGCCGATCGCAACCCGGGCTCGGTTTTGGCGGAGCTGATCGAAAGGACGCGGGAGCTACTGTCGGAACAAGAACGCGGTCTAGGACGAGAAGCCATGGAAGAGGAGAAAGGGCGGCAGGAGGTGAAGATGACGCTGTACTTCAACCTCTTTTGGAGGAGTCGGTACGAATCCCGCCCTCGGGATCAGAAGGAGTTGTTCATCCTGTGCCGCTGCATAGATCTACTTCGAGGAGGTCAGCTAGACGTGCTGGGGGATGTGTTGGCAGGGAGAGTCCAGGCGTTAGAGCTTGCGGCGACGACGGGATCTTGGAACACCGCCAAGCACCTCGAGGTGGAAAGCCTGGAAACGTCGTCGTTGGCTCGCCCGGAGGTACTGCTCGCCGCGCAGAAGCATGCTCGGTTGCTGTCAAAAAGCGAGGGGAAACCGGACTACGGCAAGTGGCAGGATTGGACACCCTCGACATCGGCGTCGACGTGGGAGAGTTCGAAGGGGAAAGGCAAAGCGAAAGGAAAAGGAAAAAAAGGCGACAAAGGGAAAGGATGGCAATGGCAATGGGAAGAGAAGAACGAGTGGAAAAACGATTGGAAGAAGGAGAAGGAGAGAAAGGAAAGGGAAAAGGAGGAGAGGAAGAAGAACGATGGGAAGGCCTGAGAGAGCAAGAAGGTGATGAGGCCTCCAGCGTGGTAACCCGTGCCACAGGGAACGAGGCCGCTGGCTGGGCAACCCGTGCCCCGCCTCCGTTGGGGGTGGCGGCTGGGGAGCCCGTGCCGCTGGCCTCGTTTCTTGAGGGCTGGGAAGCCGCGGCGGAGAGCTTTAGATCCTTGGGCATTTGGCTCGCATGGGGTTTTTTGAACGGATCGCTTTTGATCCGCGGTTTTTGCGTTGAAGCCCTTTTTCGTGATGGTCGCAGCTTTCAGGAGGTCGGTTCCAGACACCGCCACCTCCTTCCCCTGCGAGTCTTTGGCCCATGTACAGCCTGGAGCCTAGAAGGTCTTGCTTGGAATGAGGTGTGTTTCTCCGAAGAGCTCAGTGAAGATTGCTGGCTCTATTGCGTCTGCCGCGCCATCAATTGGCTGGCGGGCTGGCCGCAAGTGAGCCTAAAGCCTTGCCGTGGTGACATGGCTGGCCGAAAATGTGAAAACGAATGCATGGGGCTTCTTCGATCACAGATTCGAACACTGCTTGCAAGGGATGAGGGAATAAAGTGTGATCCGAGTGCGATAATGCAAGATTTAAAGAATGCCCGGATTGATTATTCGGGTGAAGAAGTGCTGCCCATGAGGCCGCTATGTGTGGAGCAGATGGAAGGAGCTCTTCCCCCACTTGGCGCAGGGGGGCGTGTGAATGCTCTGGAACTGGTGGATGGGGGAATCAAGGAGATGCTCAACAACCCGGAGCGCTGCATGGTTGACCCCTCCTTGCGCGAGAAGTGCGCAAGACAATGTAAAGCTCATATAGTCGCAGGTGAAGAAGCAAAAGTGGCAAGGCTGCTTGTTGAACGCGGGGTGTGCAAACCCATTCCCCTTGACTGCGTGGCGCGCGTGGAAGGGCAGCGTGTGTTAAACGGGCTGTTTGGGGTTCCGAAACCAAAGTTCCTTCAAGATGGGAGGCCTGTGCTTAGAACAATTATGAACTTCATCCCTACCAATGGGTTGCAGAAGACGATTGAGGGACATGTCGGGAGTCTGCCCACTATCACCTCGTGGCAAAGCATTGTCCTTGGGGAAGGCGAGCAGCTGTATTGCTATCAGAGTGATATGGCTTGTGCTTTCTACCTTTTTTCTTTGCCCGAGTGTTGGCTACCCTGGTTTGCTCTCAACTTTTGCTTGGATGGTGCTGAGCTTGGAGAGGAGCCAGGGCGGAAGTACACCATTGCATGCGCCACTTTGCCCATGGGCTGGCGGAGCGCCGTTGGCATCATGCAATGCATCTCCCGCACTGTGCTTCTAGAAGCAGGGTTGCCTTCTTCGGATGAAATTCGGAAAGATCGAGTTGTTCCAAAATGGCTTGTGGAATGCTGGCGCCGAGGGGGCCAAAACGGATGGTGGCAAGTCTACTTGGACAACTTCATCAGTGCCGAAGTCAGGCAGGAGGAAGACCAAGCGGGGGCTGGCAAAGCCTTCTTTGAACGATCTCAGCAGGCGTGGGATTCCGCCGGCATCCTGTGCGCGGCCGACAAAAATGTGGAAGAAGCCAGCTTGGCTTTTGAGTTGGGGGCTGAGCTGGATGGTCAGTTTGGAAAGCTGTCGGGGGGAACCCTGCGCATGTTGAAGGTGTGCCAGGCGTCGCTCTGCTTCGCTCTGGGAAACAAGGGCGGACGAAAGGAGCTGCAAGTTCTGGGAGGCAGATGGGCCTTCTTAGCGCAATTTCGCAGACCAGTTTTCGCAGCTTTCAGTGATCTCTGGAAAGGGATCTATCACGAGCGCCCGGCGCCGCTCCTACTTGGACGAGCATCGCTGGAACTGCTGATGGGATGCTGTCTGGCTCCACTGGTGGGGGCCGACTTACGCCGGCCGGTGAGTGAAGTCGTTATCGCTTCAGACGCTTCAGAAAGAGGCGGCGCGTTCTGCGTCGGGCAAGGAGCAAGTTGGTCAGGTTGCTCGTTGGCCCGCTTTTTGAACACTCCAAATGCGGGACCAGTAGAGATACCAGTCCTGGTGATTTCGCTCTTCAATGGGATTGGAGGCGCGTTTCGTGCATATGACCTTCTGGGGCTTGCTCCCGCTGGGCTGATAGCTGTAGAGTGCTGCAAAGCCGCAAACCGAGTTACCAGCCTCACGTGGCCACACGCGATCCTTCTTACAAATGTTGAGGAGATTACAGAAGAAACTGTAAAGGAGTGGAGCGCTACCTTTGCGTCCGTGCACGAAGTCCACCTGTGGGGAGGCTTCCCTTGCGTGCACCTGTCGTCGGTGAGGCATGGTAGAGAGAATCTTGCCGGAGATGGATCCAACTTGTTTTTCCAGCTGCTTCAAGTCAAAGAGTGGATCGCTCGCTGGTTCTCCGGATTCTCTTCGTTTCGATGGGTAATTGAGAACGTTGCTTCCATGGACGTGAGTGCTCGGGATGAGATTAGCTGGAAACTGGGAACGGAGCCCTTGCGTTTAGACCCGGCAGATGTTCAGTGTTTTTCCAGGCCTCGATTTGCCTGGTGCTCTGAGATTGCTGGAAGTCGCAATGATGCACGCGTCACTCGACGCAAAGGGTTCAGTGAGGTCACGATGGCAGCTGACAAGCTGGATGATCAGGGATGGATTCAGCCTGGGTGGGAACGCGTGTCTCGAGACAACAACCTTCCCACTTTTATGAAGAGCATTCCACGTGAACGTCCTCCCCCAAACCCTGCGGGGCTCAATAGGACCCCTGAAGATGCTGTTGCGAGGTGGGAGTCTGATGAGTATCGATTTCCGCCGTACCAATACAAGCGTCAGTTTCTCTTGAGCAATGGGGAAAGCCTGCGGTACGCCAATGCTTCAGAGCGTGAATTGTTGATGGGGTTTGGGGCCAGACACACACTTCTGTGTCTCCCTGCCAGCCAAACGAAAGGAAAAAAACAGTTGTTGGAAGACACTCGCCTCAGCCTGATAGGAGACAGTTTCGCTATGATCTCGTTCGCATGGATCGCGGGGCTGCTCTGTCGCCGCTACCAGGCAGAGCCCAGCGTGGCCTGTTTGCTTGGTAGGCTGGGGCTCGCGCCAGGCCATTCGGCCCGGCTGAGCGTCCGTGCCTCCCTGTCAAGGTTCAAAAACTATGGAGACCTGGGAAGCGCTGCCGCTCCCGTATCCCCCACAGCTACATTGGCCCAGCACATGTGCCGAAATGCAAACCACACGGGATCTGATGTTCGGATAGCCACCGGTGAAATCGTCCGCCCGAAGGCCCTCAAGCGCGCTGACGTTGATGCTGTGTGGTGGACATGGAAACAAGTTTACATGACTAGGTGGCGGTTCTCTCACCACATCAATGCACTGGAAATGCGAGCTTTGCTTCTGGCACTTCAGTGGAGATCCACAAGGCCAGACCACTTAGGGAAACGAGTAGTGCACCTTGTGGACAGTCTTGTCACTCTCTGCATTTGCTGTAAGGGGCGAACTTCCTCAAATATGCTTTCGGCTCTCAGTAAGCAAATAGCCGCCTACGTGCTCGCAATGTCTGTCAGTCTGATTTTGGGGCACGTGGACAGTGCTACCAATCCCTCAGACAAGGGCAGTCGGCTGTGATGGTTCACAGACAGCCGCGGCGCAACACCACGTTAGCCTTCGCATCGATACAGGTCCGCACCTTTCGCAGATATCAGCAAGCAGTTGCTCTCGTGCTTCCATTCTTGCACACATGTGTCTCAATGTTAGAAGTTGATGACAACGTGTCTGAGTGGATTGAAATGGTTTGGTCACAGGGTAAACCGCTGACGCTCATCGGAGACGCCCTTTCGGGCCTGCACTTCTTCTGGCCACAGACAAGACGTCAGTTACACCTTTCATGGAGACTGTTCAAAACGTGGAGGCGGCTGGAGCCCCCAGCTCGCGTGCTGCCTCTGCCAAAAGAACTTGCCTCCGCCATGTTGGCGCGTTGCGTTGAGGAAGGGTGGCTGGAGTTTGCTGCGCTACTCGGGCTTGGGTTCCACTGTCTGCTGCGAACAGGCGAACTTTTGAAGCTAGAGTTGCAGGATCTGTCGCTCTCTCAAGATAAAGGTGTAGTCAACTTGCGTTTCACAAAAACAGGCCTCAGACAAGGGGCTGCAGAAGCTCTGCCGATTTTTGATCAATGGCTTTTGCGTGTTCTGCACGCCCTTCTCTCGCTACGGGCTTCAACAGGCTCGGCCCGAATATGGAAAAGCTCTGCTCAAAGTTTCCGCAGACACTTCAGGCTGTTGTGCAACTTCTTTCTTGTACAGGCTCACAATTTTCATCCCTACTCCTTGAGACGAGGAGGGGGAACTTTCCTGCTGCAGCAGGGTGTGGCGCTCGAACACATCATGCTTCGAGGCAGGTGGAAATCTCACAGTGTCTGCCGCATCTATTTGCAAGATGGTCTTTCAGCTTTAGCCGAAATTCGTTTCTCTCAGTCAACCCGCGACTTGGTGTCCCGATACAATGCCCACTTTACAGCTTCGCCGTGTCTGGGGCGCGTGGAAAGGGCCGCTCATGCCTAAGGCAAAGCGACACCGGGGTTCTCACTGAACAGACAAAGGAGTGGACAATGAGTTCCGCATGCCATTTGCGGTTCTCTTGGTTCCTCTTGCCTGCCATTGGCGAGAGAGGCTTGGTGTGATCCCTCCTCGCTTGGAGCAAAGGAGTGAGAATCCCGATGTTATGGAGCTGAGCTCCATAAAGAATCAGAGGACACAAGCTGCGACCAGCAAAAACGAATGCTGAGCACTTAGTTTTCGCCCCGAAGTGTAGTGCGATGCTGAGTGTTGATGGTTGACGGTTCTTTGCTCGTAGCTTTTTGGGCTTCCCGCCCTCTACCGCCCTTATCTTCGAGGAAAGGGCCGCTCATGCCTAAGGCAAAGCGACACCGGGGTTCTCACTGAACAGACAAAGGAGTGGACAATGAGTTCCGCATGCCATTTGCGGTTCTCTTGGTTCCTCTTGCCTGCCATTGGCGAGAGAGGCTTGGTGTGATCCCTCCTCGCTTGGAGCAAAGGAGTGAGAATCCCGATGTTATGGAGCTGAGCTCCATAAAGAATCAGAGGACACAAGCTGCGACCAGCAAAAACGAATGCTGAGCACTAGATGTAAACTGTGGAGTTCCGAGTCTTATTCCACCAGTGCCATATCAGAAGATGCCTGCATCATTCACCCATGAAGTTGGATCGTATTTTTAATCACCTTTTTGATTAAGATACGTATAGTGTCATGAGTTTATTTGACCGATTATATATGTCTATTTGATAAACTGACCTCCAACTACGCGAAGCTGTTTGCTGTTTTCAGTTAGGAAACTAATGTAGCAGTATAGTCCATTAGATAAGGCTGCGATCATTCAAATAGACACCATCTGTTAGTCACAGAATTAACCCCTAAATGCAATGAATAACTCGCTCTTGTGTGTCATTTTTTGAGAAGGCTACACTGCCAGCTTTTTCACACATTTGACATCCCCCCCCTCCCCACTTCTTAAAAATGTTGGTTAAACTGTTTAGACTATGCATACTGTTGAATTGCGGAAGAATCCAATAGAATTGAGATGATGGTCCTCAAGTACAGGGTGTTTGCAGTACAGACAGGAGGTGTATCAAGTGGACTGCAACAAGATGCACAGAGCATAGACAGTGTGCTTGAGCCCGCGGTCAAGAACTTTATGTATTCTATATACAGAGCACGAAAAAGTCGGTCTCTGCTCCCCATGTCTTGCGAAATGTATGTTTGCATGGAGGGAGCTTCCCTTGCTTCACATCCGCTGCATCTAGTTCTACATGCAAGGAAATCATTCAGGGTTTCAGGGTCGAGACTGGGTTTCAGGGTTTCAAGGGTGTTCAAAGTCAGGTTTTTGGGTTTGAGGGTGTAGGGAAAAGGGTTTGCGTGAGGGCCGTGAGGGTTTTGGGTTTTGGGGGGGGGGGGGGGGTTCTGACACACGCGACACGGGATCATTATATGTGTATGCCTCAAAGAACGCCGTCCAGCGCTTGCAGCCTCGTTGTCTAGTCCAGCGAAAGACAACATGTCAAACCACGCAACCGGCTGGCTGAAAACCAGCTCCTTTCCCTCACTGCTATGCCAACAGAGCATCCCATGAAGTCCCAAGGCCTCAAACCATCCTCAAACCTGATGGATAGCCAAGGAGCATGGCGACCGTATTTGGCTCTACACAGGTGCAAGCCCGGATCCCATGCGAAAGACTTAAGTGTTTTAGGTTGATCTTAGACCGGTAAGATAGGACCCCAAAGCTCCGGGGCAATGTGTTTGGCCCCTCTCGGTTTCCCTAAGGCAGAGGGCACTGTCAGCGATGTATGCCATTAGATGCAGGGAGTTAGGCCTCTAGAGCGTTTGTTCAGGGCCTAGACTATCTCCAGCCGCAGAAAAACAAGTGTGCTTGGCACTTACAAAAACGACTTAGAAAGTTCTGAGTCAAAACAAGCTTGTTTCTGAGCAGTTGTTTTCGTCCAGAGGTTCAGCCGCAGACCTTCTAGGAGTGTGCGGCTTTAGTTCCTGTGCTTGGATTGTTTAGCCCTCCTGGTCGCTGACCATTTTGCATGCCGCCGGCTCACACATTCTGTCTACCCGCAGCCATGCAACAAACATCCCTGATATTTAGGGCTTGGGGAGCTATACTGAGGTGATGGACGGCCTGAAGGGCCTGGACACAAGGGTACCATTGCAGCTGGGCTGGCGATTGATAGTATGCTCGACCATGCCAACTTCCAAAGCGCGTCCAACAATGGCTTGGCTCCTCCCATAAGATGTCATCATGGAGGTTTTGGGGATTCTTGGCCGTGAGTTTCAGGGTGAAGGGAGCGATCATACGGTTCCGACAAAACACGGCTGGCTGTGGCTTGTCTGTTGCCGTCAGATTGATCGTGGGCGCTCAGCACGTCACTGACAGCAGCGCATGAACAATGTAAGAGCTGTTTCAAGAAGCCGCATTCACACTGGAGTGCACGAAAGATTCGTTAAAGGTTTCTAGCTGTAGCTGGCGTGCTCTTATCTAACAGCTCTTATCTAGCACGTCACCCAAAGACTCGGGATCACTGAGTCGAATCGTTTGTTGCTGCTCACTAAGGTGTGGACCTTCTGCTGCGCAGCCGCATGATGGCAAGGAATCCTTTGTCATTCAGAGTTGGCTCAGCAAAACTTGAATGCGGCGCTACCATGCCGGCAGGGATATTACACAACTTCTAAAATTTGTTCGCAAGATTCATCAACGGTGGTTATCCTGCTATTGGGGCATGAGACTCCCTTATAACATAGTGAAGAGAATAAGTGCTAGGAAGCACGAAGGGATTGCTTCGACCGCAGGGAACAGTCTTCAAGAAATATCTCTTGTCCAAGTGGATCGGGGGGCGAGCAGCTCAAATGGGGTAAATAAAGGGCATGATGAGCTAGCGACTCCAAACCAGTACAATATTTTTTGGCATGCTTTACGAACCTAGGCATTTTGTTTAAGGAGACACACTCATGGCTTTACGAAATTTTACAACCTACCTATTTCCATGGGGGGG